>CM028755.1:7373364-7945403 GCA_016801395.1 Leptodermis oblonga
GAATGAAATCTCGAATTTGGCCTTCTTTCGAAATCGATTTCCGAAGTCGGAGAACCGAACGTTTCCTCGGGTTAACCCGGACAGGCTGGACCTGATCGGCGGACGGAACGATCAAGTGCGGAAAATTAAGCCTGGCTTTTGCGCCTCGCATCCGAAAAGCGGCCTGGTCGTAAGCCAACGCCGCATCCTCCGGAGTCTCGTACGTCCCCAGCCATATCCTCGACCTTTTCTTGTCCGGGTTCCTTATCTCCGCCGCGACCTTCCCCCACGGCCTCCTCCTAACCCCCTTGTATCGTGTCCAATCCGCTCCCGCAGAACCGCTTCACCACCACGCGACGCCGCGGAGAACTCTTGCTGAACCTCCTCCAACTTGAGAGATTCCGCCGTCTCCGACGAGGGACTGATACAACCACCACTACTACTACTACTAACACCGCGGACATCGTTTCCGACGTGGGACTTCCCTGAGATGCTGGGATATTCATAGATTTGCTGATCATGATTCAGATTATCATATGAAGAGAGGTTGGAGAAACAAATCGTGAAACTCGGGATCATTTTAAAAGCTGGTGGTTTCCACGAATGCCAAGAGGGCCAAGTCATCGGAATCCATGGCTCCCGGAACTATTGAACTTCTATAAACGGGTTTATTAGCGGGTATAAAACAGATGTGTGAGCTAGTAAGCGAATGATCGATGAACTGTGGGCGATTCGATTATATACAGGAATAGCCGAACAATATTTGAGTGACTTCTAGGATACATAAAGTATGATTTTCCACACGTTCTAATTACTGTATATAGCAATAAAACAAAGCCTAAAAAATTTATATTTTTCCACTTTTATGGTTCGAGGAAAGGGAATATAGGCAACGTCACCTGTGATGTCAACCACCCCCAGACAGAAGCCACAGATCACGTACTTCAATTAATTGTTAGTCCTTTCCCTCACTTCTTAGCTGGCCTTTTCAATTATTATTAGGGCTTCAAAATAATTTTTAGTATAAAAAATTATATTGAAAATGTAAAATATTGTAATAGAAAATGATAAAAGTCATTATAATATATTAAATTTATTGTTAAAATTAATCAAAACGAAACCGAAACCAAAAACCAAAAAATACAACATGCCATTGTCTTTCCCTCACTTCTTAGCTAGCCTTTTTCTTGCTTAATTAATATACCTGACATTTCTATATGTAATTTTAGAGTATATCTTTAGATTTGGTATGCTGCGGACCTTGTGGTTGTGGTGTATATGACTTTGTGAAAAAGTTAATTAATTTTAGGATAACTAAAGTTTGGAAAAGAAATTGATGGAGCATTTTAATAAAATTCAATTTTTTATTAATTTAAACCCATTAATTTGGCTAAACTTTTGCTGCCGTTTTTAATGGTTTTTTGATTAATGATTTTGTGTGTGGATAATAAACGGTTTTGAGCATATACCTATTCTACTACTGCTTTGGAAACTGCATCGTTTAGGCATTATACCTCGTGTATGAGAATACAGGCAAAGTGTGATTAAGTTTTATTCACATTTGTTACAACTCCCTCTTTAAATATAGCTTTGGCAATGGTGAAAACAGGTGTTAGAAAGAGTTGATTATTTTCTAGTAGTTGTGCAGATTATTACAAAAACACAACTTGTGAGTGACTGTTGTATCCTGGAGGTAACAAGCTGCGATATATTCTGCTGCACCGAAATTGATACGTTGTAGAGGATTTGAATTACCTAAAGAAAGCGAAAGATCCACGCATCAGCCCTGTACTAACGATTAACAGTTGTTCTTTGTGGATTATTTTTGTTACTTTGTAGGTCATTTGGACAGTTGAGAACAACATAAATTAAATGAATTATTTGAATAACTACTGTAATTCGTGTGACAATAGCCACATAGACATAGGTTTTCAGTTAAAATGTTCCTAGCTATCACCCCTTGGTTAGGACTTTGTTTAAGTTGTTCAGTATTTTATTTTATTTTTAAATCATTTAAAAACTCGTACAAATAGAACCCCGTTTGTTTGAATTACACAAGGCAATAGTTCGCCGGTGAAGTTTACGGCTTGGGAACCCATGTCACCGATATGGCTATCTCACATGTGCGAAGGGAGACATATTGCATAGGCGACATAGGACTTTCCCCGGAAGTTTACTATATGTCAAAAGCTATCCCACAAATATTATGAGAACACGCATACAATTATAACATCTAAGTGTCGAGTTTATTTGGTCATACATAGTAGTGTGAGTTAGTTGCAGAAGTATCAATCACGTAACGAGTTTAAACCACTAATGTATCTCGTATCGAAATTAATTTATGATATATCGAGTTTAATTTGAACGTATCACCTATAGAATTTTGTCTATAATATTTATGTATTGATGAAATATGATATCGAATTTATATGTCAATTTATTGTTATCAAAAAGAAAACTCCTCTTTAAACTATAATGTCAACATTCTTTTTATAAAATTAAATTAACCCCAATTTTGTTTGGTGTATTTTTATTTTGATCTTAGTTACGTGAGCTCAGATGTCCTATCACTGATTTTATTTCAAATTTGAAGTGTATGTACTAGAAAATTTCATTTATAATTTTACTTAACGTTGTAAAATAAATAAAATTGTACAAATATAGTAGGTACAGAGGATCTCAAGTGTTAATAATATATATATATATATATATATATAATCTCTCTCTAATCATTTATTTTATAGGCTCCACAATTAATTTATTAGAGTTTTAGTTTTTTTTTTTTTTTTTTTTTTTTTTTTCCGTCCATGAATAAGCTACACATACATGACTTCGGACTCTAACCTCCACTCTATGGATAAATTATACTCTTTTCATCTCATTAGAAAAATCAATTTTATTAATGTACAATTTTGCGAGTCGTGCGGGATATGCATGCATCTGCTCTTGGAAGTTGTTGTCGCCCACATTCTTAGTAGTTGTAAGTCTAGGTGGTTGGGGTTATCAACCACAAAATTGGTCATAAATAGCCAAAAGGCCGAGGGGTCGGGTCTCGAGTTGCCTTTGTGTGTGTAGACTATGTAAGAACTTAGTTGAGTTTGTAGGCTAATTTTGGCAGTTAGCCTAGGTGGTGTGCGTGGCGCAAGAGCCTTCCTCCGAGTAGGCGTGGCCTAGATTAGGCGTGAAATCCTTTGTATCATATTCATAGAATTGGTAATAAAGTATTTGGATTTGGGGCAGATTGCCCAAAATTGTGTTGTTGTGCTAAGGTGACGCCTCACTATTAGACCCGGTTCATTTTGATTGATGAGTTAACAAATATAAGAATTAATTTAACGATTTTTTCTAAGTGAAAAAATGTAGATAAAATGTTCACGGAAGAACCGATGCAAAAAAGGGCAACGAAAAATGAGCTAAAATGAAGAAACAACAAGCCAATGAAGAAAGAAGAAAAACGAGTCCTTAGCACGTCCCTAAGTGGGACCCACTGTGTTTCTCAGTCAAAAATTGAAGAAAAGAGTTCACGGGAGAAACAACGCAAAAAAGGGCAAAGAAAATGGAGTTAAAACGAAGAAACGGCAAGCAAACGAAACAAGACGTCAAATTGGGCCAACAAAAGATGAACAATGCCGCACAAGGCAGCGCCGCCCACAGGCGCTGCGCGCAGGGCTAGGCCTGCGACTGAAGTAGGCCTTCCCGCGACAGTCGCAGGGACTGTCGCGAGGCCCTCAGGCTGGGCTCTTTTTTGCCCGTTTTTCTTCCTTCTTTCACCAAATTGAAGGCTACCATCCTCGTATAAATATTCCCACTTCAAGAACACTCAAGAACATCTCTCCATCTATTTTATGCTCAATCTCAAGTGTTAAAAGCTCTCAAAAGATCATTTCAAAGTTCTAATAATTTATTTCAAAGTTAGGCTAGAATAGAAAATCCTCATTGTAATAGTTAGCTATTTTCATAGCATTAATTTTCTACTTTGTAAAAGGGTTAGAGGGAAGTATTGGATCCTTTCAAGAGGTTGATAAGGGTCTAAGCAAGGGGATTAACTAAAGGATTACCTATAGTTTGAGTAAACTAGGAGGTAATCCCTTGGGTTAACTTGTAAGGTTTAAGATTCACCTTTAAGAATCTTATTGGGAGATTAGGACCAAGCATTTAGCTTGGAAGTGGAGTAGACTTTCCTTGAGGAGGGAAAGTTGAACCACTATAATTGTTGTGTGTTCTTTAAATTATTTTCTTTATTGCTTTACATTTAAAATCACACGCAAATCACAAAAATATTTTTGTTTGCTTAAGTTTGTTTTTAACCTAATTTCTCCTCCCCTCTTAGGTTTACCTTAGTTGTATTTTCACCCCCCCCCCCCCCCCCCGACCCCCTCTTCAGTTCCTGCCATACACAAAGGGATGGATCAGGCAAGAGACACCATTAAGGGCTCGAGCCCACAGTTGATAGCAAGAGCAAACTAAAATTCTTTTATCAATAAATAGTTTACTTTAATAAATTTGAAAGGTACAATCTTTACAATTTACATATCGAGGGTAATAGGATGGTCGCTCAACCAGATTATCCCACTCCAAGCTAGTATCTAGTCTCATCATCAGGGTATTCTAGCAATCCTTAACCTTGTCTAGTCGACCTCACCATGTGAAAAAACCAATAGCTTAGGTACTTGTACAAAATAAGGTTTTGAAAAAGAAGACGAGCTACTAGAATATAGCCCATGAGAGTCCTCAGATTTATAAAAGCCCACAGTTCTAGTATTAAAAAATTGAACGGATAAGAAAAATAACAATTCAAGTATTGGCCATTTCAAAATCGTAGTGTAAGAATTTCAAAGATCAGGAGTAAAAAAATAAAAAAATAAGAGCAATTACCCAGATAATAATATTCAAAGAGTTAGCTCGACACAAAGCACCAATCACCATAGTGATTACCAAGTTAAACATTTTACTCCAGAAAAAGAAAATGAGTTCAAAACAAATATAGTTGCGATTTAGTAGAAGTTTTGCCCTAGAAAGCGAGCGCAAATTCAAAACAGTAATTGTAGAGAAACCATTTTCTAGGCAATGAGTGAAGAAGGAGAAGTGGTGGAGATCATACAAAAGTCCTCCTTGTCTAAGGACAATTGCATGACTCCGTGGTTGCATTGCATGACATACATAAGTACAGTAGCAGTAGGTGACCACCAGGTCAACAGTAGCAGTAGGCGACCACCAGGTCAACAGTAGCAGCAGGCGACCATCAGGTCAACAGCAGCAATAGGCGACCACAAGGTCACCAGTAGTAGTAGGAGTAGTCATAAGCAACATGAGAGATAGTTTGAGGAATCAAAATAGCCAAATAAAGAGTTGGAGTAAAAGTAACAGAACAAGATTGTTAGAAATGAAATTTAGTCACATAAGAAGCTGACAAAGCACGGCAGTTTTGCAAAGCAAATCAAAAGGATATTTTGAGGATTTCACATCCACAGTTTTGTTGCACTAGAGGCGGAGTAAATCATTCGTAAAACAATTTATGAAATGGTGTCAAGCGTAGAAATCATTCATGTAAGAATTATACAAAGTCTCTCCTTTTGTAAAACATATCAAATGGTGTTTTGAGAAATTCTTGTCCAAAATAATTTTATGGCGTGGGCAGCCATACATTCACAAGCAATTCAACAACATTGAAGAAAACAATTATATATATCATATATATACGTGTGTGTGTGTGTATATATATATAGTTATCTTTAAACGCATAATAGCTAAGTGTCAAAATAGCAAGAACTCTCACCTTGCTCAAGTGAGGTCAATCCACTCAGGGGTCTCAGTAAATCAATCCTGCAGAGTCATTTCCCTTAATCAGTCAATGTTATGCCCTATTACTAAGTGAGTGTCCAGGGATGCATGCACGTTTTTCTAGTCGGAACGTAAGCTGCGACAACCCTCTAAATTAAAGGCTCGGGGATTTTCTAGTCGGAGCAGTAAATTTTAAAATCTATTTTCTCTCAATTGGAAAGTTGGTGTCAAACAAAATTTAACCATTAGTTAAAAGACATGTTAAAATAGTTAGCGTTAAAATTTCATAATTTTCGGAAGAAATCATAAGTACCATCAAAGTTGCAATTCATTGTCCTTTTCTGAAAAACTCTGTATAGATCAGTCAGTTTTAAAGTTTCATAACTCCAAAAATACAGATCGCCTTTTGTGAAATTTTGCCAAAAGATAGAAATATGTCCCTAGAAAATACTGTAAAAGTTTTAGGATTTGTAGAGCAAGGGATAATTAAATATCGCTTTCGCAATTCATTGTTTTCCTGAAAAATGCCTCTACAGAAATCACCTTCTAAAAATAGTTTGCAGAACTATAGAGATATGTTTCTAGAACATACAGAAAAAGTTTCAGAATTTTTCGAATAAGGGACATTTAAATATCGAATTCACAATTTGCTGTCTTCCTGAAAAAAAAAATGATTGTGCTGAACAGTCGACTTTAAACATCTGTTACTCTCAAAATACAGACCCAATGGGCACGAACTTTTGCAGGTATGTAAAACCACATGTCAGGAGTGTACAGTTAATCTGTAGGACCAAATTCCAGCAGACAGCCACAATTTTAAAAAAAACATAACTCTGGCAATCCTTGAACCAAAAATCTCAAAACTTGGTCTACACTTTCTCTAAACAGTACTTAACATGTTATAGGTGCATTTTTTTTTCGCAAATCATTTCTCTGTAAACAGAAAACGCAAAAGAACAGAGGGCATCATTCCCAGTACACGGTAAACCAGATTTAAAACAAATGCAATTGTATCAATGTGTGCTCATGTCTGTTCCGCAGCCTTAAACGCAGTCGAGTGCTCTTTGTATCAGCATATATTCGTTCATTAAGTAGAATTTAAAAGAAATTATGAGAATCCAAAATTATGCCTCATAACTGGACGTAGTTAAACAACTAGAACACACAGACGAACCAAGGAAACATGATGAGCAGTACTGGTTCTCCATTCCCACTTAATCTCAAGGCCACTCTATTGCCATTAATAAATACAGATTAGAAGAAGAATATCACCTGCAATACCCACGAAACAACACCCCAGACTTCCCTTCCTTAACTCGGTTATAGTTTTGTATGTGCCGCCGGTTCCAATATCAACCAACTATAGTCCACTTCTCTTCTTTAGATTCTCCTTCCTATGTGCAGCATCAGTCAAGCGGATGAGATAAACTGAGAGACGAGTTCTCAAGCGGCCAGAGAATGGTTTGCGTTTGTTTGAGATTAGGGGGAGAGGGTTGGCATCAGCCATTTTCTTTATCTCCCACTTCGCACTTCAAATCTCCTTCTACTTCGCGTCTAGAGCGTAATCGTGCGAGTGATGCACGGTGTTTTGTTGAGATAGGGTCTGGTACATTAGCAAGAAAAAGCGAAACGTGGGGAAACCTGATAATTCTAAAAACCTTCTTCCGTTGTGACACAAGTCTAGCACTATCCAACTTAGTTTGGCACTCTTACGCTGTTGAAGTTAGTTTTGTTAATTTATTTATTGTTTTTTTTTCTATAAATTATATATCTGATTTCCTAAAATTAAAACCCCTTAATTTGAATTTGACCCTAAAAAGTTCAGTAAATACTCAATTGGCCCCAAATCAAAAATTAACTTAACAATAATACCCATTACAATTGCTTTATTATTTTTGGGGCCTCACAAATCCTCCTTAGGGTGCTGTGCGATTTCGCGCGTAAGGGCTGATGCGAATTCGAACCTGGACGCAAAATAGTTCCACTATTTTGTACTGAGGGTGGGCTGGTTGGGTGTGGCGCCTAATGTCATTGCATCTCTTTTCTTAGAGATTGAAAAAGGATGTGAGATGGTAAGTATAACAATTATAATAATTAAGTTTAGTTATTTGATTTTTTTTCGATATAATTGAATCAGGAAAAAAAATGGACAAGAAATATATGACTAAACTGGACATAAAATATCATCTCATAAAATCGAAACCATCTATTCGTGAACCATATCAGAATACATGACTTCTCATGGACGAAGAAAAATTTACAAAAAGAAATTAAGCCGAGCTATCACTATCCTCGTACGTTGCTAGCAGTAGTAGAATGAATCCGTGGTGGCGAATGAAATCTCGAATTTGGCCTTCTTTCCGAATTCCATTTCCGTCGTCGGAGAACCCGAGCGTTTCCTCGGGTTAACCCGGACAGGCTGGACCAAATCAGCAGAACCGATCAAGTGCGGAAAATTAAGCCTGGCTTTTGCGCCGCGCATCCGAAAAGCGGCCTGATCGTAAGCCACCGCCGCATCCTCCGGTGTCTCGTACGTCCCCAGCCATATCCTAGACCCTTTCTTGTCTGGGTTTCTTATCTCCGCCGCGAACTTCCCCCACGGTCTCCTCCTAACCCCCTTGTACCGCGTCCAATCCGCTCGGGAAGACGCATCGCCTCCACTCGCCGCCGCGGTAAACTCTTGCTGAACCTCCTCCAACTTGAGACATTCCGCCGTCTCCGACGAGGGACTGCTGCTACGACTACAACCACCGCCGGACATCATTTCCGACGTGGGACTTCCTGATATGAAGGGATATTCATTGATATCATATGAATTTAGGTGGGAGAATAAATCGTGGAAGTCGGGATCATTTAGAAGCTGGTTTTCCACGAATGCCAACAGGGCCAAATCATCGGAATCCATGGCTCCAGGAAATATGGAAATCTTTAGGATGGTTATAAAATCAGATGTGTGAGCTAGTGACTGATGGATGAACTGTGGCGATTTATACAGGAATCGCCAGAAAGAATACATAAAAGTATTGAATATTGATTTTCCACACGTTCTATTTACTGTGTATATATATATATATATGAGGTTCCAGGAAATGGAATATAGGCAACGTCACCTGTGAGGTCACCCGGCCTGGCCCACCCCCAGACAGATGCCACAGATCACTTGCTTCAATGGTTTGAATTAATTATTAGTCTTTACTAGGGGTAGGTACGAATTGGTTTCCTCGAATTGTGGTTTCCTCGAATTGGTTTCCTCGAATTTTAATTTTTTTTTGCCAATTCGAAAACCAAATCTAATTCGATTTTAAACTGAAGAAACCAATTCGAATTTGTAATTCGAATTCGGTTTTAAACCATGGAAACCAAATTCACAAAATTAATTCCATAATCAAAATTTTACAATCTAGTAACTAGTTTGAACAACTAAATCCAGTAGCAAACTCTTCTAGAAAAATAAATCTAAGTTCACCCTCTCAATCACAGCAGAGATCTAAAACGAAGTTAAAAAAACTACAGTTGGAGCAGAGATCAAAACTAGAACAAAGCAATCACAGGCTCATGCTCATCCATAAGCAGTCCACCCCCATGAAGCTTATCAATCACAAACCAATACAAAGTACATTAAACAGTAAGAAACAGCATACCAGAACTACACTATTTAGTTCTTGTACCTATTTTGCTGCTTTAAACATCAACAACAGTAGATTCAGACATTGTTTGTTGTATCTCTGCAAGATATTGAAAAAATATTAAATCATTAATTTATAATTCATATATGAAAGTTAGGAAATGAGTTTGAGAAAGGAAAATAAGGTACCTTCTTCAAACTTTTCAAGATCGTCAATGTTCTCTTCCACATTAGAATGAGACATTTGTTCACACCACCTACAAGATTAAGGGAATATCAGCTCAACAAAATCAGCTCAACAAAATCTAGCTCTCATTAACTCAGGTTTTCCTCTTTAGGTGTAACCTCACCAATCTCTTCCTTGATTTCAATTTTAGGAACAACAGTGCCTTTATTTCCTACAGCAACATCCTGCAGCTGCAAGGTTTGAACAGAATCAGACTGTCTCACATAATGGTAACGACTAAAAAGCGATTAAGCATGCATCAATAAAGCAAAAAGGTGAGGAGTCATTAGGTATCTCACCCCTAAGTTTTTTAAGCTTGCATTGACATCCTCCTGCTGCTGCTGTAGAGTATTCCTTAGTTCTTGAAACTCCTATATTCACAGATTAAATGAGTGTCCTGTCCATACATATATATATAAACATTTAGGCTTTAAAATAAAATTGATAAGTGATGACTCACTGATCGAAGCTGATCCACTTCAACATTGAGTGATATTTGGAGTTCAGAGAGCTCCTGTAAAAAGCATGAGAATCATGAATGAATAATTGGCTTCAGTTTCCCAATTTCCATCTAGCAAGGTCAGTTTTAATTAACCTATAGGGCCATGCTAATAATACTAAGGGCCGAAAAGGAGTCAATTCAACCAGAATAGTCCAAAGCAATAACTATTCCATCTCACACAGCAGCAAAACAACCATTGAAAACAAACATTGAAAAGAGGAAAATCTCATTAGCATCATGAATCTTTTAAGCCATTGATAACGACTTTAAAAATAACCCTGTGTACGTTGTGACTGGAAGGCATAACATTCAAGTTACAGAGATGTTAACTTTCAAGTTTTCTTTGATGCGGTATGTTGGTTAATTAAGGATTATGTTGTTGCTTGCTTTAGACATACTTACAGATTTAAATCTCTTGCTTCGCCCACGTCGCCGTCGCCGTGGCTTCGCCCAGTTCGCCGTCGCCGTCACTATGGTGTTCACTTCAGAGTCGATGCGGCGGCAGCGGCAATGTTAACTTTGAGTCTTTGATAACAAAACAGAAACAGCACTAGGGCAAAACCGCAAAAGCCAAAACAGAGACTAAAAAGTTAAAAAGCCCAAAAAATGAAAATAATAAGTAAAAAATTAAAACATATAAAAAAATAAAAATAAAGGTTATATTGCAAATCGGTTTTCGGTTCGGTTTTTGGTTTGAATACCCAATTCGAAAACCGATTCGAAAACCAATTTCATAATTCGAATTCGGTTTCAAACCATACCTAATTCGAATTCAGAATTCGAATTAGGTTTCTTCGAATTCGGTAAATTCGAATTCGGTTCGAATTTCGAATTGGCCCAAACCGTGCCCACCCCTAGTCTTTCCCTTGCTTCTTAGCTAGCCTTTTTTTGTGTTAATTAATTAATTAATACATACTAAAAAGTATTGCTCGTATATTACTAAAACACAGCAGATTAATTTTATGATATAATCGATATGTATCACGTATTTTAGTTTAACTTTTAATGTGTCGCTTTTAACTGTTACTACTACAAAACATCCTATTATAAGTGGGTTTTGAGGTTTCGCTCCCGCATCCAATACGGGCATCCGAGGCCAATAGCCACGGAACAGAGGAGGTGGGTTTCCTGCACACCCACCAACAGTGCAACTACAACGTTTTTTATTTTTATCTTACTTCAATTAAATCTAATTTCCCTTGCTTCAATTTATGGCTCCAGTAGGGATTGAACTCGCGCCTGCAAAAGCATTTGACTCTTTCACACTAAATTTACCACCAAGTTACATATACTCATGTATTTAAAGTTAATATTGAAAGTATATATTTATATATTTATTTTTAAAACTTGTGGGTTTTTATTATCTACTAATTTTCTTATTATCCATCAGATTTGTTTTCTATAAAAGTTGTGATTTTCTTTTAAACTACTAATTTCTCGCCCTTGCTCGAACCTCGACAAATTTTCATTTTTTTAACTTTCAATTATTCATTTCCGAAACCTTCCTCAAATAGTGAAGAGCACGACTGGAGTATTGGAGGCCGGTTTTTCCAAATCCGCCTCCAATACTCTATATTATTGTCGGAAACCCGCCTCTATATGGAGTATTGGAGGCGGGTTTCCCAAACCCGCGTCCAATATTCTAGCCGCCACTATTTCCAAATCCGCCTTCAATAATCCGTAATTTCAGTATTGGAGGTGGGTTTGTAGTAACCCGCCTCCAAATGGGCGCCTCCAATGGACATTTCTGTGGTAGTGTGTTTATGTATCATAGTTATGAGTTTAGTTTATGATGTATCGTGTATTAAATCTAGCGTCTAATGTATTGCGCCTGAGTTTAGCATCCGATGCATCACATTGATATGTTGATTCACTATTATGTTAAAACAATTAGTATTGTATGTGATGCGCTTATTAATTTTAGGGGTAGAAATGAAGAAAAATACACAGATCAAATTTAGTATCCGATGTACAGTTTATTGATGTATGAAGCAAAAATATCGTTATCGAACCATGATCCAACAAATACTCAAATAAATTATACAAGTAGATCTTCACATTAGCTAGCTTTGTAGATCTTTAATTAATTCTCTACTTTGCTCCTCTTTATATATATATATATATATATATATATATATCCCCAGCGCGCACTACTTTTATGCATGTAAGACTACAAGACACATTTATATAATATTTAATTCTCCATAAACTCAAATTAATTATACTTTCTGCAATTTTGCCACATTGTTTTTAGTACCAACAATAAGCAATGATAGGTATAAAATATAAAATCACCCATTATACACCTTTTAATATATATATATATATATATATACTCCCTCTGTCATGGCCTATATATGCATTTTTATATATATAAGAGTTTTATTTTGACTTGCATAATGTGCTTGTATTATTGGATTTTTTTTATAAGACAGATGTAGTAATTCATCAACTCTTCTAATAAAACAGAGAGATTATACTTATGTATAGTTCACAATTAAATTATAGCTAGAAAGTAAGGACATAAATAGAATAAAGAGTGTTAAATTAGCTATTTTATGTGTTCTACATTGACATCTATAAAGAAAAAAAATCTGTATATTTGTGAAATTGAATTCTTCTAGTAGGGCTGATACCGTAACCAAAAAGATTTTGTTTTTTTTAAGTCATGCTGCAATATTCGTTCTAATTTATTGGATAATTTCAATGTATGTATCATTTTCTTAATGGCCCAAGGTTAACAACCATTTTGTTGGCATATAAAATTGTGGGAGTCCATTACTATTGCCAAATATGTGTATAAGAGGTCAATTTAAACCTAAAAGTTTCAAACTGATATGGCTTAGCATCTTAAATACGTTATTTTTTGGATTCTAATTAACCAATAATGTAATACACTTGCTCCATGACTCCACAACAACAACTACAACAACTTTTAAGTTTTTATCTCATTACGTGTGGTCGACTATAGATCATATCTCACAATCGTGTAGGGTCATGACAAATCGATTCATTTATATTCAAATATGATTCATTTATATTTAAACTTGTTTTCCAATTTTTTTTTAAAAATCTTCCTTTACCCCTTACTCTAAAAGCATTTACTCGCTCCGTCTCATTCAAAGAATCCACTTTGTACTATTTTTAGTAATACAAAAAGGACTTTTTGAATGAGACCAATATTACAAAACACGCTATTGGAGGCGGGTTTTGCGTTGCCCCCCCTCCAATACTGGTGCCACCATATTGTTGGCACCCGCCTCCAATAAGAGTATTGAAGGCGGGTCCTTCGAAACCCGCCTCCAATACTCCGCGTATTGGAGGCGGGTGTTTCAAAACCTGCCTCCAATAAGAGTATTACTGTTATTGGAGGCGGGGGCCAACAATATGGCAGCGTCCGTATTGGAGGCGGCGGTTTCACAAAACCTGCCTCCAATAGCATGTTTTGTAGTAGTGGACAGAGGGAGTAATTTAGTTGCTTTGTTAGATTTATTGATTAGTTACAGTTTTTTTTTTTTTTTTTCTATCATACAAATGCATCCTACAATTAAATTTTGTTATTAGAATAAATAGTTTAAAACGCAGCTGATTCCAAGACTTTGAGTTGATAATTAATAAATCAAATTTGAAGTATGGAAGTTACTATTTTTTGGCTTAGGTTAAGTGAGTTACGGTGCAGATTGGACCTTGGTGGCAGAGTGATGTCCTTAACAAGTATCGCGTATATGATAAAACAACAAGTAGTATGTGTTTTTGAAACATGCGTACAGTTTTTAAGAGATGAAGTATGAATTTAGTCTTCAAAATATCACGTGTATATTAAAACAACAAGTATATATCGCGGGCACTTGAATACACCTACAGTTTTTGAGTGTTAAAATATTGAATTTGACCTTTGAAATATTTAATTTAACTACTGAGATATCAGCAATTATGTTAAGACACCAAATATCGCTCATAATGAAAGGAAAAAAAATACATAGTATATCAAATTTAAGTGTCGAAGTATCATTTGTCAAATTGTCTATAATATAATTATAATGTCGTACATCCTCAGCATATATTATACTCATGATTAGGGCTGAGAACGAACACGAACGTTCACGAACAAGCTCGGGATCGACTCGTTAAAAGCTCAGTTCGAGATCGTTTATTTATTAATAAACGAACATGAAAAAAATTTTAGGCTCGATTAATAAACGAACAATAAATGAACAAAAGGGAGCTCGGCTCGATTACGTTCGTGAACAGCTCGATAAGAAAAAACAATTTTTAAGAAGGATAAAATACATATATAATTTATTATTCATACATATAACATGAAAATAAATTTGGTGTAGTGGTAAGACATCAAAAGGAGAAGCAAAAGAACTAGGGTTCGAATTTTCATAAGGCCAAATTTATTTTATTTCACAATTTTGAGGTGAATTTCACCCAATCCCACATCGGAAATGAGAGAAGATTTGGGAGGAAAATTCCTTATAAATAGATCAGCATGACACAGTTTAGGGCTGAGAACGAACATGAACAAGCTCAGTTCGGCTCGATTAATAAATAAACGAATACGAACAAGATTTTAAACTCGATAAATAAATGAACAATAAATGAACACGTCAAAGTTTGGCTCGGCTCAGCTCGATTAATAAATAAACGAACATGAACAAGATTTTAAACTCGATAAATAAATGAACAATAAATGAACACGTCAAAGCTCGGCTCGACTCGGCTCGTTATCACCCTTACTCATTATTCTCGAAAAAAGTAACTCATAAAATACATTATCAAATCCTTCATTAATGAACTAAATCACGCACGCAACGCAAACATTAACAATTACGGATAAAATTCATTTTCAAGGGAAATACATCTGAATCATCTGATGTTCATTGATGACGATGAATCTTTGGCCTTAAGTTTTCTCCCTTTTCTACCCCTCGAAGAAGCTGCAGGATCCGAATCCGAAAAACGCCTTCTCGGGTTAACTCTCACAGGCTCCAGAGCGCTATCACCCGACCCAACGAGGTGGGGGAAATTAACCTTGGCGCGTGAACCATGCATTTTGAAAGCAGCCTTGTCGAAAGCCAACGCGGCGTCCTCCGCCGTCGCGTACGTCCCCAGCCATATTCTCGACCCTTTCTTTTCTGGGTCTCGTATCTCCGCCGCGTACCTACCCCACGGCCGCCTCCTAACGCCGCGGTGCCTCCTCGGCCGATCATTGGATGAAATCATAACTGTATTTGAAGGGCCCGCGGGTACTTCACCGGCCACTTCTTCACGACTTTCCGATGATGATGATGTGTCGCTGTAACAAACGACGTTGTGTCCTCTGCCGAATCATGGGATCCCCCGAAACTTGGAGTACTAGGATTAATAGTACTGTTGACGGAAATATCCCTGTACTCATGATTGAATGAAGTAGTGACGTGGGGAGGGAATTGGGACGAGAAAATATTGTCGGAGGAGTCGTTGAGAAGATGGTTTTCTATGGAAGCTAGGATGGCTAGCTCGGAATCGGAGATGGTGGCCTTGTGCATTTTGTTACTCTCTGCTTACTTCAAAATAAATGAAAGTTACAGCTCATGACTTTGGGTGTTATACATATATATATATATATATATATATATATATTTATTTATTTATTGATAGGGGTAATGAATTGACTAGGCGTACGTATGTACTTGGGTGAAACAGTTCATCTTAGGTGCCCACATGCATGTGTTTATATGTATGTATTCATAAATAGAGAGGGGATTTAGAGTATTTAAATAAAGCTTAATGCTGCCATTTTAAGACTGGAAGATTAGGTCAGATCCTCTCTGTTTAGATGACTTTTGTAGTATGAGTTCAAATCCTTTGCTTAAATTTCTATGTTTTATTCTGTCTAGTGTAAAACTAAATTAATTTATTACTCTTATTTTTTAGTGAATGTAAATATATTTTTGAGTGAAATGATATAATTTTGGACATTATAGGAAATAAGACAGAGAAATTTAAATAGAGGATTTTAACTCTGATATTTCACATTGTGCTATGTCATTTAAAATAAATGATCATTTAACTTACCAATATGACATCGCTTACATACATAAATAGTATTCCTCGTGTCCTACAATAAGTGTTTTGGCAATATGATAAATATTTTTGTTTTCCTTTTTTTTGAAATAAAAATGCGGTAGTATATATATTAACGGCTCTGGAAATCATCCAACAACGTTTGAGATACAAATACTGGGTTCATATCCCATCGGTATTCATGACACTTACTTAGCTCTAGATCTTCCCTAACCAGGGCCATACCCCACCGATACTCATGACGCTCAGTAGCTCTAAATCTTCTCTAATCAGGGTCATACCCCATCGATACTCATGACGCTCACTTAGCTCTAAACCTATCCTAATCAGCCATATCCCATCGATACTCATGACGCTTACTGACTTCTAAATCCCCCCTAACTGAGGTCACCAGCACCGCCTCAGTACCTACCTCTGGCTCCACTCAGACTTCCGAAAAAATAAAAGGCTCCCAGGGCGACTGCACACAGAAACCAACACATCAAAATAACGAAACTATGATTCTATTGATTCTGTAGCAACATGACTAAGTTTTATTTCTGACAGGAAAATTAAATAAAGTATACTCAAGCATATAAGTCCGCTCAATTCCAGAACTGTCAAAGAATGTCTTAGTCCCCGACAGTTTCAATATAGACTACTCATGATGACAGGGGAGCTGATTAACAATATCAGCCCTGGCCCCTTCATAACACTAGTTGTCACCTCTTGACTGCCCACGCACTGACTACCGGCATCCCAGTGACTCCTCAGATGGCTCTGACTTAGAACTAACTGGCGAGCGCCCCTGTGATAAGTAACCCAAGCGCCGGAGCCTCTCCCCCCTTTCGTGACTTGGCAGCCCATTATTTTTTGTTCTTAAATTAGTGTGTGTTTACGTATTTTAATACAAAGATTAATAAAATCTCATTTTGACCCATTATTTTATAATGTAAGTTATTTTAGTCAATTTGACCCCTTATTTATTTTATTTCATTTAATAGTATTAATTACAATGTCATTCCAAATATATACTCTTTCTGTCCTAAAAAACGTACCACTGAAGTAAGAAACAAAAATTAGGAAAATAATAAAATTAATATCATCTTGTTTTTTAAGGTAAAATTACTATTATCTTTACCCTTAATTAATGTTGTACTTTTTCGCTCACCCAATTAATTGCCATACTAACTTGTGTTTTTGATTAATGAAAATTTTTTCTCTCTTAATTTCTTGATACAAGATAGATTGATGTTTTTTTCTTTTTGGCATTAAAAGTTGTTAAATGACAATTTTTAAAGAACAAAAATTTAGAACTACAAATAGACGGTTTAGATGACTGAATGGAGTACACATTACACCAATTCCTATTTAATATGTAGTAAATTTTCAATATGTATAAAAAAGAAAATTTACTCGCCTTTTAAATTTATGTACTAATTTCAAAATGAATACTTATTTAGGCTTGGAGGTAGTATGCAGTTTTTGAAAGTCAGGATATTCGCCTTCCCCGGGCACCGACATTGATATACAAACTGAGCTCATTAATGGCCATTTTTTGTTGATTAATGATAGGTATAATGCTTTTTATCTTTTGTAATAATGGAAGTAATATTGTATTCACTAATTGATTTTATTTATTTTTATTTTACTCTCTATCAATTTCATTAGAAGAATTTACTTTTAAAATTTATTTATTTTTTAATAAAAGAGTATATGTTTAAATTTTTTAACTGTTCCAACCCTTACGAATAGATATAATAATGTGTAGTACATAACTAATCTATACTTAAAAGATAAGACTGGATATCAGCGAAACGTAAATCAACAGTTTTAAATATTGTACTCTAAAATTGGTAATAGGTTGTACATTTTCAAAATTAAACTCTAATAACGAAACTGATGTGCATAAAATTGAAATCCCCATTGGGCCTAGCCCAGTTAATTAAAAACTAAGAAACAGTAAAAGATAGAGAAGCCCAGATCCATGTTCAGGTCAGAAAGATCACACAAAACGAGTCTCTGTTACAAATTTAGGTCGGTCATATAATCTTATATTGGTCATGAACTGAACAAGAAAACTCACTAAAGTTTAGGTCGGAATAAACTAATCTTAGATTGGTAAACCTTATAGCTCAGATCGGTATGATTATGTCAGTATTACTCAAGAATCCCAGGTCGGTAAAAACTTAATGAAGTTAGATCGGTCAATTGTTAACTCATCTCTATTTAGGTCGGTAATGTAAGATTAGATCGGTTAAGCCGACCTGAAAATAAAGATAATAATATATCATGGTAGGACCATTATTTTAGTATGTGCAGAGCAATTATGACAGTGGAGCCGAAAGCTAAAGCCAGTTTTCCCGGAAAGGCAAAAAACATCATTGCACAAGGAATAAGTGGGAGCGTATGTCTCCATTACTCAACGGAACTATCAAGAATAAGTTTATAAATACTCAGGCACAAGCCTCATTCAGGCAGGCTCCAATAAGCAATTTCTAGCATTTCTTAAAGCTGTTCTCTCATTTACAATTGCTGAAAACATTCTTGTTCCATATTGTTTATTCTCTTTCATATTACTGACTTGATCGTCGGAGCCTATACAGGGGGGAAAGCCCCGCTCCTTTTCTGAATTAATCATCAATTGGTGAACGGAGCAGTGCAAAATCATCAAGCTTCATCATATTGGCCAAGCTCAGCAACTTAGATCACATAATCCATCTCAATTTCGTTCATTCCCTTCACAGCACAACTTCATACAAATTGGGTTATTGTTCATTACAAACGTCTATTGGGCCGTGAAGAAGCATCGTTTCCTTCGTTGTAATTTTTGCGTCACATCAACTGGCGCCGTCTGTGGGGAACGTTTGATCAGATTATTTCATCAAATTTTCCTCATTTAAATAAATTTGTTGAAACCATGACGCAAACTCGTTCAGGAAAGGGTGCTTCTTCTTCTGACAACCTCAATGGGCTCACCATTACAACCGCTTTGGTCCCTACCGTTTCTGCCACCAGTTCTAATCCTCCATCTGATCCACCAACTACTACCACCCTTGTTGAAACTCTCACCCCCGAACAGGAAAAGGCAGAAAAAGATAGGTTCTTCCGTTTATTTCCAGAAATATTTCACTTAATAAACCATGTTGCTCCTATCATCTCTACTCTTAATACAGAACCTCCCATTACAACCACCACCACCGAAGTAGTTAACATAGAACACCCCTATGGTTTACACTGGTCCCCAACCGTTCCCCCACCCAGGGCTGTCATCAACCCTGTGTCCAACCCCTCTGCTGCTTTAATGTCTAGTCTCCCCCCACAATCTACTACTATATGTCCTCCACAACCTGGGAGAGTTAATTTTTCTTCAATCAGTCATATTGCTGGTCCTCCTAACCCTTCTGTGGCACCACCTGTTTATACCACTGTAGCTCATACTCAGGCTAATCTTACTTTTCCGGATCCCTTTATGGCCCCCAATGCTCAGTTCAATAACGGTTCTCTTATGTCAGGCCTGCCCTTTCCCACTTTAGGACAACAAGTAAGTCAATTGAATCAACCTGGCCATGGCATACAAATCGGCCAAATGAATCAACCCTGTTATTACCCCGGATACACCACTACATCCAACCCTGCAATGTTTCAGCATTATGGTTTAGGCAATAACCGAGCCATGCAGCCGCCCTTAGAAAATATTCCTTTACTTAATCCAAATTATTATCCCGGGCCCGGCCTAGGAAACTATTACCTCGGTCTGGGGGGACACCCCTTAGGTCAGTCCGGATATCCCCAGCTCGGCTTACCCGGATCTGGATATACTCAGATCGGACGAACTGCCCCCACGTCTCGCGTGTCTCATCCTTTTGGATGGGAGATTCAAATGGCACAATTTCCCCCTGGATACAGAGGCCTAGGTAAGGTTGACAAGTATGACGGTACCACCGACCCCACGGCTCACTGGATGCAGTGCATGAGCGTCATGGATGCTGCCAACCTGTCCGACGCTAACCGATGCATGACATTCCATCTGACACTTAAAGGTCAGGCCATAAATTGGTATTGTACTTTGCCCCGAAATTCTATTCATTCTTTAGATCAGTTTGGTGACCTGTTTTTAGCCAATTTCATGGGTAATAAGATATTGTCTAAACCGATTTCACATTTAATGAACATAACACAAAAAATGGGAGAGGGATTACAGGCATACATAGATCGGTTCAATATAGAGTCTAGGCAATGTCATGAAAAAGATGATAGAATAATGATGGGATCATTTATTAATGGGTTACGGTCAGGACCTTTAGCTACTGAATTGGCCATCCGACCCCCACATTCTTATTTTGAAATGATGGTTACTGCTGTTAACTTTGCTGTTGTTGAAGATGCTACAGCTATAAAACAGGAAAGGGAAAGAAGTTTTTCCGATTTATATGGTAAGAGGAAAGCTTCTTCCCCAATTCTTACGTCGGGAGGAAATAAGAAATTAAACTTTGCCAATACCACTAATTCCATTCCAAAGGCCGGGGTAAGTGTAAACACTGTGCAGGTATCCGAGCCCTTCTCAGTCCCCCGAGCTGACATACATGCTGCCATTCAGAGTCAAGGGCTGCTGCCCCCAGCTCGACCCATGACGGGTCCCACAGATCGGCTCAATCCGGGCAGGTATTGTAATTACCATAAAAACATTGGTCACAATACTAATGACTGTCGTGATTTAGCTGCAGAAATAGCTAAATTAATTCAAGCTGGGAAACTATCACAATATACACAAGTAGCACCTCTACCTAAACCGGTGACTTCAGCAATCCGTGAACGACCTAACGGATGCTACCGATGTGGAGAGACCGGTCATTTTGCCCGCGAATGTCCCCAATCCGACTCCCGAGCCCCAAATGCTGGGGGTAACACCGACCTAAATATAGCAGGGATTGTAAACACCATAGCAGGAGGACCAACCCAAGGCGACTCTAACCGCCAAAGGAAACAGGTATACCGGCAAAGGAACTCTATTCTAGGTAAGCGTAAATCAGATACCATGACACCAGGCATTACTTTCGATGACACAGATACATTTCTGTCTTTCAATTGTGACGATCCACTAGTGATCGATTGCTACATTTCAAATTACCAAGTACGTAGGACATTGTTAGACACGGGTAGTTCTAGCAATATAATTACAACCAAGGCACTGGCTGGTTGTCAATTACACAAGGCACAGTTAAGTCCAGTTCGGACACCATTGATTGGCTTCGGCAATCACCATGTTATACCTGTGGGACATTTGAGTATTCCCGTCACGTTACTGGCTGGACAGCTAAAACGTACGGAAACCATAGACTTCGTGGTCATTGATGAGCCATCACCCTACAATGTATATTTGGGACGGCCTGGACTAAATCAGTTCCAGGCCATAGCATCTACTGTACACATGCTTTTAAAATTCCCCACCATAGGTGGGGTAGCTTCTATTCGTTGTGATGTCTTGCAGGCAAAGCAATGTTACATGGCTTCCTTGAAAGAACCGACCCCAGAAGATCTGAAATCAAAAATTACCTCTTCAGTCCAGCCGACCTACGTTAACATTACCGATATAACAGGTGGCTCGGACCTGTCCATTGAAGCAGGAGCCGAGGTAAGAATTATTCCCCTCGCGGCCGATCCAAACAAGGTAATAAAAATTGGGGCTGATTTACCCCCTCAATTGCAATATGATTTGCTTAACCTTTTGCGTGAATTTGCGGAAGTTTTTGCTTGGGGACCGGAAGATATGCCTGGCATTTCTCGAAATATCATTGAACACAGGTTATCCATTGATCCCAATCATAGGCCGATCCGACAACGAAAGCGTAACCTTGGGGGAGAACGTAGTAGATATGTGGAAATCGAAGTGAACGCCCTGCTGGAAGTACGTATCATCCGAGAAGTGGATTATCCAGA
Source organism: Leptodermis oblonga (assembly GCA_016801395.1). Taxonomy (NCBI): domain Eukaryota; kingdom Viridiplantae; phylum Streptophyta; class Magnoliopsida; order Gentianales; family Rubiaceae; genus Leptodermis; species Leptodermis oblonga. The sequence goes on from CM028755.1 coordinate 7,395,469, forward strand.
ATGGTTAGCTAACCCAGTGTTGGTTTCCAAACCCGATGGTTCATGGCGCATGTGTATAGATTTCACCGACTTAAATAAAGCATGCCCCAAAGACTGGTTCCCATTGCCTTTGATCGACGTGTTGGTTGACGCTATAGCTGGATTTCGCTTCCTTAACTTCTTAGACGCATATAAAGGATATCATCAAATCTTCATGGCCAAAGAAGATGAAGAAAAAACATCTTTTATTACAGACAAAGGTACATATTGCTTCATAACCATGCCTTTCGGTTTAAAGAATGCTGGAGCTACTTTTCAACGTTTGGTAAATAAAATTTTCAAAAAACAGTTAGGTCGAAATATGGAAGCTTATATTGATGATTTACTTGTAAAAAGTAAAAACGAATCTGCTTATTTATCTGATTTACGTGAAACCCTTGAAACACTAGCCCAATATAAATTAAGGTTAAATCCAAAAAAATGTGTTTTTGGGGCCACTTCAGGAAAGTTTTTAGGATACATGATTTCTGAGGGGGGTATCTCGGTTAATCCTAAAAAAGTAGAAGCTGTGTTGAAAATGCACTCACCTAGGACAATTCGGGAAGTACAACAATTAACGGGTAGATTAGCAGCTTTAAATAGGTTTTTAGCCCGGTCAGCAGAACGAGCATTACCATTTTTTAACATCTTAAAGAAAACTGATAAATTTTCGTGGACCCCGGAATGTCAAACTGCTTTTGAACAATTAAAAACTTATTTAGCTTCTTTACCATCTTTGACTATGCCTATTCATGGGGAACAATTGTACATGTATATAGCTACTACCGAATCTGTCATTAGCTCGGTTTTACTCCGAGAAGATAACCGGGTCCAGAGACCCATCTATTTTGTTAGTAAAGTTTTGCAGGCAGCTGAGAAAAATTATTCCAGCCTAGAAAAGCTAGTCCTGGCTCTAGTTCACTCCACACGACGTCTTCGGCCTTATTTTAACTCGCATGGAGTCACCATTTATACCGACGCACCCCTCAAAGCCATCTTGCAAAGAGCAGGAGTTTCAGGTCGACTCACCAAATGGGCCATCGAATTAGGAGAGTATGATATCACCTTTGCCCCACGTACAGCAGTCAAAGGACAGGTGCTAGCAGATTTCATAGCTGAAGGAGTACCAGATCAGCAGGAGAACATGTTAAGACCGTCAGAAAAAATTGATCTACTTTTAACAATAGCAGAAGGTGATAATAAGTGGACTCTCTACGTGGATGGTGCTTCAAGCCAGTCCGGATCGGGTGCGGGGATCGTCCTCACCAGTCCAGGAGGAGAAATTCACACGTATGCTCTACGATTTTGCTTCATAACCACAAATAATGAAGCAGAGTACGAAGCCATGATAGCCGGCCTGAAGTTAGCTCGGAAATTTGGGGTTGAGAATCTAAAAATTTGTTCAGACTCTCAGCTCGTGGTTAAACAAATTTTGGGGGAGTATAAGGCTAAGGATCGACAAATGGAAGAATATTTAGCATTGGCGCAACAGCAACTAAAATTTTTTCAAAAATGGGCAATAGAGCGAGTTCCACGAAGCAAAAATACAAATGCCGATGCCTTGTCCAAATTGGCTTCTTCGGTTTTTTCACATCTAACCAAAACCGTCCTAGTAGAAGAAGTACATACCAGGAGTACGGCCGAACCAGAAATCTTGTCTATAAGAGAAGAACAGGATTGGAGATTTCCTATATGGCAATACCTACAAGATGGCACTTTACCAGAATCACGGAAGGAAGCACAACGAATACAAAGAAAGGCTGAACACTATCAGATAATTGGGGAGGACTTGTATAAAAAGGGCTTCTTGATGCCTTTACTAAAGTGTGTGGGATCGGGAGAAGCGGAGGCCATACTGAAGGAAGTACACGAAGGAGATTGCGGGTCTCACATTGGGGCTCGGAATTTGGCCAAGAAAATAATTGGGGCTGGGTTTTATTGGCCCCGATTATTACAAGAAGCAGTAAAGTACGTTCAACGGTGTTCCAGTTGCCAACACAATGCGACAGTTTACAAGTTGCCGGCCTCCAGCTTCACTGGGATAATTGCCCCATGGCCTTTCGCTGAATGGGGAATAGATCTCATGGGTCCGTTTCCTAAGATCGGTTCATGCCACTATCTTGTTGTGGCCATAGATTATTTCACAAAGTGGGTGGAAGCTGAGGCACTGACAAACATCACAGGGCGAACCGTAGCTCGGTTTCTTTGGAGGCAAGTCATCTGTCGTTTTGGTGTGCCCAGATCGGTTATTTCGGACAATGGGACTCAATTCGAATCCAAGGAATTCACAGCCTTGTGTTCAAAACTTGGTATTACCCAGCGTTTCGCATCGGTAGCTCATCCTCCAGCAAATGGACAAGTAGAACTCACAAACCGAACTTTGTTGCATGGGCTGAAATCCAGACTAGAAGATAAAGGAAAAAATTGGGTAGAACAATTGCCCCATGTGCTCTGGTGTCACCGGACTACGCCAAAATCGGCCACAGGGAAGACCCCTTTTGAGTTGGCTTTCGGAGTTAATGCTGTAATTCCCCCAGAAATACAAAGTAGAGCCCCGCGGGTTATGCACTTCGAAAGAAATCAAAACCAGAAGAACTTGGAGCTCAGCCTGGATCTGATAGAAGAAGTTCGGGACTTGGCCTATGTACATCAACTAAATTACAAAAATTTAGTTCGGCAACACTATAATGCTCGGGTCAAACATCGAGCCTTTGTACCAGGAGATTTAGTCTTGCGAAACCGATCTATCAGCAAACCACAAGAACAAGGCAAGCTATTTTCTAATTGGGAAGGGCCTTATCGGGTAATCGAAGCTCGACCTACCGGAAGTTATATTTTGGAAGACTTGCAAGGACGATTGATTCCACGAACTTGGAATACAGCACACTTAAGGAAATATTATCAGTAAAGCAGTTCGAGTTAAAGAAGTAAGAATTTGAAGGAAACAGAAAAGGTCATTTATATTGGATAATCAAGCTCGGTTACAAGGATGATCTGAAAAGTATAAAAGTTCTTTGAAATGAAAAAAAAAAAAAAAAAAAAAATTTTACAAAATGTAAAGCCGATTACATCACTGCAACTGCATCTAGGCATGCTACCTACATTCCTCACACAGCTGGAAGGAAGGGCAAGCCCGATCTGAGAGAAGGCCGATCTTAAGAAGGAGGAGCTTGGGAAGAGGCTTCATCCGTTATCTCCTGGGGGTCGGCCACCGGATCCTCTTCGACCTTTTCTGGAATGGGAACACCGATGTCTCGGCATTCTTGCTTGATTTCTTCTACTAAGTCAAAAGGATCACGTCCCTCCGGAAGCAAAGAAGACTGGGCTATGGAGTCTTCTGGAGCATCGGATGCCGATCTGGAGCCTTTTAGCTCGTCCCAGCACAGAGTATATCCGCACTGGATCAGCTCGAGAAAACGCCGGTTCATTAACTCCAGCAAGGCCCCTTCCTTGAAAGTTTTTAGCTCGGCCTGACGAGCTGCCTCAACTTCTTCCGAGCTAACCATCCCCGCAGCTTTTTGTATAGCCTCTTCTGCAGCTTTTGTAGCCTCTTCTGCAGTCTTCTTGGCCTCTTCGGCTGCTTTTTCCAGGGCAGCTCTCTCTTTTGCCCAGAGAGACTTTTCTTCTTTCAGGGTCGTCACCTCAGCTTCCAGGCCCTGGATCTTGGTCACCTGTTGACTGGACTTCTTGCACAGATTCTGATTCTGCTTCATTAGCTCGGTCTTTTCAACCCCAAGCTTTGAAAGTTTGCTTTTCTCGAGCCCCAGCTGAAACTCTAGATCTTCAACGGCCTCGGACGGTTTCTTCGACCTCTCTAGCTCGTAACTTTGGGCCAAGATGTCCAAAGCTGTTGCCCTTTTTGACGTAGCAGCATAATTATAGGCTACCTGCAAAAAATCCGAGCCAGAAGTGTCAGCCGAGGTAAATCATTATTTTCGGACTTTAGTAAATTTCTGATACTCACCCTCTTTATGTGTGAAGCAAGAAAAGCCTCCTGCTTCATCATCAGCTCCATGTTTTGCCGGAGCTGGTTGCCCACCTGTACCATTTCCTCAAAAGACCTTTCAGTTTCAGCCTCCAGCTCTTGGTAAGGCCTTACATCCTCAGGCAGGGGCTCTGGTAAATGCACTTGAAGAATGGGCCGAGCTAAGGAGATCGGCCTATCTTTCTTGTCCTTCAGCAGAAGAACCCTTTCTTTTGTTGACGGGTCCACAGGGCCCCAAAGATCATCAGGTTTCGGCAGCTCGGGATCACACGGGGGGCCCGTCAACAGTTGTGGAGCTTTAGCAGCCTTAGCTGCCTGGATTTCTTCCGGGGTTGGTTTGCTCTTTTTCGTAACCCGAGTCACCAACGCCGAGCTAGGAGGATCGGCCACCTCGACCTCTTCAGTAAGGTCGATCTCAGCTGGTCTTTTGGAAGACCCCGAAGCAGCAATAATTTTGGTGGTTTTTTTCTTCCTTCCAAATCCACCGAGACCGCCTGAAAACAGGTAAAATGCAAAAATAAAAAATTACCAAATTATGAAGGATAAGGATATCATAAATAAAGAGTTCAAGGGACAGGTATTTACTCTCTACATTAGGGGATTGGCTTAGCCCGGCCGAAACAAGTAGAACCTCTGAAGGAAATTTAACCGAGTATTTGTCCGAGCTACTATGGTTTCTTAACGCCTTATAGTCTGATTGAACTCTGGGGTCGGACTTATCTCTGGATTGTTCAACTGGTAAAATAAATGGGGACCAACGGTAGGGTAGGTTTGCTTCCTCAGCTTTTACCATAAAAAACCTAGCCCTCCATTGTTTATTAGTATCAGGGGAGTCGGTAATAATCACAGGGCTATTCCTACGCTTCTGAAAGGTCACCCACCATTTACCATAAGGGTATTTTCGGACTGTATAAAATTGAAAAAACAGGTCTACTGTAGGTCGAACTCCAGCCCCAAAACACATATACATGAACCCTATCAAAAACCTAAGGGAATTGGGTACTAGTTGGCTCAGCCCAATATTCAGAAAATCACACATCTCGATTAATAGATCTAGGGTCGGAAATCTCAATCCAAAACTAATATGATATTCATACACTCCGACCCAACCCTTAGAAACAGTATTTATCCTCTCTTCAGGCTCGGGTAAACGAATAGGAACAGAAGGATCTATATAATGGGTCGACCTAAGGGTTATTAAATCGGCCATAGTCATTTGTGAAATTATTTCCTCGGGTTTAAATTCGTGTGTGGCAGCCGAATCTACAGCAATCAGTGCAAATAATCATGGACAAATCACTCAAACAAGACAGATTGGAAAGAAAAATAAATCATCAGACAAGGACGCTAACCTGCTGCCGGTGCCAGACGCGATGCTTCGGTGCCTGAGCTTCTCTCGGAGGCCATTGAAGACTGATAAAAGAAAGAGAAAGGTATGACCACGGAAGGTAACAGCGGTGGGACAACAACCTTAGCGGAGATTGCAGGAATTAGGACACAACGATAGAACTCCGGCAAAATTTCGAAAAATTCCGGCGAAGGGAAGGAGAAGGAAGGTAAGAACAAATTTCTCTCTTTTCAGGAAAGCGAAATGAAGTAAGGTGCCAAATGTGTGTTGCTATCACGGTTTTTATAATGGAGCCTCGGGGAAATCGAAGAGACGTGGGCAGACCAAAAGCTGCATTCATTAATGACACCTTGAAGACACAAAACGGCCTTGGAAGTCGTATCGATAGATGTAAAGGCGTGTCCCGACCGATCCGCCTCTTCAAAATCCTGACCTAGGGGAACGTAAAGGTACGTATTTATGATTATATTTATTTGTCCGAAAACTGTTCAAATTCTTTAGATCGGAATTACACTTATTACTATACAGATGGAAGAGACTATTCTTTATAGGTCGGATTTCATATTTCATGTTTTTATATGAAGTATAGGTCGGATAAATACTGGAAAATCGCCTTTAAGTCACATACGGCTTAATAAAAATACGGAATATTGCTTAGTTCGGAAAATTGGCTCGGATTAATCTAGAAAAACATATCCTTTATGCTAGGTCTTAGCTCGGAAAACCCAAAGAGTATTAAGTTTTAGATCGGTAAAACCTAATACTGGGGGGGCTTGTTGATGTGCATAAAATTGAAATCCCCATTGGGCCTAGCCCAGTTAATTAAAAACTAAGAAACAGTAAAAGATAGAGAAGCCCAGATCCATGTTCAGGTCAGAAAGATCACACAAAACGAGTCTCTGTTACAAATTTAGGTCGGTCATATAATCTTATATTGGTCATGAACTGAACAAGAAAACTCACTAAAGTTTAGGTCGGAATAAACTAATCTTAGATTGGTAAACCTTATAGCTCAGATCGGTATGATTATGTCAGTATTACTCAAGAATCCCAGGTCGGTAAAAACTTAATGAAGTTAGATCGGTCAATTGTTAACTCATCTCTATTTAGGTCGGTAATGTAAGATTAGATCGGTTAAGCCGACCTGAAAATAAAGATAATAATATATCATGGTAGGACCATTATTTTAGTATGTGCAGAGCAATTATGACAGTGGAGCCGAAAGCTAAAGCCAGTTTTCCCGGAAAGGCAAAAAACATCATTGCACAAGGAATAAGTGGGAGCGTATGTCTCCATTACTCAACGGAACTATCAAGAATAAGTTTATAAATACTCAGGCACAAGCCTCATTCAGGCAGGCTCCAATAAGCAATTTCTAGCATTTCTTAAAGCTGTTCTCTCATTTACAATTGCTGAAAACATTCTTGTTCCATATTGTTTATTCTCTTTCATATTACTGACTTGATCGTCGGAGCCTATACAGGGGGGAAAGCCCCGCTCCTTTTCTGAATTAATCATCAATTGGTGAACGGAGCAGTGCAAAATCATCAAGCTTCATCATATTGGCCAAGCTCAGCAACTTAGATCACATAATCCATCTCAATTTCGTTCATTCCCTTCACAGCACAACTTCATACAAATTGGGTTATTGTTCATTACAAACGTCTATTGGGCCGTGAAGAAGCATCGTTTCCTTCGTTGTAATTTTTGCGTCACATCACCGTTAATTTAAGTATTTCTTTTGTTTCAAAAATAAAAATAAAAATATGGATAATCAATTCCTCATTTTAAATTTAAAGAAAAAAGAAAGTGACTACACTATGAATATCATATTAATTAATTTCTTCGATCATCATCTCTCCATTCATCGATCTTAGGCAATAATTAAACACTTTGATTAATCTCCCATTCACTTGAGAAAAAAAAAAAAAAAACCAAAAATGTCAAAGTCAACCTTTCTAACTTTAATTTCTAGCTTCCTTTTCCAATTTTACTTGATTTATATCAAGAATTTTGAAGTATGAACAAGCTTTAAAAATCTAAGAGGTGGGGATAGGGAATTAATAGTCCACCCCTAAATGGCAAAGGTATTTTTTCCCCCTAGGTTTCTAAGAATATAACATTGTTAGTACTATAAGTCAAAATTAGTTGTAGAATATGTTTTTTTTTTTTTAAATAATAAAATATTGAATTTTCTCGGATTCGAACCCATATCCTACTATAGAAAAATATGTTATTATATACTCGCCCCATTCAGTATAAAAGTCATTTTAAAGGGAGTAACAATTTTCAAAATAAATGACGTTTTAAAAATATATATAATTTTTTTTCCTAAATTACTCTTGTCTCGACCTATCTAACTAAGATTTAATAATTATCTTAAATACATAGTGATGATTTCATTGAGTATTAATTAGAGTTGTTCATATATATATATATATATATTTTTTTTTTTACAACTTCAAAACTACTAGTAGAAACAAAATTAAAATAGTTAAGAATTTTCTTGTCATTTAATCGAATTTCTTAATTTGTCTGAAAAACTCTAAAACGACTTTTATTTTGGATCGGAAATAATATGTGTGTATCTGTCATAATCGTTTGTGACATTTGAAAATTGGACACACACATGTCGTATGTACGTATAGCGGCTTTCTAAAGCTTAAATGCAAAAGAAATAACTTTTGAAAATGCTGAAACACACGCACGTATTTTCATTTTCACAGTCTCATTCTTTCACATTAAGTCATTGATTCCCTATGCTCGCCTACAAATTGGTTGTAGAATAATACTTTGATCCATCATGTTTACAATATGGTGCGAATAGAAGTGATATCGAGGCGAGTTGAGCTGACCTTTAGTGTGTTCAATCTTTGAATTATTTGAGTTTAAAGTATTTATTTATTCGTTTATGTATTAAATGAATAAGTTTGAGCTAAGTTTTGATAAAAACGGGACGAGCTCAAACTTGTTCGTAAATGTTGTGTTCTTTATCTCGGTCCTATCTTGAGTTAGCACAGAAGAATAGTGTTCGGTTTATCTAATATATATATTGCGTGAGTTTACGTAAGGTCTAAATTCACTTTGTCAAACATACGTAAGGTCTAAATTCACTTTGTCAAACACACACACACACACACACATATATATATATATATTAAAATTTATGTACATACATAAATATATGTAAAAGTTTAATTATTTTTTATTATTGAATATTTTTATTGAGTGTATATATTTTTATACGATGGAAAAGGGTGATCACCATGTACAGTTTGCAATATCGCCCAGACGTATCGTAGGATCGTACAATTCTACAATCCCAAAATACCAAATCGACCCTGCTTCTGATTCTATCCGATCCTATAAAAATGTGCTAAAATTACTCAAATAAGAGTAGTTTTTATAATTTATCACTAACACATTTTGTCTAGGATCTTGCGATCCGATTAGGGGTGTTCATTTGGATTTATTTGGCTTATTTGGATTGGCTAATTTGGATTTTCCAAAAAAAAAACAGCATCCAAACACCAAACCGTTTAAGTAAAAACCAAACCAATCCAATCCATTTAAGCCATGGCTTATTCGGTTTGGGGCCCGAATAAGCCAAATAAGAAAAAAAAAAAACCTTATAAATATATTTTAAAAACATATTCATCCCATACTCAGAATCTTGCAATAATAAAATAGTCAAATACAAAAGATTAATATTTTCTCCAAAACAAGTTTAAAACTTAAATAACATTCATTAATAACTTTAAAAAACAACAAAATAATAGAAAGGGCATTGATATTCTTCTTCAGATTCAGCCCTCAACAATCAACATTCTTCTTCAATCTTCATCATCCCCCTCAAACAGTTGTATTAAAAGTAGTAGGCCCTTCTTCTGTTGGCTCAATAGAAAAAGCTAAAACACATTAAAACATTAATTGAATAACTCAATAAACTTGAAAGACTCATAATAATAGAAAACTCTACCTTCTTCAATTTGTTGAAGTTCCTCCCAGATTTCTTCAACATCAATAGGTACAGCACTTGCAAGAAGCCAATTTTGAGAGCAAATTAATGCTTCTGCCATTGTAGGAGTTAAAGAACTCCTAAATGCATCCAAAACCCTTCCACCTATGCTAAAAGTAGCCTCAGAAGCCACAGTTGAGATTGGAATTGCCATAACATCACGAGCAATCAAAGATAACAAGGGAAACCTTGGGCTATTTACTTTCCACCAGTTCAAAATATCAAAATGAACAGAATCATCTTCAATTTCTTCATTCAAATATTTATCCATCTCAGATTTGGAAGCATTTGAACCACTCTCAAGCTTTCTTCTTTTCATCTCCTTTCTAAACTTCTCTTTCAATAATGTCGCAGACTCTATATCAATTGGGGAAGCTCTTTTACCCAATGGGAAGGAAGTTCTTTCAGAATTTGAGGAAGCATCGGTACTACATGGAGGGGCATGGATTCTCACATAATCATCATACAATTCATACATGAAATCTTTAACCTTTTCGCTCATGGATTTCCCTTCTAACTTTCCATAAACATCACTAAGCAAAACCTCAAGATAGTCAAGTTTATTTCTAGGATCAAGCACTGAAGCAACAAAAATAAGCATGTTCATCTTCTGATTCTGTTCAGGCTCACCAAAATATTTATCAAATTTAAGCTTCATCAATGATGCCATCTCTACAAGACCAGTATCATATGTTTCATTAATACATTTTTTCAAAACCACATCAATACAAGTAATGTCATCCAAGAAAGTATGAGCAGTCACATATTTTGTCCCAGAAACTTTCAGTGTAAGATCATAGAAATGTTGAAGAAAACCAACCAATTTCCTAATCTCTGACCAATCCGATAACTTAGGCACCCCAAGTTTTTCACCATATTTTGTCAAATCCTCTCTAAATCCCCGATCCTCAACATCATATCTATTAAATGCCCTTTCATAAACCTGTGCTGTATCTAACATCAAATAGGTGGAATTCCACCTTGTCGCAACATCCAAAGTAAGATTTTTACTGCTGCCACACTTCTCAATTTCAGCATAACTCTTAAACTTAGCTACTCTTGCAGGAGACTGGTTCACATATTTAATTGCAGCTCTAACACATTTAACAGATTTTCCAACATGATTCAAACCATCTTGAACAATCAAATTAATGATATGAGCAATACAACGAATATGAATATATTTACCCCTCAAAATGCATTTCTGCCAATAAACAAACTTATCTTTCAAATAAGTGATAGCCGTATCATTTGAACTAGCATTATCAACTGTCACGGAGAAAACACTATCAATTTCCCATTCAGTCAGACATATTTCCAAAGCCCTCCCAATATCATCTCCCTTATGACTTGATATAGGACAGAAATTTAACACTTTCTTTTGCAACTTCCAGTCATTATCAACAAAATGACCAGTAACACACATGTAATTGATAATTTGCAAAGAAGTCCAAGTGTCTGTGGTTAAACAGATCCTACCAACATTTTCCTTCAATTGAGCTCTCAATTTTTTCTTTTCCTCCTTATATAACTGAAAACAATCTCTTGCCATAGTTATTCTAGATGGAATCTTGAAAGAAGGTTGGCACACTTTCATAAAATACATAAAGCCATTTCCCTGAACAAACTTAAAAGGGAGTTCATCCATAATTATAAAGTGAGCCAATGCTTTCCTAACTGATTTTTGATCAAATTTCCAAGAAATCAACTGAACTTTCTTCTCTTTAGTATCTCCACCTAGTTCTTCAATAGCTAATTGAGTTTGACTAGATTTAATGTTTTCAGGATTTAAATTACATACTTTCACATGACTGAGTAAAGTACTTGTACCATGTATCTTAGTAGAAGAGTGGTAGACTTTTTCACAGTACCTACAAGTGCTTATGTTCTCATCCTTAGAAGTAACAAAGTGATTCCAAACCTTTGACCTTTTACAAACTATTCTGCTCCTTTTCGACTGATTAGCCTTCACCGTATCATGGTCCTTGCTCTGTTTCTCAGCTTCAACATTTATCTCCACTTGTTCGTTGCTAGAAGGAATTTTATTTTCAAGTTGGGACATCTATATTGTAAAACAAAAATTACAGAAATTAATTAACATATAAAACAACTAATCATAATCTATAGGTAAATAGATAATGCATTAGAAAACGACATACCTTGAAGCAGTGGAAATGAAATGGCCGACGACTCGAGTCACTCGACAATATCTAAAGAAGCCGTTGCCGGCTTTGTGCCTGTGTAAAAAATTAAAAACCAAAAGGAGAGGAAGGAACTAAGCAAGAACCGAAGAAGGAAGGAGAAGGACTCGTGTAGACGTGTAGTCGTGTGTGTCTCTGTGCGGTGCTGCGCAGCTGCGGTGCATAATGTGCATTTGAAAGGAAAAGTGTAAAGAAGGAAGGAGCTTAGGAGAAGAACTCGTGTGTTTTTTATTTTTTATTTTTTGTAAAGGAAACCCTACTGATTAATGGGCCAGCCAAGAAATGTAATGGGCTCAAATGATCAGATTAAAAAAAAAAGTTAAAGGGCCTATCACTTCCCACATTATCACACCCACCCACTCAATTAAATAACTATTAAAAAAAATCAATATATATTATATTATATTAATTCTTATTTGACTTATTCGGTTCCTTATTTGGATTTTGATTCAAATCCAATTCCAAACCATTTAACCGTTTAAGAATTCGGTTTGGACGATCCACCCGATCCGAAAACCAAATAAGCCAATCCATTTACCATAAATGGTTTGGATTGGCCGGCTAATTTGGATTGGTTATTTTCTGAACACCCCTAGATCCGATCCTATCGATATAGATCTTGCACCCAAATCAATCCCAAGTAAGATTTTTCCAAAGTATGGTGATCACTAACAGATGAAAAAAATCTTAATATAATTAATATGACAAAATGGGATTTTTTTCCACAATAATCAAATAGGCTCACAAAATAACCGAAATAAGCAAATTTTTATTTTTTTCCGGGTCTATAGAAAACGAATCTGCCAGATTTGTTTTTCCAAAAAAGCGAATTTGGCAGATTCGTTTTCGGTAAGAATAGGCAGGGGAAAAAAATTAAATAAAAAAATTTCGGGTAAAAACGAATCACGGAAATTCGTTTTAGAAAACGAATTTCCGTGATTCGTTTTTACTTTGGGTTTTCAAAAAGGAAAACGAATCTGTGAAATTCTTTTTCTAAGGAATTCGAATTCAGTGAATTAGTTTTCAAAGAACTGAATTCGTTTTCACTGAATTCCTTTTCTTTGAAAACGAATTCTTTGAATTCGAATTCCGTAGAAATCGAATTTCACGGATTCGTTTTCTACGGAATTAAAAAAAAAAAGAAAAGGTATAAATATGCTGCGTGAAAAATTCACGCAGCAGAAAAACGAAAAACTAGAAATTAGAAGACGCGTCGGCGACCCACAGACCCACGACGCCGACCCACCGACCGGCGCGACCCACCAGTTCCGGCCGAACCCGAGCCACGTCGCCGCCGTTCGCGACCTCGCCGGATCGACGGCCATTTGACCGGAAAACGAAGGAGGGTTTAGAAGGAACCCTAGATTTTGGGGCTTTCTTGAAGGGTACCCAAATTCCGGCATCATAAGCTCAATTTGGGACGAATCCACTGCGATTTTGGTTGGAATTTGCTTGAGGTGTGTCTTAGGGTTATAAAGTTGTGTATAATTTGTTTTGTATTTGTATTTGTTCACATTTTTAGGATGCTTTAATTTTATGAATAGTACTTTTGGGTTTCCTTCAATTAATTCAGTTTGTGTTTGTTGTCTTATTAATCGTTTAGAAACTAGGGATGTTCTTCTACTGCACAATCTTAAGTGATAGCTCTCCCTTTTGTTTTCATTTATAAAATAGCACCTCCTTTGATGTTGTTTTCTCATGTGATGTGTGGACCGTGTGGATTAACCTTTACCTAGGCCGTTCAAGTTGTTTGTTGTTTCAAATTGCAGTGGAATATTTGCTCATAAATTTGGAATGCAAACATTTTTTACTTTACTCATGAATCTAGGCTTGAACATTTGATTTGGCTGGGTTACATTTTGCATATGCTTTTTGGTTCATGTTCATTTTCCCCGCTATGAGGGTTCTTGATGTTTGGAAGAGGATATGGGACTCATAAATTTGTTTGTAATTTGTTTCAATCTAGTGTTCCAAAATATGTAATGAGTTAAAAATAAAATTATAAAAAGATTTTGTGTTCCATTATGTCATGTGTATGAGCTAGGCGATCCCTTGCCCCAAGCGCGTCCATTTGTACTTTGGATTATAGGTAGATTTATTAGAAAATAAGATGAAAGGCATATTCCTTTTTAAAAGTGTTTTGTTTATTTATGCGATATTTCATTACTTTGGAAGTAGAATCCCAAAAATTACTCCGCCATTTCTGCTCTTACCTCAATATTTTGGTTGTGTTAGGAGAAGAAAAATTGAGATGTGGATTCCGGATTAATGATGAAGTGCGTGTTTTTTTACACAATTGAAAAGCGAATAGGTGAAACCATCGAACTTGCACGTAGTTTGAAATTACATTACGCATTGTTGTCGTTGAAGTTGTTAATGTTGATGGAAAAGGGGTGAATCACATTTATTATGGTGATTCCTTTTATGAAATTGCGTAGAGTGTTGTATTTTTAATGGAATAGAAGCATTTGTTTTTCTTGCACCATCCTTTAAAATGGAATTGGTTTTGTGATGTTCTTTGTAGTTGGTGGTAGAGGTAGAGGTAGAGGTTGGAAAAAATGGTCCATGTGTTCCTTGTTTGCCTATGAACAAATTGGTTGTGTTTGTAGAAGCAAATTTGAGATGGGATTCCGGAATAATGATGAATTGCGTGTCTTTTACAAAATTGAAAAGCGAATAGGTGAAACCATCGTATTTCCACGTAGTTTGAAATTACCTTACGCATTGTTGTAGTTGAAGTGGTTAAAGGTGATGGAAATGTGGTTAATCGCGTTTATTATGGTGCTGCCTTATATGAAATTGTGTAGAGTGTTGTATTTTTAATGGAATAGAAGCATTAGTTTTTCTTGCACCATCTTTTAATATGGAATCGGTTTTGTGATGTCCTTTGTAGTTGGTTTTAGAGGTAGAGGTTGATAAAAATGCTCCATCTGTATCTTGTTTGCCTATGAACAAATTGTGTGTGTTTGGAGAAGCAAAAATGAGTTGTGGATTCCGGATTAATGATGAATTGCGTGTTTTTTTCAAAATTGAAAAGCGAATAGGTGAAACCATTGTATTTCCACCTAGGTTTAAATTACCTTACGCTTTGTTGTCGTTGAAGTGTTTAATGTTGATGGAAAGGCGGTCATTCTCGTTTATTATGGTGATTCCTTCAATGAAAGTGCATATATTGTTGTATTTTTAATGGAATCGAAGCATTAGTGTTTCTTGTACACCCGAATAATATGCAATCGGGATTGTGTTGTTATTTGTAGTTGGTTGTAGAGGTAGAGGTTGGAAAAAATGCTCCCTGTGTGCCTTGTTTGCCTTTGAACATGTTGGTTCTGGTCGTTCAAGCAAATTTGAGATGTGGATTCCGGATTATTGATGAATTGCATGTCTTTTACAAAATTCTGTTGCTGAATTTATAAGTAAAAGTCTTCTTTCACGTAAATGTAACTATTCAAGACTTAATTGCCATACTGTGACCCATTGCTAATTTTCTAAACTGAGGACTTTGAGCCAACATGTAATGTGTACCAAAAAAGAGAACTAATTCCACTTTATTTTGCCGAATGCATTTGTAGACATTGTATAAGTTGTTGCAGATTAGAAGGAACGCACTCGTGCATACAGGGGGAACTCTTGCTTGAAATATATTTTTTTGCGGAGCATGAGATTGAGTATATGTTTTGATATGTTCTATTTGGTTGGTTATTTATCTAGATTTGATCGAGCCATAGGGATTAAAACATCTAAATAAATTATACGCACAGTAAGGGGTAGACTCTCTTCTTTCAAACTGTGGATTAAATGATTAATGAGTGAACTGTGAAAGTTGCTTGTGTTTTATCTTGGTGGCATACGAATGTGATTGAGTATATGGTTTGATGTGTGCTATTGGGATGGTTATTTTTCAAGAGTTGATTGATCCATGAATTGTGAAACTTAAGAGTAGTTAGATATTTTTGTTGATTTGTATTTTGTACAATTTAGAGGGTTGTATTTCCGGAATGTTTTTCGTAATAGTGGTGGCTTGTTTCTCTGCGATGTTTTGGACTGTTTTCCTGTATTTTGGACTGCAATTCTGGACTGTATTTCATCGTCTCTCTGAAATTGCTGGACTTTTCTCCTACAATTACTGGACTATTTTTCTGAACTGTTTTTCTAGTTTTTCTGGACTGTTATTATGTATTGTTTTTCTGGAATGTTTTTGTAAATTTTCTGCAATTTTTTTCTAAAATTTCTACAGTTTCTGGAATGTTATTCATAATAGTGGTGGAATTTTTTTTGCGATTTTCTGGACTGTTTTCCTGCATTCTTGACTGCACTTCTGGATTGTTTTTCATCGTCTATCTAAAATTGCTGGACTGTTTTTCTACAATTCCTGGACTGTTTCTCTGGACTGTTTTTGTGCGATTTTCTGGACTGTTTTCCTGCATTATGTACTACATTTCTGGACTGTTTTTCATCGTCTCTCTAAAATTGCTGGACTGTTTTTCTACAATTCCTGGACTGTTTCTCTGGACTGTTTTTCTGGAATGTTTTTCTAACATTTCTAAAGTTCTGGAATGTTATTCATAATAGTGGTGGATTGTTTTTTTTGCGATTTTCTGGACTGTTTTCCTGCATTCTGGACTGCATTTCTGGACTGTTTTTCATCGTCTCTCTAAAATTGCTGGACTGTTTTTCCTACAACTCCGGTACTGTATTTCTGGATTGTTTTTCTGTAATGTTTTCAAAAAATTTCTGGAAAGTTATTCTAAAATTTCTAAACTTTCTGGAATGTTTTGCTACAATTTATGGAATGTTTTTCCGGATTGCGACGGTAAAATTTCTGGACTGTTTATCTGGAATTTTTTTATACTTAATTTTTTTTCTAACAGTTCTAGAATGGAATGTTTTTGCGGAATTTCTAAAATTTCTGGACTTGTTTTCTACAATTTTTGGAATGTTTTTCTGGACTGTTTTTTTAAAAAAATTTGGACTGTTATTTTGGACTGTTTTGCTGGACTGTTTTTATACAATTTCTGGACTATTTTTCTACACGTTCTGGAATGTTTTGCTTCAATTTCTGGACTGCTTTTTGGCTTAGGTGTAATGAATTTTAATTCCTCCACCATTTCGTACATGTCGGATTGGTAGTTTAGTCTGCATTATTAAATGATGTGAAGCCGATTTAGGGAACTTGAAATGCGATATGATGGGGACATATGCGTTTATTACATTACGACCTTTATAGGGGTCAAGTTTTTGTGCAACCGTATATCAGTAAAATAAAGATTCAGTTGCGCATCATTCAATGTTAATTTGTATGCTTAATTACATGGTTGGTAATTTCCTTTGTATTGATGTCGTAGGTGATTGTCCTTTGTCATGTAACAACGGTTATAGTATTTAAGCGGCCGTTCCCCGCGTGGTTTAGGCTGTTATTAAGCGGGGCGAGGAATAACACTGTTCATCATACAAGAGACACTTATAGGTAATTTTCTAATCATTCTTATTTTTCGAGTTTGACTGATATATTGCGTCCGGTGCTGGACAGGTTATTTGTTGACCTCGTGTCTTATTTATATTGCTCACTGTACACATATGTAATTAAACGCCACTGCATGTGATTATTTGGGATTTGCATGTGGTTACAGTAGGGACCGCACTTAATTTGTTCGCATGTAATATATGCAATAGGTTTCATGTGTAAGTTTGGACTTTAGTTGTGTTTTATATGGTCCAAATGAATGTCCCCCCCCCCCCCTCCCCTAATGCCGCGTTCTGTGCCCTAAATACTGTAAGCCCTTGTAGAAATGTTGCTGCTGTGATTTATATCAATATTTTCTGTAACTGAAGTAGTCCCGTAAACAGTTGAACAAGTGCTTCTGTTGGTTGAGGTATATAGAACTTGGTGGTACAGCTGTGTTGCACTGAAATGGGAGGAAAATCAGTTAGAGTTATGGTATATTGGGATGGGAGAATTGCGCGGGGTCCTAATGGTTCTGAGTACAGTTCTCCTCCACGGCAAACTATTTCAGTTTCTGAATCTGAGAATTTCGAACTCATTTCTCGGAGGTTTTACGAAGTCAGCAGAACATCGCCTTTCCACCACAAGTTGCAGATTTATTGTAGAACTCCAGTGCTCGTCCCTGCTAATGCCCCCGAACGGACTGTTTTTGAGCACTTACTCATAGATGATGATGAAAGCCTCCGTGATATGCTCAATTTACCAAAAGACTACCTATTTGTTACTGCTGTCCAGGTTTATTTAATTAAGGAGCGACTTCCCAATGCAGCCCACCCTGATGACGGAGATGACTTTGATATTATCGGCTCATCTGTAATGTCATTCACAGAACTATTGAATAGTGGACACGGAGAGGAAATGTGGGGAGATGTTAACTACAATTCTTTGGCCGGACAAAGCCCCTTCAGTTGTCCTTCCTCACAACCACCCCTCACATCGTTACCTCACCTAGATGCAGTTCAGGGATTGACCGCTTCTAAGTATTTAGTGCAGGATAACCCAACCCCACTTCACACCCATCATGAGGTGGATGTTCTTGATGTCGTGTCGGGTGGTAATGTGTCAGAAGGTGGAGTCGGGGAACGCGTCGAGGGACAGTGTGAAGTGGGAGACATGCCGAGGCCGTTGACCAAATCTGCACTTCCTGTAAAGACGCGTGAAGACGTTGGGGCAAGCATAAAATTTTTAACTCCATTGGGGATGAGGCGCAGCACATGATCGTTCAGTTCCACGACGGGTCATGCCCAGTATGGAAAGATGATATGTTTGCCAATTTGGAGAAGGGAATGGTTTTTGGGACAAAGGAGATTCTTCAGAATGCCGTTAAGTTGTGGTCGGTCCGGGCCAACCGATACTACAGAGTACTGAATTCTACTCCGACGCGTTGAACAGTTATCTGCGCATACAAAGATGAGCAGAAGTGTCCATGGAGCGTCCACGCAACCTGTAAAAGTAGTCGTCACTTTAAGATTACCCATCGTATCTTCGAGCACTCATGCTCTCCGAAGCGTACAGGCCATGATCATATAAATGTTGATTGCAATACCATTGGGCGTCTACTGAGGGGCAATGTGGAGGTAAATGCATCTTACAGCGTTCGGGATGTGCAAGAGGATGTTAGGAAGCTTGGGGTGGAAATTTCGTATAAGAAGTCGTGGTTGAGGAAAAAGAAGGCCGTCGAACTGGTGTATGGAGGGTGGGATGAATCTTATAGTGAGTTGCCTATATTTATGCAAGTCGTGCAACAAACAAATCCAGGCACTATTGTGGATTGGAGACACGCAGATGGTACCACAGAAGAAAGGAGTATATTTCATTCAGTTTTTTGGTCTTTTAGGCCAAGCATAGAGGGATTCAAGCACTGTCGGCTAGTTATTACCATAGATAGGACACATATGAGTGGGAAGTACAATGAGAAGCTACTGATTGCATGTGGCGTTGATGCAGCAGGGCATATATTTCCATTGACCTGTGCTCTGTGTGACGAGGAAAACTTGGCTAATTGGTCTTGGTTTCTGGCCAATCTTGTACGACATGTAGTCGGAGGCCACCGTGATGTTTGTCTAATATCTGATAGGCACAGGGCTATCTTGGCGGCAGTTAAGAACAACCCATTATTGCAGCTCCCCATGTCCATCACAGGTTCTGCTCCCGACATGTTAAAGCCAATTTCAATAAGCAGTTCAAGGATGCCGATTTGAATAACCTCATGGCCGGGGCATCTAGTGCGCGTCAACTTCGGAAGTTCACAGCAATAATGAGGACAATTAGATCGGTTGACGAGTCTGCGTATAAATGGTTGGCTGACATCCCATTTTATCAGTGGACTCTTTGTCACGATGGCGGATACCGTTATGGGATAATGACCACCAATAACAGTGAGTCATTCAATGGTGTACTGTTGGAGGTCAGACAACTACCGGTAACCGCTTGTGTGCGGTTTATTTTCTTCCGCTTGGTTAAGTATTTTGAAAGGTACCTTGAAGAGGGCCTTAAATATTTGAAAGAGAATGATCATTGGCCTACAAAGGTTACGGAGAAGTACTTGAACAATCAGCGGAGGTCAAAGTATCACCGAGTAACACAATTTTATCGGGAGGATGGGTTATACCAAGTTCGCACTGGTGTTCGTCCAGATGGGAGAGGTAACAATTCACACACAGTTAACATACGGGAAAAAAGCTGTAGTTGTGGTGAAATACATATCTACAAGATTTCATGTTCCCATATAATCAAAGTATGTGAGGATTTGAAAAGGGATGACTTGGATTTGGTTTCAGAATTTTATTCTGCGCAGACAATGGTTGACACATATTCAAGTCATTTCTTCCCTATAATGTATGAAGATTATTGGCCTGCGTTTCCGTTTCTGTTAGTGCCAAATCCATCAAGGGTAAATGATAAAAGAGGAAGGCCCCGCAGAAAGAGAATTACAAATGCTATGGACAGTCAGCCAATGAAGCAGTGCTAAGCTTGTCACCAACACGGGCACAGTAGGAAACAATGTCCACGCCTTGCGCAACTACGCGAAAGGGCCAACACACACTTGATGTTTTTTTCCTGTTGATTTTGCAGTATTTTCTAGTAGTACAATAATTTCTTGTTTAGTATTCGTACTCTGTTCTTTGTAGTTGGTTGGAATTTTTTTTGTGTCTATAATGCGTGGTTGTTTTGATTTACTTGGCATTAAAGTATTTTGTTGGACACAAATATTCACCTATAAGTTGCTGATTTTAATAGTTTGTCCTAATGCACATGGTTTATCATGATGAGTTCCATCCGTATGATTACCTAGTTACACATACAGGTGGTGATTGCTAATTTCAATTATTATTTTTAATGCTGCGGTTGGTTTCATGTTTTTTTTTCTTTTACCTATTTCAGGCTATCTACAATGGAAATGGGACATGGGGGGAACCCGTTGGCATATTTGGACCCAGGCCCTAAAGACCGCAGTGTTCTGACATTGCAACCTAATCATTGCTCGGAATTGATTTGGGCGGACTCGGCCACTCCTCTGCTGTCTTTCAAGTCAAGTACTCACGATCTGTGAAATTTTGGTGCTTTGCATCCTCGCGTGATTACTCTCCTGAAAGATTCAGGATTTTATGGTGTATTCAGAGTCGGTGATATAAAAGTGGACAAGCATTTAATAAATGCCTTGGCTGAGAGGTGGCGCCAAGAGACTCATACATTTCACCTTCTCGTCAGTGAAGCAACGGTGACGTTGCAGGATGTTGCGGTTATATGAGGGTTGCCCATAATTGGTTTACCTCTTATTTCTAACGGAGCCACACGAAAAGTTGCTGACTGGCAGGAATTATGTTTTGAATTGTTGGGTTACCAGCCAGAAGCTACTGAAATTAAGAATGGTCAGTTGAATTTGGTCAGTTTAAATACTCACTTGGTTGACGATCTCGGCGTTAATGATGACTCAATGGATGAGGCAGTTGATTGCTATGTTATTCAGTGATAAATCGGCATCCGGGGCCAAACTGATGTTCTTACCATTTCTGGCCAACGTTCATGCTATACGGAATTATAGCTGGGGCAGTGCTACATTGGCTTTGCTATATCGGAATTTATGCCGGGCTACTAGTATGGCCACGAAAGAGATAGGTGGACCCCAACTGCTGCTACAATTGTGGGTATGGGAAAGAGTCCCTAAACTGACTCTGACTGTTCGACCAACAGTCACCGCTCAGGATTTCGAAGATTTAGTCCCCCTCCCTCGTGATGCCGTGTAAGTATGTATTGTTATACACGTTTTTTATTCAAACCTACGGTTGATTCTTCTTTGTTTTTCTAACCACTGTCCAATGTTGTGTTTATTATGTAGATGGAACAAGCGACGCAGTTTTGTGAATGTTGGATCACATTTAATTTATCTATTTTGGGACCAATTAGATCATCTCGTTGAGGGAGATGTGAGTATTTCTTTGTTATGCGTATTGCATTAAAATGTATACTTCCCGTATTGTTTACTACATGCAATGTCATTTTATTCTCGTAGTTTATCTGGAACCCATATAAGGAGGATGAATTGCTGAAATTGCCTGATTATTGCTTAACGGGGAGAGAGATTTGGCGCTCACATGTCCCTCTCATTAACTTTTGCGTGGTCGAACTATATGCTCCAGAGCGCGTTATGCGCCAATTTGGGTTTGAGCAGGGTATTCCTCCCGACATCGATACAGGTGAACGGCTTCACAGTTTGGATTTCAGAGGCCGAAATACTGAAAAATGGGCGATAAAACACAGAGACCATATAGCTCTTTGGGAACAAGCTGATCGTTCCGTCATTGTAGGAAATATTTGTAATGCATCCATTGATTACTTTACATGACGTGGTATCACAATATCACTCGGCTTCTGGTGGGTAATCTGGCTAAACCTCCTGATAGAGCGATGCGCCCTTACGGAGCTCTGACTGAGTATTATGTAAGTTTCACCCCTTCTACCCTGCACATCTTTCTAAATTCAAATTTCAATCGGATAATATATAACTTACTTAATTAACATACTTTTAGAATCAATCTATGGAGTCGATGTATCATGTAGTGGGAGAGATGCTTGACAACCTGCATTTGGAAGGGTATCCTATGGAGGACAAGCTATTTTATGTGTGTGACCA
The DNA here is from genome assembly GCA_016801395.1 of Leptodermis oblonga. Lineage (NCBI taxonomy): Eukaryota > Viridiplantae > Streptophyta > Magnoliopsida > Gentianales > Rubiaceae > Leptodermis > Leptodermis oblonga. Next base: position 7,417,673 of record CM028755.1, read on the forward strand.
GATAAATGCTACTCTCACTTGTTCTGGCGAAGGTCATCGACTAGTCGATGGGTCATCCTCGTCATCGATGCAAGGCGGATCAATGCGCGGAACATCTACCCAGGAACACAAATCGGTGTCAACTCAGAGCCGACATCGTTCATCCACGTCCAGACAGCGAAAGGGTGGAGAAGATGTTTCTCAAAACTCCGGCGCCGATTGGTCATATCATCAAACTTCGCAGCATGAACATGGAACGCCTGACAGCAATACCTTTGAAGCGTTCGCTAGGAACACCACCTCTAGCCGTCCTGTCCGCAGGCCACATGAAAAATTGCATAAGCATCGTAAGCCCCATAACGAGTTTGGTGAAGAAGCCCGGACCCTTTCCATGCGTAGCGAGCCTACTACAGATATGCATGCTCAACCTCCACGGGGCCAGCATGCCTCGCATAGACCGCGTAGGCATACGCGTCCTCCTCCGTGTGGAACATAGCGAAGCGTTTATTGCCCTCTTTTGATGTTTAGTAATTAGCTTTCGTATATTCAAATCATTTTGCTTTGTGTTAACATAAATAATTTGTCATCTACCTACTGCTGAATGAGATGGATGTCGTAGATTTGGCAAAATTGTGGATTTTTTCCTTTTGCTCACAGGGAGTTTGGTACATGTACAGGGGAAACTCTGTCAAAATTTTTTTGTTTTTACATCAAATTTCAACCTCGCCTTTGCAAATTGAGGCAACATGCCATTATCGGCTGGGATGTAGTGCCACGCATGTTCAAATTGTGATGCCTAACCTTGTATGGAAATTCTGTGGTTTCCTTATTCCTTCTGTATTTTAGCAAAATCAAAACCTTACATGGAGTTTCTAGATTATCGCTGACTTAGTTGTATTCCATTTTCATGCTAAATTAACATAAAACCTACACATAATCACAATTCCTACATTTACGCACGGAACCTTATTGTTAACGCATAAGTGCCTGTTTCATGTCATTCTTTTAACTTACGTAATTTTGTTAGGGTTTGTATATTTTCGCTACCTTTGCTGTTTTATATGTGCATGCAAATTTAAACTAAAACAGGCAGGAAAAAAAAAACATCATTATATGTGTAATGTAATTGCGCTAAACTGGTAAACGACTTTTTTCGTTTAGGTTCGTGTGGACCACATAAATGCGCCGTGCCAAATTGTCATAGAGGAATGAATTTTAAAAAATCTTTTCTACGGCGATTTCTTGTGTTAAATAATTTGTTTTACTTAATAAGATAACGAATAATGAATTAGTGTATAGTTAGAAAACGAATAGAGTTTATTATGTTTATTTAGTTGTCGAATTTCCCAAATCCGTTTTCGCATTTACTTTAATTAATTAATCCCTACAGTGCTTATTTTAAAATTAATTCTTTAAAAACGAATTATGTGTTTTCAGCAAGTGAAATTCGAATTCTCAAGAAAACGAATTCGGGGAATTCGTTTTCTTAGAAAACGAATTCCCCGAATTCATTTCTTGAGAAAACGAAATCCCCGAATTCGGTTTCTTAGAAAATGACTTCGCTGAATTCGTCTTCTCTTTTTCATGAGAAAATGAAATCCCGAAATTCTTTTTCTTAACAAAACTAATTCTCTAAATTCGGTATGAGGGAAAATGATTTCGCCGATTCCCTGAAATTCAGGAAAAACACTTTTACGACTACCATGGGCATTACTTTTTTTTTGTTTAACCAAACGGAATTTTACTTACTCTAAAATACACCCTTATTTAGTTGACGAATTCCTCGAATCCGGCTTCTCATTTACTTTTTTTAACTAAACCCTACAGTACTTATTTTTTGAGTAATTTTATTTCTTTGCATTCATTTTCTAATAAAAAAATAGTTTCTTGTCAAACGAAACCTATTTATAGTTAAAACAAAGTCATTGTTTGAACGAATTCGTTTCTCTAGAAAACGAATTCCCCGATTTCGTTTTCAGTGCCAACATTTTCCCTGAATACTTTCTTGAGAAAACGAATTCGGGAATTCGTTTTCTTGAGAACGAATTTCGCCCAATTCGTTTTCTCAAGAAAAACACTTCTACGACATGAATTCATCTTTTCTAACGTTTGAAATTTTGAATTCAATTTTACTTATTACATGACTCGTTTTTCATCTTCTTTCCTTCAAATAAAATCATATTACTTATTTTAATAACGCTATTATACAATGAAATCATTTTCTCGCTTCATATTATTTAACTAAAAGTATATAACTTATTTCATTGAATTCGTTTTCTACTAAAATTACAGGTCTATTTCTACAAAATAACATTAATTGTATAAAATTTATTCCCTGATTTCGTTGTTTTATAAAAAATATTTTCCTCGCATTGTTTTTATTTCACTGATTTGGTTTTTTTTCCCGTGTATATTGACGCGGCTAGCTAGGGAGCTGCAACTTATGTGTAAATAACCTTGTTTTAATCACTTCTTCGAATTGCAGGGTGTCCAGGCATCGCCGCGGCTTCGGACACTCGTTGGTGCTGTTCCGAAGCATATGCTCTAATTTTGTTCCCTCCCATCTTTTCAATTTCTTAGTTATTATTCGACTGCTTCACCGAATTTTTCGTCTTGTTCTTTTTTTTTCCATAAGTAAACATCGCATTCCCCAAATTTGTTTTCCAGGAATAATAATTTTTGTAAAAAAAATATATATATATAGTCTCAAAAAAATGAATTTGGTGGATTCGTTTCTAGGGAAAAACGAATCCACCAAATTCGTTTTCCCGGCAACTAGATTTTTAAATAAACAACATAAAAATTGAAAACGAATGTGGTGGATTCGTTTCTAGGGAAAAAGGAATCCACCAAATTCGTTTTCCACAGATTTTTTTTTTCCTTCCTTCTGTTTTTTCCCCCCCGAAAACGAAGATGTGAACTTCGTTTTTAGCTGAAAACGAAGTTCCCGTTTTCGTTTTCTACATACTGGGAATGAAAAAAAATTTCTGCTTTTTTTGGTAATTTAAGGCCCCAAACATGAATATTCATGTAAAAAAATCTGACAAAATGATATAAATACCTTTTTATCGTTAAAAATGACTGATTAATCATAAAAGGGTCATTTATAGATTTTTAAAACAAAAGAGCCTGACCCAAAACAAAAATACAAAAGCAGAACCCAATTGTCATAAGTGTATTTGCTAACAAATAGAGTATATATGCATATAAGTGGGTTGAGCAAGAAGCACCAAAACATTAATTTGGAAGCTGGGCTGGGCCCATCGAAATTTTCTTCCTCCCAATTTATAAAAAATATATATTTTCTTTAATGATGTAATTTCAGATGACAACAAAGTGATTTAGTTTTTTTTTTCATTAATTATTTCCTTAATATATGTATATATATGTGTGTATAAATTTCACGAGCTAGTTAAAGGTATTTCAGATTTTGTCTGAGTTAGGAGCCATTTAGCTAGACCTATATAAAGAAAACGAAACTTTTTTTAAGTCGAGGAACCAAAGAAAGTAAAGAAGTGATAGTTTAAGAGGTAACGGTATAATGGTGATATTTCGGCAACTAAGTTCAATACACGTGTTTTGATCAATACCCAATACATCAGGAGTTAATTCACTATGCGATGCATTAACCTATACACGATATTATATTTGAGGCTAAACTCATTAAACTTGTTATTTATCTCATGTTTAAATCTAATGCTCTGTTCTCTTGTGGCAATTTCCCAAGAATCATCACTTTTTTTTTCCAAAACTTTACACAAAGAAACAAACTTCACTTTTTCAACAATTCAAAATTAAAATTTTAAAATTTCCTCTAAATACTTACTCACATAAATTCAAAAAATAACACAATCATTACATATTTTTCTCTCACCTACACAATTTCCCAAAAAAAACTTCCTTCCAAAAAATTTCCAACAAAAAACTTCCCTCTAACAAAATTTTCCCTACACAAGTCACAAGAGAACAGAGCCTTGTTTGAAAACATGTTTTGGAAAATAGTTTTATAATGTAAAAAGTGTATTGAAAATGTAAAAACTAGATGCTGAATAGTAAAAAATTGTATTGGAAATGACAAAAAATGATTAAAATATATTAAATTTACTGTTAAAACCAAAACCGTTTTCAAAACCAAAACCAAAAGAACAGGCCCTTAGGGATATACTTCAACAGCTAACTCATAACCGACAGTAATTGCATCACATCCTTTGGCCATCACTCCAAAGATAATTCCAGATAATCCCACAGATTTGTTCCCACCAAAAGAAGCTATTAATTTTTCACTATCTCCCAAAAAAATTTCGCAGACGGGCGGCGAGAAAGAACATTGATAGAAGAAAATGCTGGAGAAATTCTATTCATGAGTCTCCTGACAATTCAAAGCACGATATGTTAGTGGCGAAATTCGTACACGTGTTTTCTTCACTATAAGCAATACGCATGTTTTAAAATAACTGCGATACATCATGGGCTAAACTCAATACGCTCACTACAGACAATACTCGTGTTTTAAAATAAACGAGCTAAACTCAATACACTCACTACAGCCAACACTTGTATTTTAACATAACAACGATATGTTCGAGGTTGAATTTAATACGCTATATTCAATCGCTAAACTCATAAGTTATAACTATGATACATAACCAACTAAAATCCTTAATTACATCACATGCTAAATTCAATACACAATACATCAAAAATAATACTCGATAAGCATTACTTCAGCAACTTTACTTATAATAGTGATACATCAACAACAACTACACTTGATACATTTGAGATTAAACTCAACACGCAATCATTAGAAGCATGCGCGTCATTTGACGGTTAGACCGTAGAGTACAAATTTTGTCTTATATATACATATATTCTAAGAATGAATATTACAACTTGTCATGTGAAATTACATCTCAACTTTTCCCATTGCGTGCTGCGCCACTGAATTCCAATCAAGTTGTTAGAATTTAATCAGAGATCGATCGCAACTCACCCAATAAGAAGAAGAATTAAAAGGCCTGAAAATTAGAAGAAAACATAATGATTTGATCGATCCATAATAAGATATTAATATTGATATGATTATGTAATTGATAGCTTAACTGACAACCCTCTGATTAATTTATGTCCCAAAAATAATAAATATTGTGTTTTTCTCTTCTTCTTTTTATTTATTTATTTATTTTTTTTTACGTGTGTCTTCTTCCAACTAATCATATCAAACAAAAGATCGAGTTCTAAAAATTCTAATTCTTTAATTGATACTACGGCGGCTTTTGTCGTTTTCTTTCTTTTTTTTTTCTTTATATATATATATATATATATATCATTTTTGGTGTAATAATTAATTGGAACATTATTTAATGCCTCACGTTGCATGACTAATTGAATTAAAAGCCTAATTGTATACTCTTGATTATTCATAAGCCTTATGTGAATCCATCATTTTTGCTTGTAGAGAGTACTCTCTTTGTCCCAAGTATTTATTAGAGGCATCGATACACTCCTCAATTCTTTTTTAAGTGTCTTAATTAAGAGTACTTTGGTTTCATTAAAAACGTTCACTTACATATATGTACTTCTTTTTTTTTATTAATGTTAAGGTACAACATATAAAATATCTAATTTAACATCATTTATTCCATTTAATGCTTACTTTTTAAGTGTGGATTAATCGCGAACCACACATAATTATATTAGTAAGGGTACGAGGTGTAAAAAATTTGAAAGTCGATTCTTCTATTGGAACAAAAAATATTTGTGAAAGTGAACTTTTCTAATGAGACTGAGGCAGTACTAGTATTTATTTTAATTTTGATTGTAATTAATTGTCTAATTTCTTGTTCTCAAATACTCTTTCCGTCTCATTCAAAGAAGGAAGTAAAAATTAGCCGGGTAGAAAACGGGTCGTTCCATCGTACTGTCAGACATAAAACTCTCATTTATCAATTTCTTTTTTCTTTTTCTTTTTTTTTTTTTTTTTTGGTTAAGGGAAGATCAAATTAACAACGAAGAAAGAAACAATGCAAGATCTCGAACTCAGAACTCGCACACTATGAATTGATTCGCCGGCAACTTGCTGTAAAGTGAATCTGCATTTTCAGACATTACTTCAGGAATCGTTGGCACTGTTTACGACAGTTACAACGTGACCATTTATGATGACTCAGATACAGAGCGATATCGAAGTGGACGACAAAAGAAAAAGGAGCTGCGGGCAGTGGCGCGTGGAGTACATTCGCGGTACCGGCCGGAGGACGCCGCATTGGCTGACGACCAATGGCGAACTAGAGAAAAATCTTTAAAACATTTAACATATGAATAATTTTTTTGATAAATAATTAAATACATGGATAAAAATAATTTAAAAACCTCTAAAGGGTGGATGAGAGGTTGGAAGGGTTCGGGGACTAACTCGGCCCCCTTGGTGCTGCCCCTGCTATCGAATGGCCGGGCTGCTTTCCGAATCCGAGGTTCCCCATCTTTGCTCTACTTTCACCAGTTGATTGGATCTAACATGGTGGCGCCGCCGGCCGGAAAGGGCCAGCCTAAGGAGGCTTTCAATATGATCATCGTCGATCTGAGCCTTCAAAAGTGAATGGATCAACGAACGGATTTAGGTTCCAACAACTAAATTGAATTTAATGTTAGATTCATTGATTATCGGCATATTCTCAATATGTCAAGGATGGCCACGGTTCCGGAACAGCCGATTACGGTTCATGAATCAGTTGAACCGGAACCTTGGGGGACGGTTTTGTGCCGGTTCCGGTTCCAATTCCGGTTCTGTCATGGTTCCGGTTCCAGTCTGTCACGATTCCCGTTCTGATTCTAATATTTTCTATTTATTTAACAATTTTAACTTATAAATGTTATTTTATTTTGACTCAATTAATAACTCAATTATTTATAAATAATTAAAATTATAAAAATAAAATAAAATCTGTAGCGACATTACATACATTTAAACAATTCAATGATTTATATAATAAAAGATACAAAAATAAATTGTGAAAAAATATATATAAAGATGAATAATACCTCAATATATATATATTTTTTAAAATCAAGAGAGTGATGCCTTATTATAAATCGTGAGAAATCAGAGTTTGAACTTTGAAGCATTGAAACTTTTACAAAACAATACATCTTGAATATTCAATATAATTCATCTTCATCATTTGCGAAAGTTGCGGTTGGATCTATTTTAATTTAATAATTAATTAATTTTAATTTGATTTAATGCTTACTTATATTATATTAATAATATATATAAAAAGTATACTATTAGTTTATATATTATTATAATATATATTTAAAAATAGTTTATATATATTATATGCTAAACATATAATATAATTATAATTATAAGAAAAAAGCTCAAAAAAAGTAAATAGTTGAAATGGTTAATCAACTTTGCTTAAAGCCTTTCAATTCTAGCAAAGGGTCGCATATTTGAATCTATATAAGAGGAATGGAAATTTTATTATTTTTATGGTTCTCACATTAAAACCGGAGCGTTGGACCCTTTGGAACCGGAGGGTTGGAACAGGCGGTTTTGACCTGCCGGTTCCCTGTTCTCAGACAAGAGGAACCGAAACCTTAACCGCCAAAGGCGGGTCCGGTTCCTGTTCTGGAACCGGGGGCCACGGTTCCGGGTCAGTTCCAGTTCGAACCGGAACCGTGGCATCTCTATGTCGAGGATCAAATATGGATATATGCGTTGTTACTTTCCCTTAATAGTATGCAGTATGAACAAAGAAATGCACCCTTTTCTAATTAAATGACAGTTTGAACATTTTCACGCATTTACTAAAAATTACTTAGAAATAACTTGAAAACCTTTAATTTATCCTTTACTGTATAAAATTTAGTTGATGATGTATAGTAGTTATGTTAAAATAATAAATATTGATAAAAATAAGCATATTGAAAATAGTCCATGATGTTAAAAATGTATTGAGAAAATACGTGTATAGTTAACTTCGATACACGTATAGTTATATATTTGTGGTTAACAACAAACCAACATTTTAAAATTAAGGATATGATTGATGGATAAAACGGTGGTAAATTACTTATTTTAGTTATTAACTTGTAAAATATTTTACAGTTTTTAAATATGACTCTCTTGTAGAACCTTAAAAAGTACTCACTCTGTTCCATTACAGAATGCCACTTTGTATTATTAAAATAGTTACAAAGTGGACTATTCTAATAGAACATAGTGAGTAACTATGGGTCTGTTCTTTACGTTTTGGTTTGAGTTTTGATTTTTGTTTCAACAGTAAATTTAATATATTATAATCAGATTTTATCATTTTCAATACAACTTTTTACTATTCAGTTATACCTTTTTACATTTTCAATATATTATTTACATCATGAAACTATTTTTCAAAAACCAAAACTCAAACCTTCAATAAAGAAGATCTTTCTGTCGAAGGAGTAGCAGTTAACTCTTTGATAGAAATTTCAGGTATCATTTTCTTTTGAAGGAATAGCAGCTAGCTCTTGAAGGAGTAGAATTTTGGGTATCATTGTGTTGTTGAACGGCAGAAGTTAGCTCTTCAATAGAATTCTAAAATTTTTAGGTATCACTTAGTTGTTGAAAGTGTAGCAATTAGCTCTTAAAGAGTTAATTGAAGGAGAATTTCAGGTATTGCATTGTTGTTGAAGGATTAGCATTTAGCTCTTGAAAAGGTAACTGAAAAAGAATTTTGGGCATCACTTTGTTCTTAAAAGAGTATCAACCAACCCGTAAAGAGTTTAGTTGGTGTATCAGAGTACTATTTTGTTGGAATTGAATTTTCTTTTTCCTTTATTAATTTCTGAGTGCTACTATTAAGGAGTAGCAGTCTCCTTTTTTCTTTTCTTTTTTTTTTTTTGCTTTTTTTCTCTAATTAATTTTTTAGCACTATTTCTTCATAGTACAAGTGTTACTCTTCAATAATACACGTCAGAATAGCATTTGTATCTTCAAGAGTAGCTCTGACACTCTTAAGGAGTAGTAGTTTCATTTTTTGTTTTTTTCCCTGTATTTAATTCTGAATGCTACTCACAACTGATTACCGAAGATTTGATATGATAGTTATCGGATCTGAACCACGATAATGTACCTAATCTACTAAATTATAAATCTATACATAGTATAGATCTAAATATAGTAGAAATATAAAATTTTGCATTAATTGTGCTGAATAAATCTCGAACTAACGATCACATGTCTGCCACTAATTATGATGAAAGTTTTGAAACTGAATCATCAATTGAATCTTCATACACCATGCAAGACCATGAATAAAATCATCACAGTTAGGGAGAAAATCATCGTAAATTATGAGAAAAATACTATAAACATGGAGAAAGTAATGACTTGAAGGAGAAAACACCCCTTATATACGGCTCTGATTTGGGAGTTTAAAATTTAAAAACTAAAAGAAATTAAATGAAAAATAGCAGGAATGGGAGTATAACTGTTTTTCCCATCCTCCTGAGAAGATGCATGAGAGAAGAAGTTGATGAAATTTAGGGTTTGAGGAGGATGAACTATAAGATATACAAAGATAAAGTCGAATAAATATAGTTTACCCATTAATTAATTATGTTGCGTGGGCGAGAGCTGAAAATAGAGGTAGGGTAGGAATATGTTTACTGGCGCATTCAATCTGACTCTAGAACGTTGACCCCCCTATTGCAATTGAGAAAAACGTGACAAAAACGTTATAAATTTACTTTTTTTAATATTAATCGATATGCAGTTGCACATCGATCCATATTTATAATTAGCAAAGTAGATAAATCGAGTGTGTCTAAAACACATTTGATGGCTATGAGTATCACTAAACAGCATGTATTTATTTTTTCTGTCTAAAATTAATGATAAATCTTTACTTTCGGGAGGGCCAAAAAAAAAAAAAAAAAAAACCATTCTTCAATATATATAAAAAGATTCAATCCCCAGTATTGTACGGGTAGTTCTTATTTATTATGAATTTCTTCAATTAATATTCATTATTTTATAATAATAATAATAATAATAATACTGACTAAATTTAAATTGTGAATTAATTAAAATTTTCATTTTTAGAAAGTACAAAAAGATAAAGAAATTGTGTAAATTAAATAATTGAAAATAATAAAATTTAGTTTTGCCTAATTTTAATTTTCATTAGGTTGCACAAGACGAAATTAATTTCCTGTGCAAACTAGTGAACTATCTATCTTAAACTAATTACTTTTACTTGCCAAAATCTTTATTTTAATCACATAAAAAAATAATGGCGAGGCCAATGATATAGAAAATGTATATTTAAAAAATAAAACTACCCTTCAATAATTGCACAATATATATATATATATATAATAATTGAGTGTGAATGAAAGCTTTTTTTAAAATTATTATTCACTCCTTCGTCTCAATCTCTCGATGATTACTTATAACAAAAATATATTAAAATCCAAATTGAAAATCACTCACGTAATCATCAAACTAGTTAGATAAGAACCCAAGATCAATATCAGAAGTATAGATTAAAAAATAAAAATAAAAGGAATTGTTCCAAATAATTATTTTATGCCGACAGCAGAAGAAGAAATTATTGATCGAGATGAGGGTTAAACATTAATGCAAGTACATGGGACGCGGTTGGGGTTGGGGGAACCTAGTCATCCACCGCCCATTTTGCATCAATGTAAAAATGCTTTTCTTAATGGAGATCTTAAAGAAGAAGTCTACATGGATGTTCCCCCTGGTTTCCTTACAACCTCGAACAAAGTATGTAAACTCAAGAAATCATTGTATGGACTCAAGCAGTCCCCAAGAGCTTGGTTTGAGAGATTCACTAGGGCTGTCAAGAAGTTTGGATTCACCCAATGTCAATCAAATCACACATTGTTTGTTAAACTCTTACCTGCTAGAAGGAAGGTAATACTTATTGTCTATGTTGACGACATTATCCTCACTGGTGATCATGATGGTGAGATTCACAAGCTCAAGAAGTTCCTCGCAAGAGAATTTGAAATTAAAGACTTGGTAACCTGAAATAGTTTCTTGGTATGGAGGTAGCACGATCAAATAAAGGAATTTCTATATCTCAAAGGAAGTATGTGTTGGACCTATTAAAGGAAACTGGGATGCTTGGATGCAGGCCTGCTGATACTTCTATGGATTCGAACTCCAAGATAGGAAGTAAGGATGATAGTGCACCAGTTGATAAAGGAAGGTACCAAAGATTGGTTGAGAAACTCATTTATCTATCACACACTAGACCTGACATCAGTTTTGCTGTAAGTGTGGTAAGTCAATTCATGAACCAACCAAGAAAGGAACACCTAGAAGCTATATACAGGATTCTAAAGTACCTGAAGTTGACACCTGGTCAAGGGTTATAGTTTCGAAAGACAACCAGCAAAGAAATTCATCTGTTTACTGATGCAGACTGGGCAGGATCTATGACAGACAGACAATCAACTTCAGGGTACTGCATACTGGAGGCGGGTGAAGGTATCACCCGCCTCCAATTAGGGAGGTAATTGGAGGCGGGTGACCCCTTCACCCGCCTCTAATTTCAAAACACGAAAACGATTTTTTTATAATTTTCAATACTAGATCAAAAATTGTCTTTATTTTGGACTGTTGAAAATAATTTTGAAAATTTATCGAGATTCTAGCGAAGCGAAAAATTAGTAGATAATAAAAATCACAAGTTTTAGAAGAAATATATAATTTCTATTTTAATATTAAATACATAAGTATATGTAGCGTAGTGGAAATTTAATGTGCAAGAGTTAAGTGAAACTCCAGGCGCGAGTTCGATTCCTACTAAAGCCATAAAGTGAAAAAAAAAAAATTAAAATTTTTTTACGAGGGGTTATTATTTTGCACCCGCCTCGAATAACACTTAATGGAGGTTGCACCCGCCTCCAATAGAGGAGCATTGGAGGTGGGTGCAGAGTGCACCCGCCTCCAATTACAGATAATTGGAGGCAGGTGCACTCTGCACCCGCCTCCAATGATCTAATTAACGGAGGCGGGTGCGGGCACCTCCAAATGGAGGCGCCCGCAGCTGAGGCGGGTGCTGCATGCAATCCCCCTTAGGACCCGCATCCTAAGGGGGATTTTGTAGTAGTGTTCTAAGGATTAGATAGCTTTGATAATTTGATAAGATTAGATTAGGTTGTTGAGATAAAGGATAGAGACTCTCCTTTATCCTTATCTTTTAGATTTCTTGTTTTCTATATATGCTTTCACTCGTTAATTAGGAAGACAATAGGAGAATTATCATTTTCTGGTTATCTATATTTCTACATGGTATCAGAGCTTCTGGTTCTGAATCCCACATAATCAGCTTCCAATGACCAAATACGGTATGGCCATGGAAAGACAATCATCATCGTCATCAGAGGCAATTTCAACCTCTAACGCTCCTGCCACTAGTACCCATCATAGTGGATCTGAAAGCCTTCCTCTGTCCATTACTGGGCATAAGCTGAGTGAGAACAACTACCTTCAATGGTCACAATCTGTTCTCATGTACATTTGTGGAAAAGGAAAAGATGACTATCTTACTGGTGTAGCGACTTCTCCAAAGACAGAGGATCTGAAGTATCGAACTTGGAAGAGTGAGAACAACATGGTCATGTCATGGCTAATCAACTCTATGACCAATGAGATTGGTGAGAATTTCTTGCTGTACTCTACAGCACAAGAAATCTGGGAGGCTGCAATGGAACTCAACTCAAGTAAACAGAATACATCTCAAAAAGCAGTATACATGATCTGCGATAGGGAGAACTCACTGTTACCCAATACTTTAATGTTCTCTCTTGGCATTGGCAGAAATTAGATGCGTTTGAAGCACATCAATGGGGCTGCCCAACAGATGCTGAGCAATACAAAGAGCTAGTTGAGAAAAAGAGGATTTTCAAATTCTTAATGGGGCTCAACCAGAGCCTTGATGAGGTTTGAGGGAGATTCCTGGGCATGAATCCCTTATTGGGCATCAAAGGAGTCTTCTCAGAAGTTCGCCAAGAGGAGAGTAGGAGAAAGGTAATGCTTGGACCTACTATAATTTCTCTGACTGAAAACTATGCTCTTGCTGTTAGAGGGGTCAACAATCATGGTGATAATCGCCAAAGAAAAGGGAGGCCTTGTGTGATCATTGCAAGAAGTTGGGTCACATCAAGGATAACTGCTAGAAGATACATGGAAAACCAGCGGATTGGAAGCCTTCAAAGTCCAGTACAGTTCACGAAAGCAAGGCAAACCATGCTGCAATTGATGAAAGCCCTCACTAGTACAGAAATAATCAAAGAAGGCGCCCCTTTGGAGGCGGGTGTACAAAAACCCGCCTCCAAAGGGGCCGAAAAAGTCTTTGGAGGCGGGTGCAACATCCACCCGCCTCCAATAACTAATTATTGGAGGCGGGTGGATATTACACCCGCCTCCAAAGAGATTTGGAGTTGCACCCGCATCCAATAATTAATTATTGGATGCAGGTGGATATTGCACTCGCCTCCAAATCCACCCGCCTCCAATAATTAGTTATTGGAGGCGGGTGCATAGCTCAATGGAGGCGGGTGAAGCCAAAACCCACCTTCAAAGTGTTTTGCAAATTTTCATTGAAAAGGAGGCGGGTGTATTTTTGCAAAATTTTTAATAGTAGTTCAAAAAAAAAAAAATTTTGGATTGTTGAAAATAATTTTAATAATTTTTTGGGATTCTAGTGAGGCGAAAAATTAGTAAGTAATAAAAATTACAATTTTTAGAAGGAAATATAGAAATATATATTTTCTATTTTAATATGAAATACATAAATATATGTAGACTAGTGGTAAATTTAATATGCAAGAGTCAAGTGAATTTGAAGGCGCGAGTTCGATTCCTATCAAAGCCATAAAGTGCAAAAAAGAAATAAATTTTTTTTTCGGAGGGTTATTGGAGGCGGGTGCAAAATTGCACCCGCCTCCAATAACCATTAGTGGAGGCGGGTGCAAAACTGCACCCGCCTCCAGTAATCCTTATTGGAGGCGGGTGCAGTTTTGCACCTGCCTCCAATAACCCCCTAAGGGGTGGCGGGTGCGGGCACCTCCAAAGGGAGGCGCCCGCAGCGGAGGCGGGTGCTGCATGCAATGCCCCTTAGGACCCGCCTCCTAAGGGGCATTTTGTGGTAGTGCCTATAGGTGTAGAATATGTTCCATTCAGCAAGGAACAACTTGAAGTACTGAAACAAATGCTGAATCAACAAGGTTCTATTGCAATGGGATCTACAGCACAAAAAGGTACTCACATCATGGCCCTTACTGTGAATCTAACTGCATGGATTGTAGATTCTGGAGCATATGATCATATGACAAGAGATTCTACACTTTTCAATGAATATCATCCATGTACAGATTATTTTACAGTAAAAATAGTTGATAGGTCTCTATACAAAGTAGCTGGAACATGTTCTATTGTCATTTCAAAGAACCTAACTCTAAAATTAGTACTTCATGTCCCGAGATTGGATTGTAATCTATTGTCAGTTAGAAAGCTGACTCATGATTCAAATTGTGTGGCTAATTTCTACTCGAACTGGTGTAATTTTCAGGATTTGGATTCGGGGAGGACGATTGGCAGTGCTAAGGTGGGCTCAGGACTTTATCTTCTACTTCTTGAAGCCTCCCCTAAGTGACAAACCCTTAATGCAGTATGTGTTCAATCAAACCTTGTTTCTGATAGGAGTTCTAATAAAGATAATGTAGTTATGTTATGGCACTATTGCCAAGGTCATCCTAATTTTTTGTACCTCCAAAAGTTGTTTCCTTCATTATTCAGAAATAAAAATCCCCAGGTTCTCCAGTGTGAGGTGTGTCAGTTTTCAAAGCATATTCATAACTCTTATCACAACATTCCATACAAGTCATCATATCCCTTTTCAATGATACATAGTGATGTATGGGGGCCATCTAGAGTGAAAAATGTCACAGGTGCTAGATGGTTTGTGTCTTTTGTAGATGATCACACTAGACTTACATAGCTCTTCCTTATGAAAGAAAAATTAGAACTGGGTCATATTTTCAAACAGTTAAGTACCATGGTTCAAACTCAATTTCACACTAAAATACAAGTGCTGAAAACTGAAAATGCAAAGGAATACTTTGAGTCAAATTTGGAGAAATATCTTTCAAGTCAAAGGATTATTCATGTTAGTTCTTGTGTTGAAACCCCCCAGCAAAACGGAATTGCTGAAAGGAAAAACATGCACCTACTTGAGGTTGCTAAGTCACTAATGTTCACGACTCATGTTCCTAAATTTTTTTGGGGGGAAGCCGTTTTGACATCAGCCTATCTCATTAATAGGATGCCTTCTCGTGTCTTAAATTTCCAAACACCTTGTCAAATCCTCCTTCAGATGTTTCCACACACTCACACTCTTTCCACTCTTCCTGTGAAAATTTTCGGTTGTACAGCATTTGTTCACATTCATTCCTAGCTTAGGAGTAAACTTGACCCCAAAGCCCTTAAATGCATATTTCTTGGCTATGCACCAACTCAGAAAGGATATAAATGTTATTCTCCTACTGCCAGAAAATTTTATATCTCCATGGATGTCACTTTCTTTGAACAACAGCCCTACTACAAAGTTGATATTCCGGGGGAGAATTTTAGTACAGAATATCAGCTTTGGGATATTGAAACCACTCAGACAACAACCAGAAACAGCAATCCAAACCCAATCAGCCATCTTGAGTCAAATCCTAGCTTTGGTGCTATCCAAACAGCACCTGAAACAGAACCTATTTCCCAATCAACACCTGAACCAGAACCCATTTCCCAATCAAAACCACAAACACCTGAATCACAACCTGCTCCTGTTCGTAAGTTCCTTGTCTACTCTAGGAAAAAGAAAGAAGATAAAGAACTACAGCCACCTGATCAAGGCCATGAAGCCAATCCAATTCCAGATCCTAAAAGCTTACCAGGTGATGACAATGTTGATTCAGATTCTGCACATGATGACAGACCTATTGCTGTGAGAAAAGGGAAAAGGTCTTGCACTAGTCATCCAATTTGTAACTTTGTTTCATATGAAGGATTATCAGCTACTCATCGTGCATTTAATAGCAGTCTTGACAGAATACAGATTCCAAACTCAATTCATGAGGCTCTACGGGTGCCAGAATGGAAGGCAGCAATCTTGGATGAAATAGGTGCATTAGAGACGAATGGAACATGGGAATTTTGTGAGTTTCCTTCAGCAAAACAACCGGTTGGGTGCAAATGAATCTTTATAGTAAAGTATAATTGCTGATAGGTTAATAGGTTTAAAGCAAGACTTGTAGCAAAAGGGTTCACTCAATCTTATAGGGTTGACTAACAAGAAACCTTTGCCCCAGTTGCTAAATTAAATACAGTTCAGATACTATTGTCTCTTGCGCAAATTTGGACTGGCCATTGTATCAATTGGATGTAAAAAATGCTTTTCTCAATGGAGATCTTAAAGAAGAAGTCTACATGGATGTTCCCCCTGGTTTCCCTATAACTTCGAACAAAGTATGTAAACTCAAGATTGTTTACATTGTTTTTCCTTTTCTTTAATTTATGGCTTCAGTAGGAATCGAACCCGCGCCGGTAGAATCACTTGACTCTTGCACATTAAATTTACCACTAGGCTACATATACTCATGTATATAAAGTTAAAATTGAAAGTATATATTTATATATTTTCTTCTAAAACTTGTGATTTTTATTACTCAGTAATTTATCGCCTTTTTTCAAAACTTATTTTCAACTTTCAAAATTATCCTGGTGAATTATTTTCAAATTTATTTTCAATTTTAACATTTAAAAATAAAGAAAATTTTTGAAACACTATAGATTAAAATTTGCCAAAATGTACCCGCCTCCAATAAACACGATATTGGAGGCGGGTGCAAAGCCTTTGGAGTTGCACCCGCCTCCAATAGCTTATCTATTGGATGCACCCGCCTCCAAATCTGTTTGGTGGCGGGTGCATGTCCAAAGGCTTTCCGGCCCCTTTGGAGGCGGGTGTATAAAGGGGCGCCTCCTTTAATCATTTCTGTACTAGTGTCACTTGATTACCTTTCAAATTTTTATTTTAATTTCTTTTGTGTAGAACATGTAAGAGAAGTCTCCTGTTTCGAAACTCGACGGTCAGACACATATTTCGACTGCTAAATGCAATATACAAGATACTAAGTTCAATACACGATACAGAAGGCTAAAGTCATTATGCAGTACATTTAATGTCAAACTCGCTGCACGATACTTTAGCAGCTAATTCATAATCGCTCGATATATCACCAGCTAAATTCAATATATTAAAACTAAACTTAATATGCGATACATGTCAGAGTAAAATCGATATGCCTATTTCCATAATATTAATTCACGAAATACTTGTAAAGCTAAACTCTGACCTACGTTGTCAGACCAGGGCCGGCCCAAAGGGCAGGGCAGCACGGGCGACCATCTAGGGCCCAAAATTTTGAAGGGCCCAAAATTATTGTAATATACTAATATGTATTAGTAGGTTTAATTTTTCAAAATTTTAGTGTTAGGCACAAATTAATTTTTATGTGAAAACTGAAATGTATTAAGGTAAAAGTGGGCCTTTTTTATTTCTATTTTCAAATGAGAGTCCAAATTTTTTTTTTCCTCGTATGAAATTTACTGAAACTTTTTTTTTTTTTTCTTTTTTAGGGACATGTTTTTATTGTTTTGCCCCGGGATCTTATAGTGTTTATAAGTGCAAGGACTAGCCCTGTGTCAGACGCGTTAAATACAAGTTTTTAACTAATTAGTATAGCCATTATATTTAAAAACTTAATATTATGTATATATATATATATATTAATTGAAATTGTTAATTATGAAGATATTGTGAGGAATGTTTACTATAAAGTCCTGTTTGGTAAAGAGACTTAAACCAAGGTTTGAACCTCATTTATAATAGTTTTTATCATTCTCAATACGCTTTTTTACATTTCTAATAAACATTTTTACATTTCCAGTACACCTTTTTACATTCCTCGTGTAATTTAATATTTTAAAATCATAATCCAAATAATTGTTTGAATCCAGTCTTGATACCAAACGGGGGATAATCATCATAAACTCGATCTCTCATACGTATTAAGACATTAATAATATTAATGAAGGTAGCAGAAATTAATATTATTTCAAATAGTCTATTTGTAACCTCCATACTGTACTGTACTTCTACCATCCACATGGAAATTTAACTTAAAAAATCTACACTAATAGTAATAAATAAATAAAAAAAATTCATTATTGGTGTGCCATGGCATGCATATTCATTATTGGCATTTTAATTAATTATTTAATTATCTTTCCAGAGACCTCTATATCTTCTAATATATATTTTCTACTCCAAATATACACTGGATCAAAGTCTTTAATTAAAGAGAGAAAATCAAGGGCAAATTCCTTAAAACCCCCATGTGGTTTACGAAAGTTATTAAGAACCCCAATGTGGTTTAAAAAGCTCGAATAACCCCCCTGTGGTTTTTCGATATCCGTAACCGTTAGGTTTTTGGTTAACTTTAAATGTCAACCTAAGAAGTCAACCATTTTTAAAAGAGATAAAAACAAAAATGTCCCTATCACCGTTAAAGTTAACCAAAAACCTAACGGTTACGGATATTGAAAAATCACAGGGGGGTTATTCGAACTTTTTAAACAACGTGGGGGTTCTTAATAACTTTCGTAAACCACATGAGGTTTTTTAGGAATTTGCCCTAAAATCAATATAAAGTAATAATTAATTTAGATCAAAATCTTTTAATTTAAAGACATAAAATCAATAATAATTGATGATTAATTTATAAAACATTTATTATTATTGTTCATGAGATTAATGCACCCCAACAACCACCTGTCAATTATAAGTGCGTAAATCAATTATTATTAGTAGTAGCATGGATTAATATTATAAACCATGCATTTCTTAAAGGATCAATTATTTCGAGTCTTCGAATTAAATAAAAGAATTGGCCATTACCAATATATTACGTTTCTATTTCGCTATCAAATTATTCCTTTTTGAGCCCCCCACGGTCTTCCATTATTAATGATTGCAATGCCAACTCAACTTAATTTATCTAAATAAGAATAAAATTATACTTCCTCTGTCACACTCAAAGAGTCTTCACACTCAAAGAGTCTTTGTATTAATGTTTTTATTAATACAAAGTGGACTATTTGAATAGGACAGAGCGAGTAATTGTATATGTGAGAAATGGGAAAATTGCACTTTTGGTCCTTCTTTTTAGTGTCGTTGCACTTATGGTCCCTGTTTTTTACTATTTTGGTACATTTGGTTCCTATGACCGACTATAAAAAGTTTTGTAAGTCATTTGGAGGTGATTATGCAAGTTTTAAAAATATTGTTAACTTACAAATTTACCGTTAACTAACAAAATTAGTCAACAAATCTTCTGTAGCCGGTCATAGGAACCAAAAGTACCAAAACAGTAAAGAACATGGGCCTAACAAGTGCAATGACACTAAAAAGAGGGACTAAAAGTGCAACGAAGGCAAAGAACAGAGACCGAAAGTGCAATTTTCCCTATGAGTAAATAATTCCTTTGGTCCCAAATTGGAGGGTCGTCACAATTTTATCCCCTAACTTAATTTTTTTTCTAAAATGTCTCTAAAATTTTGATTTTTGTTTCTATATATGTAGTCCTCGACTCACTTTTTGGCAAAATAATACTAATAATTACCCTATGTGGCAAAAACGCGTTGTAGTGAGTTCAATAATGGGTAAATTCGAAAGTTTGTAAAAGTTCAGGGTCTATATATAAAATAAAAAACAAAGTTTAGGGATTATTTAGAGACGTAAATAAAAATTTATGGACTATTTAGAAAAGTTATTTTGGTTTTGTTGGTGATGTTTGTTTGGCGAAAATTGAGTTAGTGACTATATATAAATCTAAATCAAAAACTCATAAACTATATATTTAGAGAGATTTTTAAGTTGAGAGACGAAATTGTAACAATTTTCCAAGTTTTGGGACCAAAAGGAATCATTAATTTACTCTATGTAACTTGGTTTGTTGTATCCCTTTGGTCCATAAAGTTGGAAAATTATTGTTTATTTTCACTAGGGGTGAGCAAATGTGATACCCGGCCCGGCCCGGCCCGACCCGACCTGGAACCGACCCGAAACACAATTGTATCTGATAGGGACGTTAAGTTCTTGAGTTATTTATGGAAAATTTTGTGGTCTAGATTAGGAACTAAATTGTTGTTTTCTACTTCTAGTCATCTACAAACGGATGGTCAAACTGAGGTGACCAACCGAACTGTAGGGAATTTGTTGCGAACACTGATTAAGTCTAATCTTAAATGTTGGGAACAGGTCTTGCCGATTGCTGAGTTTGCTTACAATAGGTCGAAACACTCCTCAACAGGTTTCTCGCCCTTCGAAGCTGCCTACGGTTTCAATCCGTTGACGGTCATGGATTTACTGCCATTGCCCCTGAAGGAACAAACCAATCTGGATGGCGAACAGAAAGCAGAAACCGTCAAAAGACTTCACGATAAAGTTTGACTTCATCTTGAGAAGAAAAATGCTAAGTATGCCATAGATGCAAATCGTCGGCATAAGGCTGTGAACTTGGAACCAGGAGATTGGGTTTGGGTTCACATGAGAAAAGAAGGTTTCCCGCAGCTCGACGGACGAAACTTCACGCGGTGATGGACCCTTTCAAATTGTGTCTAAGATGGGGGATAATGCTTACAAGCTTGACTGGAGTTGCTGGAGTGGTTAATTAGCTTTCCTTAAGATTGGTTTGCCAACCTTAGGTTATGTGTTCAAATCCTGACTTATGCCAAGGAGCATTATAATTTTACATGTTTTAAGTTTAGAAAACCCAAAATTGGATGGAGAACCGAAATGGACCCGCTGGTTTGACCCGGAACGACCCGAAAAAAAACCTGACCCGAAGTTATGGAAAGAAAAAAAAAAATTTTTGAGAGGGACCCGACCCACGGGTTTGACCCGGAAAAAACCCGACCCGCCGTTATGGAAAGAAAAAGAAATTTTTTTTGAGAGGGAACCGACCCGACCCGACCCGCGGGTTCGACCCGGAACCGAACCTGAAAAAACCGGACCCGCGGGTAGGGTTTTTCCGGGTCGGTTCCGGGTCAAATCGACCCGTGGATTTTTGACCATCCCTAATTTTCACCCATCAAATTTAAAAGTAGTTCTTAAATTGTCACAAACTCAAATTTTGGTAGCATATGAGTTATATACAAATAGCTAAGATATGAGATTTACTATTCACACATTATATTATGGGTAACAAAAGGAAAAAAAAATGTTAAATCAATTTATTCACCATTTAACTTGTTCCGAAATAGCTCACTTTCTAGTTGAAAATAATTCAGACATGGTCTGAATTTGAGTTCAAAAGCATTTTAAACTATTTTTAAAGTTGAAGGGCAAAATTAATACATTTTTAAAACTAATAGCTAGACAAAGAGATCACATTGACCCTCATTCTACTAGTGGGGATGGGAAGATATTTTAGTACGGCACATGTATAATGTTAATGGTGTATTTAAGAAATTGACGCTGATGTGACCAACGACGAAAACAGAAACTGCATTTCAAAATTTTTTGAGGGATTCAATTTATGAATAAACCTTTTTTTGACTGTTAAATACATTGTAAAAAAAAAAAAATCAGGGTCTGTTCTTTTCGTTTTGGTTTTGGTTTTGTTTCAATTTCAACAGTAAATTTAATATCATTTTTTTTTATCATTTTTAATATAACTTTTTACTATGCAGTTATACCTTTTTACATTTACATTACACTTTTTACATTATAAAATTATTTTCCAAACACATGTTTTCAAAACCATTTTTAAAACGTCATAAAGAACACCCCCTTAATAGATAAAATACACAACTAATAAGGGTGCAAGAGGGGGTTGGAGGGGTCCAGGGACAACCACTCTGCTCCTAGATCTGACTATAAATTAGTGAATTAAGGCAAAAAAAAAAAAAAAATTTAAAACTAAATAAACGATAATCTTATCTTTATTGAAATGATTGACATGATATATATATATATATATATAGTTATTAAATCTATAAAAATTTTCATTCAGAAAAAATAAACAAAAATTTCTAAAAGTTAATAATGAGGCACAAATGAAAAAATTTGAGAGTATTTGAGTCAAAAAAATATTTTTTATAAAGCCAGTGAGGGCCCGTGCCCCCAGACCCCACCCTAATTCCGCCTATGCCCACCCCAACACTCCACACAAGAAAAAAGATTACAAATAATAATAATAATAATTAAAAAAATTATTAAAAAAAAAAAAAGAAAGAAAAAACACCTCATTGCATGCTCATGAGCAATTACGTACGCGGCTACACCTATATATACGAGTACACCCAAACTCATGATCATGATCAGCTTCAATTTCACAGTAAAATAACAACAAAACATCTCAATCTTGAAAATATGTATCAAGCCACCATCTCCGATTCCGAGCTATCCATCTTAGCTTCCATTGAAAGCCATCTTCTTAACGACGCCGCCGACAACATTTTCTCATCCCAACTTTTTGCCGATTTCAATTCATTTTACGACGACGAAAGATACATTGATCTTGCTGCCCTCATCAACCCTCTCCCGACTCTCGGAGAATCCCAGGATTCCGGAGAAAAGAGTACAACGTTGTACTATACTGGTCACGAGAGTACTCATCATCACACGAACTATATCACATATCCATCATTTGTAGCTGCTGCTACAACAGCAACCCCTGCCATAGTAAATTCATCGAATAATAATATTCGCCGGTCGAGGAAGTACCGCGGCGTTAGGCGGCGGCCGTGGGGGACCTACGCGGCGGAGATAAGAGACCCGACGAAAAAAGGGTCGAGGATATGGCTGGGGACATATCAGACGGCGGAGGAAGCAGCATTGGCTTTTGACCAGGCCGCTTTTAAAATGCAGGGTTCACGTGCTAAGCTTAATTTCCCGCAAGTCATCGGGTCGGGTGGGGCTACTAGTGCTTTGGAGCCCGTGAGAGTAAACCCGAGAAGGCGTTTTTCCGACCCGGAGGATCTGGATCGGAACTTCCATTCTTCATCTTCCTCGAGGGGCGGAAAAGGGAAAAAGTTGCTTGATCAGACGGCCCAGAACTCATCATCATCATCTTCTTCTTCGAGTCTTGATCATGATCATCATCAGGTGTATTTCCCGATCTTATGATCCATTTGTTCTGCATGAAAAGATCGATGATCATGTATTTTATAATTTCTCAACAACAACAACAACAACGAAAAGTTGTACTTCACTATACATATATAAGTCTGAACTGTAAAAATATATTACATCCAACTTCGATATATAATTGATTGCTAAATTCGTCCCAATTTAAGTGACGTTTACATTTCAAAATTTTGTCCCAAACAAAGTATGGTTTTATATGTTTTAACATTTCAAGATGTATATAGTTAATCTATCTTCATTATAATCTTTCTCTCTATTAATAATGTTTTAGAATAATCACTCAAATCAAATAAAGTTTAAAAAGAATTAATTCTAATAACTTTCTTAATATGTGTGAAGAAAGTTTAAACGCCAGTTAAATTGGGACGGAGATAGTATCACATTACGTGCATTTGGTACAATATGACTCATTTAATTAGTCCAATCGATCCAACATTAATAAACAGCTAAATAGATTATGTTGGGGTCGTGGAGAAAACATGACAACCTTAATATTGCCTTTGTTGTTTGTTGCCTCGCAAATCTGTAATATAGATTTGTGGACCAAGATTAGATTATTAATTAGATCGTGGTTCTTACTTTAATTTAAAACCTCATACTCTTTTTAAACTAAATTACTTAATCCGTTCTACTAAAAGAGTCTACTTTTACAAATGTGTAGCACCCAAAAATAAGCTAATTTGATACTATTTGTTCCATTCATGTCCTTAATTTTTAAGTCCGTGGGTCAATTGACTAAGCATAATTATATTAATAAGTGTAAGAAAAGTAAAAAATTTGAAACTGAACTATTATATTAGAACAAAATGTTTTTGAAAGTGAATTTTATGAATAAGATGTAGTATCTATAAGGGTGGGCAAACTACAAAAATCTTTCTAAGCTTTGATAAATGTATGAAATAAAGGCTTAATTGCTTCTTCTTTTCCCTTTTTTTTCCTTTTTTTTTCTTTTTTTCTTTTTTTGGCCTCCTTTGTGTTTTTATGGTTATTTGACTTTTGTTTCTTGTATCTTCAAAATACATCATTTACTCCCTGGATTGTCGCTATTTTATAAAAATTAACACTTTTACCCCTATTCTCTATTTTCACAGAAATTGATATTATGACCATAACCTCCTTTTTCTAATTATAACCATAATTTTTCCTTTAAAAGATACTATTGGCATCAATAAAAGAAAGGGTAAAAGTGTTATTTTTAGTACAATAGTGATAATTTATAAGGTAAAAAACATATTTTAAAAATAAATTAAAAAATAAAAAATAATACAGTTATATAAATGCAAGAGGCAAATTGTGATTAATTAGCACGAGTGCACGGTAATTGATCAAAATTTACCAATGGCCTTTGTGGAAATTGGTTATCAAAATCTTGTCCGATAATATTTATTTTCTCACTCTTTCTAGGTCTTTAATCATTTGTTTCTAAGAGGGTACGTAATGACGTATGCCCCCCAAGAAAATATCACGTTATTTAAATATTTTAATTAGAAACTAATAAGGTATATGCACTTAATTAATAATTAAATAATTGGAACCAAGCCACAGCAATTTGAAACTTCTAGGTTCAAATTAAGTAATTAGAGTTTTAATTATACACTAGTTAATGTAACTAACTAATTAAATTGTCCTAAAATCATGTTTATTTTATTCATGTAATACAACTATACCAACATGTAATAGTTCATTCTCTCATTCATATAGTCTACTTTGTATATCGAGAAAACAGTTATACAAAGTGAATATTTTAAACGGGACAAATGAAGTACTAACTAGTACAGTAAAGAAATATTACATTAATTAACAGTAACGGCCTAGCTAGCTAGGAAATTATCAGAAAATATTAAAAATTAGGTTAAATCACCCTATTAGTATATACCTTAATTTTGTTGTTGTCTCCCTTTGATCTTTAATTAATTTGAAAAAGTTTTATTTACGTCTCTCAACTTCAAAAATAGTTCCTAAATTGTCCTCCACTTAATTTTGCAACATTTGAGTTGTTTTTACTAACGTGTGAGATTCACATACATATTAGCAGGCATCAAATGGGGTGGGGGGGAGTTAAAATCACTTTATTCGCCCCATAAAACTAACTTATATGTCTCCAAAAATTAAGTTATGAATCGTCATTTAAAAGCTATTTTTAAAGTTGAACAGTAAAAATGAAACGTTTTAAAATAAAGGAAATAAGCGTCCAAATTAGCTAGACAGGAGTACTGTTGAACTAATTCAGCCCATGATCAATTGAAGCAAGTACAAGAATAGTGTCTAGCTTCTTCGTTAATTAGGGACGTAATGACCTCACAAGTGACGTCATCCATCCCTTTCCTCGAAGCTTTAATCTTCTTCAAAACAATGATAATAATAATATATGAAGCCCATGAGGGTTGCAGTAATACAAAACGTGTGAAAATGAATACTTTATTTATGCATATTACATACCCCACCTTCCTCCCTAATAAAGCTACAATCAACTCATACGTGACCCATTATTTCAACCTTTCCTGCCGGATTTTAATATTCCGGCGATTCCTTTATATATATATATATATATATATATATATATATATATACATCTCCATAGCCGAAGAAGTGAAAAAAACCCACAACACACAGTTATCTAATATTCACTCACTCAATATATCACTCTCCACACTCCCTGTTCCGGTTAACCCTCGTCGGAAAAAAAATTTTGATTTTTTGGAAGCCATGGATTCCGATGACTTGGCCCTTCTCTCATTCATTGATAACCACCTCCTAAACGATTCCGACTTCCACGATTTGTTCTCCCACTTAAATTCCCTTGATAATGGAGGAGAAATGATGTCTAGTAGTAGTAGCAGCAGCAGCAGCAACCACTCGTCGGAGTCGGAAACGGCCGAATGCGTCGGGTCGGAGTTGAGCCACCGGCAAGAACAGCATCAGCAGCAGCTGGAGGAGTCGTCTGCGGCAGCGCGTGGAGGGAACGCTCGGGCTGGTGGTGCGGAGTGGAGGAGGTACCGGGGAGTTAGGAGGAGGCCGTGGGGGAAGTTCGCGGCGGAGATAAGGAACCCGGACAAGAAGGGGTCGAGGATATGGCTGGGGACGTACGGGACGTCGGAGGACGCGGCCGTGGCTTACGACCAAGCCGCGTTTCGAATGCATGGCGCGAAAGCTCGGCTTAATTTTCCCCACCTGATCGGCTCTCCGGAATTAGCGCAGCCGGTCAGGTTGAACCCTAGAAAACGGTCATCGTCTTCTCCGGCGGAAATCGATTTCAAAAAGAAGGGCAAATTTGAGATTTCATTCTCGGATTCATACTATAGCTCATAGAGTTTATATATATATTTTTTTCGTGTTATAATTTCATTGATTCATTCTTTTTTATCTTCAATTGTGTAATTTTTTTTCTTCATTCATCAAATTAAGGTAACCTCAAGATGACTATAGGCATATTCTTCTTTCAATCGTTTCTGGACGAATTTGGATAAAGTACATAAATTGTTGTTTTCCTTTCCTAACAAAATAAAAATTAAATAGAAAAACTACTATGACATCGGAGAAGATAAAATATTTTTATTTTAAAAAGGGTTCTAATTTTTGTGAGAAATTATTCAATCGAACGGCGATGAATATATTCACCCATACTCTTGAAGGAGTCGAAAATTTTTGGTGTTAGTAAAAAAGATTCAAGTATTGTCCGAATTCGAGCTCGATGCTACCTTTGTGGAATTTTTGAAGTTAAGGGACGAAAATAAAACAATTTTAAATTAAGAAATTAAATTGAGGCAATATCCCAAAGTTAAGAGACCAAGTATTGTTTCACAACTCTTTTTAATATTTCTTACTGTCAAACCCTTACTCTTTTTCCATAATCTTTTTTAGTAAGAGTTTAAAAATATTAACTCCTATTTTTTAGCTGCTAATTCTCTTATTCTTATTTTTCAAACATAAGAAAAGTCGACTTTGTATTACTGAAAATAATATTACAAAGTAGAATATTCTAATGGAGCGGAGGGAGTATTTGTTATGATTTAATATACGAGATGTGAATTAAAATAAAATGAATAATTTTGAGTTACAAATTGATTGATTTTTGTATGTTTTCTTTGTTGCTTAGCTAGCTAACTTTTGCCAGTTTTAATTAATGAGTTTGTTATTCTATTATGGACTTCAAATTATTGAGTGTTGAAACTTATTTGAGAGAACAATTAATGAAGGTGATGTATGTATTTGTACTTGTACCTTTGATAAAATAAAAACGTACCGTACTTGTTGAAAAATTGTATTGCACACTTGCTCGCGAAATTTATTGTTCCCTGTCTTCGTATATATTTCAATTGTTGTTTGACGACTTCCAATACTATTAATACAATCTTTGGTTTTTGCCTCAAAAAAAGAAAGTATGGTACTTATTGAAAAACAAAAACGTTAACCCAAAACCATAAATTAAATTATCGTCTCAAACATTTTGCCTTTCCTATCATAGGAGTCTAATTCCATCATTATCAGAATAGACTTTTAATTAATAATATTCTTAAGGGTTGAAAACGCTGTTCCTACTCAATCTCAAATTAAATTTGGACAGTAATCTTCAAAAATAAAATAAAAATTCTATTTATTCTTCAATTTGAAAAATTAAAATAAAAAATTGATTGTTGCGTACGTATGTGAAACAAGAATACAAATCATGATAAACTCTTTTAATTTGTTATATTGAGCCTAGAAGAACTTGTACTCGCTTTCCTCACAAGTAAGTGTACGTTCGACTAAATAATACTGTCTCCATCTCGAAATAAGTATCGTTTTAGCTTTTAAAATTTGTCTTAAGATAACTGTTGTTATTGCATATCAAGAGTAAGTTGTACCAACTTTTCCCTTTTTTAGTAGTCTCTCATTAATTGAAGTAAACATTTTCCATACAAGTTGAGAATACTTTCTCCATCCTCTAAATAAAGTTATTTAAACTCTAATTTTTCATCTTTAAAATGTGTCGTTTTACAACTTCCAATGATAACAGTAACAAATTCTGAAACAAAATTTTTCATTAATCAAATACACATATTTGTGTAACATTGATTGAAAAAGAGAAAAATATAATATTAATTAAGGGCAAACATGACAATTTAGAGTTTTTCTTAATATTCGTGAATTCTCTGTGACTTTTTTCAGATTGACTATCGTATTATCTTGGAAACTTAAAATTACTATAGTTATTTTAGTATTTTTTTAATTTGTGTGAAAAATAGTAAAGCTACGCTTATTTTGAGAGAGAAGTAGCATTTAGAAATCTTCCATTTCTTCTTTTTTTTCCTTTTTTTTTTTTGAAAAAAAAAAAACCACAAGCCAATTTGAGGCACCCAAATATAATTCGGAAATTGTCCCTAAATCCCTTTCAAGAAATTTTGATAATAGTACTACTTATAGCCATATTTAGCCCATTACCAATAGTAATCAGTAAAATTAAATAAAGTTACAAAATGATTGATTTATATATATGTTTTCTTTATTGTCAAATTATTTATTTTAGATTTTATACATCATATTAGTTGTATATTTTTTAAAGGAGTAATGATACATAATTCAACTAATCTCCTTAACTTTCTAATAGCAAGTGAGGTGTCATGCATTCATTGGCTATACATTTATAAAATAATTATTATTACTACATTATTGACCAATGAATGCATGACACATCACTTGTTATGAATAAGTTGAGGAGATTAGTTAAATAGTGTATCATTACTCTTTTGAAAGTGAATTCTTTAAATATGACGGAGGAAAGTACTAATTATTGAAACACTTTGAGATGTAAATTATTAAACATACATATAATAGTACTATTTGAGCAACGATCCACATGATAAAATATTAAAGAGAAATAGAGGAAATACTTAATGATGTGACATGTCTTAATTATTAATTACTATATATATTATAAAGAAAATATAAATTAATAACTGCATCCCATGCCACTACGTTCTAACATTTAAATAAGATGCATACTACCAAACTTGTACGTATTATCCTAATTCTTTTTCTATTTTTATTTATACACTCATAAAATTAAAGGTAAATATACAATTACCCCCCATGTGGTTTCGGAAACTTATGCATCACCCCCTTAAAATTTAAAAAGCTACCATGCACCCTCCTTAACTTTCGTAAACTAAGTAAAGGTGGACGAAATGACCAAAATACCCCACCAGATTGCACTGTAATTACTGAACTGTTAAAAATTTGCAGAACGCAATCGCCTTCCACCGAATTGCACCAAGCCAAGAAACCACAATGCTTCTTTTTGCATACATAATAAAGAAATCCCTTCGTTGCCCTGTCCGACGCTGTAATTCTACATCCGCTTGCCGCCCGGTATTGCCCTTAAAGTCTCCGGTGTTACGGCATCGGACAGTTACTATTAAGAGATTAGAGTTTTAATCCAATTAATACTTATTACTCAGTGTTTATCAACAATTCCTATTAATACTTAATTAGATCATTACTAAGTATTCAAGATATATAACCACTAACTCTTAGTTTGATAGGTTAATAAGACAAGGGTAAGTTGAGAAAAAAAATTATGTTTTTTTTTTTGTTAAAACGTCATTTATTTTAAAAATTACTATTTTCTCTAAAATGACTTTTATTCTAAGTCGACGTACCATTCAGCTAAACTCTTAGTTTAAAATATATATATATATATATATATATATATATATCAAGGTTATCATCAAATGCAATTTTAAAATGTGTGTGTTCTTATTTTGGTGTTGTTTTGATGTGAATGTACAGTATTTGAATATTCACTTCAAATGTAGTGATATTAACAAATTTACACTTGTTCTTATGTATAAAGCTTCCGAGATATTGCGTATAGAGTTTAGCATCTGGTGTATCACATATGTTGTATCAAATTTAACTGTCAAAATATCGTCGTTGAACTGACAAAAAACTCCTCTAAATAACGAAACACGGGTGAATTTTTATTTATCTTTCTCTATTTGAAAATTTTCTCTAGCAACTCACTTTTGACATACAATACGAAAACACAACACGAACTCGACACGATATAAACGGGTTAGGGTGAAACCTTAGCGAGTTCACGAGTTATATAGGTCGACCCGAATAACACGAACAATTAAGCGGGTAAAGTTAGGGTTGAGAAAGTTGACACGTGAATCCACAAACCTGAATCCGACACGAGAAATTTATATGACAACACGAAAACTCGACACGAACCTGACGCGAACCCGACACGAATACAAAATGTTCGTGGATTAAATGGGTCGATATGAATAATTAAACAGGTAAGGTTAAGATTGAGAAGCGTCGACAAGGGAACCCCCAACCCGAACCCGATAACCCGGACACGAATTGCTACCCCTTACTAGAGATAAAACTCTCTCTTTCCTACAATAGTGTAAAAATTTAAGTCTTTTGACCCCCATTTGTAAGTTTGTAGGGACTTTTGATCTATTCGATTTATTATCAATCTACTTATTTTCGGGAGAAAAAAAAACACACACACACAGAGACAAAACACGCATTGTAGTTTGAGATTGTGCACAATCAATAATGGAGATTAATGAGAATGAACATTTGAGCGGAAATTATAATGCAATTAGCAATGATTGAATGATTCTTCAGATAACTTGCATAAACCAATGCATCAAATATTTTTCCCCATTAATCACAACATGTATGAGAGGAACAAACCGATCTCAGCAAATGGACAAACCTATTCCGCCATAGCAGTAGCAGCGGTGGCGGCACCGTCACCAACACCGGCACCTTCCACAACTGCATGAGAGAAATTCAGAGCACACACTACCGCGCCCCAGTGTGTCTTGAATATACTTTCAGCCGCATCACCAGGTCTGACTCTTTCCTCCACAACCCAAAATGAAAATAACATCAATGCAATCTAAGCTAGCTATCAAATGTTTGTTGTGTCCAGATGACTAGCAAATACAATTCAGCGGTATTACTCAAAAGCTTAAAAGATATCCTCGTCAGCCTTGCACAAAAAGCTCGCTAGTCGTCAGATCAGTACTTCGGATGATTCTTCTATCTCAACCTATGGGATGTCGTCTCCTGCACAATTTTGGGAATAATTGAACCATCGCTACATTTAATCCACTATAGAACAGTCAATGACTAGCAATGAAAACAACCAATTTATAAATAAGTTCCCTATGAGTAAAGGTTGTGAATACTAGTCTGGCCAATTTTTCTACTCAGTAACCTGCCAGCCTGCCTTTCCTAACCCTGTCGGCCACACTGAATTGGTGAACTTATGTGCGACCACATCAGACGGATGGCGAAGAATTGACCCAATGCAAAAAAAGGTCAGATCAAAATTACCTCTTTGGCCTGCCTCTATCTTCCTCGTAGTCCATCACTCCACCAGATTCAGAGTAGATCTCCTCATGCCCTCGGATGTCAAAGTCGGCCTGCTCACAGTTTGTAACTTCTGCCACATTGTAAGTAAGACACATCGACCAATACCATCCGTGAAAAAATATATACACAACAGGCAGATTGCTTAAATTTCGAGGAATAGGCTCCAACCCAAAAATTAGTCATCACTGAAGATGATTGTGGCGACCAGAATTTTGAGACATTTTATGACACCAGTCCATAACCGAAACAATCTATTTAGTTTGTTAGGAAAAACCATTAGATAGATTTTAAAGAAAATGTGCCACAGACTTCTCATAACTACAAGCAAAAATATAAGTGAAAGTTAGTTGAGTAGTGAAGGGAGGAAAAAAGAAACACCAACTTTCACCTCTTTCCCATACATAAAAGCATTTGTACATATTCTTTCTTTTTAAACAAGCAGTTGTACATACTCTCAATAAACTCAAAAGCTACTTCAGTTTATAATTACTAGTTCCATTTTGTCTTTAGTTCAGTATTTGTACTTTTTGCCTGCGCAATTTTTTTCTTCTTTTTTTTTAATTTTTTTTTTTTTTAATAACCGTTCAATATATCTGTACTGATCACTTTTCTAGAAAATTACAATGAACTAACATGCTGAAGTACAAAGATAAACATTCAATGAATAAATAGAAACTAAACTGCAATTTACTGACCTTGAGTACTGATAGTGCTTTCTTTGCTTCTTCCACTTTTTCTTCAAATTCTTTACCATGCTTCTTATCCAACTAACTCATGGCATCCGCCCACTTTATCTTCTCCTGAATTGAGATAAGAAGATTGTCCGACGTAGCCAACCTATTTAACATTAAAATTTAAAGCAATTAGAATATGGATAAGTCGGTCCTTTGGTGATATTCCCAAGGATGAATGACTAATTGATAATTTTGCCATAATGTAACAAAGAACTACTAGCAGATAAAAAATTGAAATAGTATGTGGGGACTGTCTTAATCATCACAATGAAGTATAGGTAAGACTAAAAGGGTACACTTGTGGGGGGTTTGGTCTCTTCCTGTTCTCAGAAACATCATTAGGCTACAACTTGCAGAAACCTTACAGAAACACAAGCAGTTGAACTCTAGAAATCTATACAAGAAAACTTCAAGCATCATACCCCAAAGACTAAATAATACCACACCATCTCAACCAAGCTTCAAAACCAGCAGTTCATATTTCCATAAATACAATTAAAATTTCAAAACCTTAGTAAATTTCTAAAGAAAATTGATACGACATGTAATTACACTTCTCTAAAAACTATAACACTCTAATACTAAAGCTAATCAGACCTGTCATTTCCTAATAACAATAAGGATAAGATGCCACTCCATTGTTGTACCAAGACACAAAAATACAATGGAACAACCAAAAAACCATAAAATAACTTTCATCAGGACACCTAACCGTAAAGCACAGCATTGCATTTCGCCAGAACTATATGGAACTTCAATGGGATTGCAATAAATGACACCTTCAAAAATCAATCATAAAAGCACCTTGTTGGCCCAAAAAACAAAGAAGTACAAG
Organism: Leptodermis oblonga; assembly: GCA_016801395.1. Lineage (NCBI taxonomy): Eukaryota > Viridiplantae > Streptophyta > Magnoliopsida > Gentianales > Rubiaceae > Leptodermis > Leptodermis oblonga. The sequence goes on from CM028755.1 coordinate 7,450,885, forward strand.
CCCCATACAATAGCAAATGTTGTCAAACTTGGTAAACAAGAAACCACAAAAATGAAAAAGGTCGGTCAGACCCAAATAGATCTAAACCTGGGGGAAAGACCAAAAATAGCTCAAACAGAACTCGAACAATATCCCCACAAGAAAGGCCAATTGAAAAAAGAAAACAATACCAATTTGTTAATGTGTGTATCATATTCCCCAGTTGGCCAGGTCGAAAATCCCTTCCAGCAGCAAATTGCACCTGCACAAAAACCAATAAGATTAGTCATCAAATTGCTTAATATTCCACCAAAAGAGAGAGAGAAGCCAAACAGGTTTGTGAAGCACCAAACCTCAAAAAATCAAAAAATCTTCGCAACTGATCCAACTTTCCCCTGACTATACCCTATGCACAGAAACAAACTATCTCAAAGAAAAAAATATACAGAGTAGAAACAGAAAAATAAACCTCTCACTCAGCAATTGGTACACCATTATTATTAAATGGTAATTAAATACATTACAAAAGTCTCATAGATCAATAAAAACAATGTTTTCCTACTTACCACATACATGCACTCATTGATGAGGAAATCTTCAAGCTCGCGTACATTTGACACATCCAACTCCTGCATAAGGACTTCATAGGGCAGCACCTTCATATAGGAGAGAGAGAGAGAGAAAAATCAGAATCTTTGGCCTTCAAGAATTGCCAAGGAAAACCAAGGATGCAAACACCCAAGCTTTGTTCTCCGCCCTCCCCCTATTCTTCCCCGCTTCAAAAATCAGAGAACTCATAATTTTAACTGGACATGAGACAAAAAAAACTCATAATGGAAGCAAAGGTTTTTAAATGTAACACTTGAATAGAAATGAACAGAAGTAAGTTTATTAAAACATGGAAGTGTTAAATCCCTAGAGAAGTGTTTATAAATGACTCACGTGTGCATTTAACCAGCTAAACAAGTAAAGCACAGCCTCATCAATCATGAGCACAAATGAAAGTTTACAATAACTGACTGGCCATTTATTACTATATTAAATTCTAGGTTCACAAACAAGGCACCTTGTTTGTTTCCGCAAGAGTAAGCACAGTCAGACATGGGACTTCCTGATATGGAGGGATATTCATAGTCAGACATTGTAAACTCTCAATGAACCTTCTCCAAGTTGAGATCAGATTCCGCTGTTTCTGACGAGGGACTGCTACAACTACTACTACTACTACAACCGCAGCCGGACATCATTTCCGACGTGGGACTTCCTGATATGGAGGGATATTCATAGTCATAGATTTGGTGATCATTATCATATGAAGAGAGGTGGGAGAACAAATCGTGAAACTGGGGATCATTTAAAAGCTGGTTTTCCACGAATGCCAAGAGGGCCAAGTCATCGGAATCCATGGCTCCCTCCCGGAAATATTGAAATCTTTCTTTCAGCGGGTTTTTTTTTTTCTTCTGTGAGTGAATGATGGATGAACCGTGGCACTTTGGCTGTATATATATAGGAATCGCAAGAAAGAATATTGAGTGACTTTCTTGGAAAGGTTGAAATGGGTCACATGCGATAAATTATTGTCACAGAAATGTGGAAAATTGATCATTTTTACGTAGTTTTGAATCTACAGAAAAATTATTTATTTTCCACACGTTAAACAAGCCTAAAAAATTTTATATTTCCACTTAAGGTTCCTGAAAGGGAATAGGTGAGGTCACCTGTGATGTCACCCGGCATAACCCAGACAGATGCAACAGATCACTTGCTTCAATTAATGGTTTAAATTAATTATTAATCCTTTCCCTTGCTTCTTAGCTAGCCTTTTCTTGCTTAATTAATTAAATAATATATCTGACACATATATATTCTTTATAGTTATTAACATTACATTTGGTATGGTTGTGGACCTTGTGGTTGTGCCCTTTATAATGATGTTCAGGAGTGAGGAGTAGATGAACAAAGTTAATTAATTGTAGGACAACCAAATTAGGCATGCATGCATTGAAATAAATGGAAGTATTTGAAGTTGATCAGTTTGGTAAGGCGGGGGTAGATCTGGAGTGTTAGATATTTTTTCAATAATTGTTCAGAATTTCGAGTACAAGTTCGACACCTAAAGCGGGTTGAAAGTAGGAACTGAAATCGAAATCTAAAAGTTTGAAATTCAGACTTTCATAGGCTGAAGAGTTTCGACAGAGCTTTGATGTCGAAGTCCTATGAAGCTTCGACAGGGGTTTGATGTCGAACTGCTACCAAAAGCAAAAGGTTGAAAATGACCTGAGACCCCTCCAACGCCCTCTTACACCCTTATTATTAGTGTATATTTATTTATTAAACTTTTTTACATGCATTTAACAGTCAAAAAAATGTTTATACATATATTGGATTCTTCCGAAATTTTTAAAATGTAGTTTTTGGATTCGCCACTACCAAAGGAGAGTAATAAAGTATCAGGAAAGTATCTAACACCATTTAAAGAGTCGTTTCCTTTGCTTTTGAATATATATATATATATATATTGTAATAGATTTGTGGTTTTGAATTTAGTAAAGTCATTTGTTGTTTATATATATATATATATATATATATATTGTAATTTGTTGTTTTTGTACTGGATACTGTATTGTTGTTCATAATATCCAATATGGAGTGCACTGGCGGCATCGACAAGACGCGAACGGATGTTTTAGCAAAAGAGAACAGTGACGATGGTTGTTATGTCAAGACTGGAGACGATACTTTAAGGGGCATGATATTTGCAGCGACGGAATCGTTATTTGCAGCGACATTTTTTTGTAAATAGACTAAAATGCCCTTGGAGAAAAAAAAATTAAAATTTTCTATTCCTACTGTCTACTACTATTTAAAAAAAACAAAAAAACCTAAAACCATCGCCGGTCGACGGCGATGGTTTTGTGTAAAACCATCGCCGGTCGACGGCGATGGTTTTGTGTAAAACCATCGCCGGGCGACGGCGAAGGTTTTAAACCATCGGCGTCGCCCGGCAATGGTTTAAAACCTTCGCCGTCGCCCGGCGATGGTTTTACACAAAACCATCGCCGGCGACCGGCGATGGTACCCCCCCCCCCCCCCCCCCCCCCCCCCCCCTTAAGTTGAGATTTTTGATATTTGCAGTAACCACCGGGCGGATCTTCCCCATTCTGGTAAAAAATTTCGCAATTTTGACAAAACTACTAATAAATTTGGACATAATACAAGTAAAATAATTAATAAAACTACATAAAAAAAATTTTAAAAAAAATAAAAACCAAAGTGTCGCCGGACTCTGGCGACACTTTTGGCCAAAAGTGTGACCGGCGACACTTTTGGCAAGGCGACACTTTTGGCCAAAAGTGTCGCCGGAGACCGGCAACACTTCCCCCCCAACTTTCTTATTTGCAATAACCACCGGGCAGATCTTCCCCATTCCGGTAAAAAATTTCACAATTTTGACAAAACTACAATAAATTCGGACATAATACAATTAAATTAATTAATAAAACTTTTTTTAAAATTTTTTTTCCCCAAGGACATTTAAGTCTTTTCACAAGAAAATGTCGCTGCAAATATCGAAACCGTCGCTGCAAATATCAATTCCGTACTTTAATAGGCAAGAATTGCAAGATATTTAAAAAGATATAGGCTATTTTTTTAATAAATAATTACACATATCTTAATCAAAATTATTTTCTTTAGTCAACCGTTCAATTAGTACTTTGGGCAAGAATCAGAAATTCCCATGAGGTTTGGACATAAATCTGATACATCGGTGTCCAAAAATTACCCAGTACTCTTTTGACCCGCATTTGACCTTCCACTAGCCAGCAAAAAAATGTGAGGTGATAAAATTTATGATTGTGAAGACTTATATACCCTTCCACTAGCCACCATAGACTATAAAGCTTCCCACTTTTTTATTTTTTATGTTGACACAAAATTTCTTCTTCTTTGAATACTCAGCTTGACAATCACTTACTAGTAAACAGTTAATGACTGGTTCCATTTTCGTTTGCTTTCTGAAAATAGTCGACTCGATTTTTCTTCGCTCCTTTATCATCATCATTCTTTGTCTGGGATCGGTTTCTCTTCCCCTTTTGATCCCTCATTTGCCCCCAAATTTCCCCAAATTGATACCTGATTACCAGGATTTTTTAAATATTCTTCGATTTTTGTGGTTGGGTAGGGAAGTTTGATTACTTGGATTTCAAGGTGTTGTTTATTTGGGGAAATTTGTTTGGGGGTGTTCTTGAGTCTTGAAGGATGAGTTTTCAAGATTTGGAATCGGGTCGGACGAATGGGTCGAGGCCGCCGAGAGCTTTTGCAAATGGGAAACAGGATCAGAGTACAACCCAAGCTGTGGCTTCCGGGATCTTTCAGATCAACACGGCGGTCTCCACGTTTCAGAGGCTAGTTAATACCCCTGGGACACCCAAGGATACGCCCAAGCTCCGCGAGAAGCTGTGAGTGTTCTTTTTTTAATTATTTGTTTCTGGGTTTAGTGAAGATGATTTCGAATTGAAAATTTTTGTTCAGTTGTCGTCTTGTTTAGCTAATTCTTTAATGCAGTAAAATTCTTCATTGGTTTGATCATGTATTTCCCCCGGAATGCTATGCAATTGAGTTGGGGAAGACGATTGTGATGGTACATTTGCTAAGATTGAGTTTTGACACTAATCCCTTCAAGAATGTGTGGATTGGAAGTGACTCTGTTCTGTGCAATCTTGTGGTTTGATGTTCTATGATAGTTGATGTGATAATGAACAAGTAAAGTTCAGTTGATTTGAAAATGGGAACCAGTCTTTAACTGTTTACCAGTAGGTGATTGTCAAGCTGAGTATTCAAAGAAGAAGAAGTTTCGTGTCAACATAAAAAATAAAAAAGTGGGAAGCTTTATAGTCTATGGTGGCTAGTGGAAGGTCAAATGCGGGTCAAAGGAGCAATGAGTATTTTTTGAAAACCTCAGGATGTATCTGATTTATGTCCAAACCTCAGGAGGGATTTTTTATTTTTGCCCTAGTACTTTTTAAAAACTGAGATTTTATTTTATATTTGTTACAACCTTGATGTTATTTTTGTATTTCGCCCCTTATAAAACTATAGAAGGCCCCAGACATAAACAAAACAAATTTTAATGGCAGAGGATTCAAAGGCCAATTCCCATTTCTTCTTCCACAGCTTCGGTATTGAGTAGCGCACGACGCCAAATCAAGATTTTCCTCGCGTGTTAATGTGTGTATTTGTCGGATTATGGTGGCGTTCTTCGGTCCTTTGTCACTGGTGGCTCTGCTTCTGTTCCACTGCCGAGTTGCTCTGCCGCGTCGTATTCTCGCTTTCCATTTTGTATTCCTTGTGTGAGTTGCCGCTCTCCAAGAAGCCTCTTGGGTTGAAAATTTTCCTATACAACAACACCAGCAGGAAGATCAAGAAGAATACAAAATGTTCTTGTGGATGAACATGACATAGTTTATATAATGAGAACTATGTGTTGCTTATCCATGAGATCTTTCATTGGTTCAAACTCAGGGTGTGCTTGGTTGGAGGTTTTGAAAGTGGGGAATGGGAATGAAATGAGGTGTTTGGTTAGGGGGTTTCATTCCCCGGACCCCACTCCCAAATCCAACTTTTGTCCAATCATCCACTCCCCTCCATTTCGAGAGGAATGGGAATCATTCCTACATAAAATAAACTATTTGTGTATATTTTTAATTTTAAAATATTTTAATTAGCAAAAATTATCATTATAATATATTTAAACATAAATATTTTATAATATATTAAAAGTTTAATGTAAAAAAATAAAAATAAAAATTACTATAAAAAATTTTATTTGTGAACCAAACACCATCAATGGTAATCATAGTCATTTCCTATCACAAACCAAATAACACAAATACAATGATTACCTCTACTAACATTCTCCACTACTATAATTCTCATTCCCATTCCCATTCCCCCTACGAACCAAGCGCCCCCTCAATCTTTCTTGTATACTTTTTATAATATAAAAGTGAGTCTAATGTGAGTTACACTTTTCATCGTAAGAAAACAACTAAGAAAAAGAGAGTTTGGATAGACAAAAAATCTGATTTCGTGTTACTTATGACTTAAGACTTGTTTTTTTAGGAGGGGGGAGAGGGTTGTAATCTTTTGTGCAAATTAAATTAAATTAAATTACATTTTCCTTTACTGAAGTTTGTAATATTATATTACCTTAAGGTTAACAGTTAATTGCATTGATTTAGTTAAATCATCATCATTTAATGGTAGTTTCTCAAATCATTGTGGTAATATTAAAATCAATAAGCATGTATTTGGATAGTGAAGACCATCATGTACAAATTTTTGTCCAAAAAAACATTAAAACCGAACTCTTCGTACGTGCTAACTAGCTGTAGTAGAATGAATCCGTGGTGCCGAATGAAATCTCGAATTTGGCCTTCTTTCCGAATTCGATTTCCGGCGTCGGAGAACCCGAACGTTCCCTCGGGTTAACCCGGACAGGCTGGACCAAATCGGCAGAACCGATCAAGTGCGGAAAATTAAGCCTGGCTTTTGCGCCGCGCATCCGAAAAGCCGCCTGGTCGTAAGCAACCGCTCCATCCTCCGGCGTCTCGTACGTCCCCAGCCATATCCTAAACCCTTTCTTGTCTGGGTTTCTTATCTCCGCCGCGAACTTCCCCCACGGCCTCCTCCTAACCCCCTTGTATCGCGTCCAGTCCGCTGCCGCAGACGCGTCGTCTCCATGCGCCGCCGCAGAGAACTCTTGCTGAACCTCCTCCAACTTGCGATTTTCAGTCGCTCCCGAGGAAGGACTGCTACAACCACTAATACTACTACTACAATCGCCGGCGGACATAATTTCCGATGTGGGACTTCCTGAGATGCAGGAATATTCATAGATTTGCTGATCATGGTTCAGATTATCAAATGAAGAGAGGTGGGGAAACAAATCGTAGAAGTTGAGATCGTTTAGAAGCTGGTTTTCCATGAATTCCAAGAGTGCCAAGCCATCGGAATCCATGGCTTCCTCCCAAAAATATAGAAATCTTTCTTTCCGAGGGGTTTTTCTACTTGACTGTGAGTGAATGATCGATGAACTGTGGCTCTTTGATTATTTATATATACTGGAATCGCCAGAATATTTGAGTGACTTTCTAGGAAAGGTTGAAATGGGTCACATGCTGATCATTTTCCTTAAAAAATTTATAATATTGATTTCCACATGTTATAATGGGGATGGGAATGGATGACCTCACCGGTGAAGTCACCCTAGCCCAGACAAATTGTCACAGACCACTTGCTTCAAGTTTTCAATTAAGGGTTTTAGTTCCCTAGCTCATGAACAAGTTAGTTACTGTCCTAATAATTGTGACGTATAGTCGGTTACCCTAGAGGTGTAGGTTCGATTTTTATTTCTGTCAGTTCTACTTATTTGAAGTGTAAGTTAACAAGGCTCTGTAAGAGGATCCTCATTTCGTTTTTTCCCTTCCCAAAACCCTTACTTTTCATGAAATATAATGATGCATCAAAAAAATCCCCAGCTCAAATCTAAGCTTTCGCCCTTTCTTGGTTAGTTAATTAATATATATTTGTGATTTTTAAATAGTTATTATCTTGGTCAATTTAAATGTTGTTTTAAAATAAAAAATTTGTCTCAAAGTAAGTATAGTGTTCCATATTTTAAAAATAAAATGAAATTATACTCCTAATTAATTGGTGTGCATACTTTAATTCAATGCATATAACTGTTCTGGATATAACTTGTTATAACTACACTAAAATATATTTTTTCATAAAACAACTTTTACTTTTACTTGGAAAAGATAATAATGTAATAATTCTCAAATCAAATAAAGTTACAATAGTGATCTTAACAACTTTTTAAATATGTACAAAAAGTGTTAAAATAACACTCTTAGAATAGAGGTAATATTACAATTATCTTTAAACTTGGTATGATGGGGCTTGTACCCTTTTCCATTAGGAATCAGGATTGAATGAACAGAGTTAAATAATTTTGGGAGGGCATACAATTAAATTGGGGAGCAGGGTATTAAGCGGAATATTCGAGTATCAAATTTGGTTTATTTTACGCGGCTTCATATTTAAATCTATTAATTTCTTCATTATTTATAACGGTTCTTTACTTAGGAGATTGAAATCTTTCGATCGCATACAAAATTATTTGTAAACTTTTCGATACCAACAAAGCGGGTAAAGTCTTTGGAACAATAATTGGTATAATTATTACAATAGCTAAAACTTAGTTGTTCTTGTTTATTCCTATAGCAACAAGATGGACTTCACCAAGCTATGAATGGACCAACTACTAAGTCTTTGATAGAAATTTTTTTACTTAGTTCGGGTGGTAATTTATTATTAACAACTTCATTCCAATTTCTTTCAATGTAAAATTATACAATATTATGCATTCACTACTTATCTCAAACAAGAGAAAGAAACCATCATAAAACCTTTTTATTTTATTCATCTATATACACGTCATGTTTTTTATAATAACTTGAGTTCACAAATTATAGTCAACAAACAGTACTACGAATTGCCAGGTACATTGGTCAAGGTTTATGATTGTCCTATCTCATGCCAATTATATACCTATAACTATTCAATATTCTTACGAAAAGTTAAGTTAATCACCATTGAATTCATTGAGAGAGTCTAGTGATTTAGAGTTCATTAGTGTTCGAACTTTGTATGTTGCAACGTTATTTAATAAAAGAAAAACTGCTCATCTATGTAAGTTTAATCCTCATTAAACTAAATTTAGACTTTCTAAAATGTTGCCACATCTTTTTTTTGGAGTAATTATGTAGACGGTGAAATCATCAGATGATTAGTAGGATAAACTATCGGATAAGCACAAAAGGATAATCATCAATATTGATGATGCACCTTTTGAAATGATATGATAAAATAATAAATTATTTTGCTTTTTTATTAATTCATGTAGCAACATTCACTTCATTAGTGATTAGTCTATTGAATAATTAATTTGAAATGTGCGCATCTTTTTTGTACTGGCCCACGATTAAAATATAACCATTTAATTTGTTGGCATATTAAATTGTGGCGGTCCATCTCTACTTCTTTCATCCTCTCACAGATTACAGAAGAAAAGAGGACGAGGGAAATAGTTCTACTTAGTTTTCGCTTTCTTCATTTCCAAATTTTAGTTAGTCTTCATGATTAGAGTCATAAAAGAGTGTTTTCTCATTCAAATAAACACTTTATCACTCACTATCTATACTATTTTTATTAATGGCAACAGCGTGTAAGGGCTCGCCCTATGATTCAGTACGTATTAATTGGGATTTTCATCCATAATCAGTGATAGATTCGTGATCGTTAATACGAAATTTGTTGAGTGTAATAGCTAGGTTTATACTTTTACAAGATATAGATCTATATTATGCTTAGATTTACAATCTGATAAATTTGATACACATGTTTTCATTAAAGGCTAAACTTGATACGCATATCATTCGATCCAACTATCGATATACAAGTTTTTGTAAAACGAAAAAAAATTAAAATTGAATTCTTTCTTTAAAACAGATAGACTGATGGTATACTATATGTTTCTATTTATATCCCATAGATTAATTGCAGAGTACACCAACTAATATGACATATATATATATATATATATATGAAGAAACGGTTAAAATTGATTTTCATGGGAAATACATCTGACTATTGGTTTTCGAGCCTGAAGCTTTCTCCATTTTATAGCTCTGGTAAACCGTGCATTTGGAACCTTTCTTGTTTCCGCCGCATTAATTTCTTCCCGACGGCAGCCTCCCAACGCCGATAGTTCGTGCGTGTCAGTTTGTCACTATATCAGTACACGTCCTAGCTAGCTGTAGTAGAATGAATCCGTGGCGAACGAAATCTCGAATTTGGCCTTCTTTCCGAAATCGATTTCCGCCGGAAAAGTCGACGAACGTTTCCTCGGGTTAACCCGGACAGGCTGGACCAAACCGGCGGAACAGATCAAGTGCGGAAAATTAAGCCTGGCTTTTGCGCCACGCATCCGGAAAGCGGCCTGGTCGTAAGCCACCGCCGCATCCTCCGTCGTCTCGTACGTCCCGAGCCATATCCTGGATCCTTTCTTTTCCGGGTTTCTTATCTCCGCCGCGAACTTCCCCCACGGCCTCCTCCTAACCCCCTTGTATCGCGTCCAATCAGCTCCCGCAGACGCGTCACCTCCACGCGCCGCCGAGGAAAATTCTTGCTGAACCTCCTCCAACTTGAGAGATTCAGCTGTTTCCGAAGAGAGACTGCTGCAACCACTACTAAAACCGCCGGCGGACATCATTTCCAACGTGGGACTTCCTGATATGCAGGGATGATCATTATCATATGAAGAGAAGTGGGAGAACAAATCGTGGAAGTCGGGATCATTTAAAAGCTGGTATTCCACGAATGCCAAGACGGCCAAGTCACCGGAATCCATGGCTCCCGGAAAAAAATTGAAATTTAATCTTTGTTCAACGGTTTTTTTTTTTTTTTCCAGGTAATCAGGAGTACTGTGAGTGAGGAAGTGAGTGAATGATCGATGAACTCTTGCCCTATTGCTATATATACTGGAATCCCCTATGACTATTTGAGTGACTTTCCACGAAAGGTTGAAATTAATTAATGGGTCACATTTTCCACACGTTCCAATTTACGTCACCTGTGAGGTCACCAGACAAATACCACAGATCACTTGCTTCAATTAATGGTCTAAATTAATTATTAATCTTAGCTAGCCTTTTCTTGATTAATTAATTAATTAATATATCTAACAATTTTTTTTATTTTTATTTTTTTTTATAATTATCACTATCTATACATTTTTTTTTATAAACAAACTAAATTAATTTTTGGGATAACTAAATTACACATGCATTGAAAAAAAATAAAAATAATAATAAATGAAGTATTTGAAGAACTGCATGTATAATGTTAATAAAGATTAATTAACAGCAATTCGTTTGACAATAGGCACATAGATATAGGTTGGCAGGTAGTATTTCCTAGCTAGGTTAGGACTTTGTTTAATTATTCATTAATATATTTTATACTATTCAAAAACTTGTATTCGACATGTGTGACAATTCGATAGTATATATCAATTTTAACACATGTTATATCAAGTTTGTCTATTGATATCAAGCAAGCAGTTATGAGTGCCTAAGTATCGAGTAAGAAATTTAGCATTCGATGTATCTTGTATTGCAATTAGTCTTTGATATAACGACTATTAAATTTAATTTTTGATTTGTTGTGTATTTATGAAAATGCGCTTATAAACTTTATCTACCAAATTATTATTCTCGAATTGTCAGATGGTTAGAAAGAAAACTCACCATACTTTAAACTATAACGTCAACATTCTTTGTATGAAAATTAAATTTACCCTCTTATATGTAACTCTCGGTCTAAAGATAGTTACCGTGAGTGCTTGAAATTTTCATTTATAATTTTATCTTAACGTTGTAACATAAAATTGTACGAAAATTATTAGTGCATAGAGGATATATATAAATGTTAATATCTCTAATCATTTACCTTTTAGGGTTCACAAATTAATTTATTAGAATGTTAGTTTTTTTTTTATGTATAAAAAAAAAAGTCCCCTCCCATGAATAAGCTACACCAACTTTATGGAAAAATTATATATTTTTATTTGAGTCTTTAAACCCCAAATACTAGTAGATCTTGAAATTTTATTTCTCTCTTTCTTTAAACACTCAAATGTCAACGGCACTCCCTATATATATTATTCTCCATGTTCCATTAGAAAATTCAATATTTAAAAATTATACAATTTTTTTTTAAGTTAGTAGGTACAACAACTATATAGTTAGTTAAATTTGTCACTCTTTTCTTTAAGTCTTATTTTTCAAATGTGAATTACTTATGAACGGTATATAATTGTGGGAGTTCATTAATGTTTCCAATCATGTGTATAAATTAAAAGGTCAATTTAAACCTAAAAGTGTCAAACTGATATGGCTTAGCATAAAATACTTTATTTTTTTTGGATTCTCACTAACCAATAACGTAATACACTTCTCCATGACTCCAACATCATTTAGGTTTCACTTGGACAAGTATTTCAAAAATATTCTTATTAAAGTGTTTTTTAAAAATATTTTATAAAACATGTTTTAAAAGTAATTAATATACGTTTGAACAAGTATTTTATAAAAATAATTTTTTAAAAGTGAATTATTTGAATGGAACGGAGAGAGTACATTTTTATTAGTCTTTAAACCCTAAATACTAGTATATAGATCTTCACATCAGCTTTGTAGATCTTTTTGTGTTTCTTTATTTAAAAATTCCAATGTAAGACTTATTGCTGTCTCTCTTGGTTTTACTTATTCGCTATTTATATGCGCTTTATTAATAAAGGGTTCCAAACCTTTAGCCACTTAATCAGTTGTTACAAAAAAAAATGTATATTAAAAATGTATAGTTAAAAATAAAAAGTTATATTAAAAATAATAAAAAATAATTATAATATATTAAATTTACTGAAAGCAAAAACAAAAATAGAAACAACAAAAAACGAACTGCCCTAATTAAGTTTCCAAATTTCTTGCTGAGAATTAAAATACCTTCACTTTCTTTACTTCTGTCTTCTTCACCACTTTTGACTTCGTCGCACTAATCCAGTGATTGTGACTGTACACATGGCCGGATTCAAGGCTCGGGTTCTTAGACCCCTTCAACCCTTTACTCCACCCTTAGTAGTATATATTTATTCCGAGACAAAAAATTATATATATATATATATTTATATTTAACTGTTTCAAAATTTTTATTTTTACTTTTAACTTCTCGGGGATTTTTTTTGTTGGTTCAGTCACGCTGCAGACTCCATATTTAGTTGGGTATATACGACGCCAATCTGAGTAGACACCCTCAGGGGCGATGTCGATGTCTCTGTTTGCTACTATGTTCTTTGGTATTTAGTTGACTAATGTTTGACGATGGTGGGGTAATTTTGGAATTAGATTGATGATATCACTAATTTTTTGCTCTCAAACTTGCAACCTGGGCGATTGTAATTCACATTGCAATAGTATTGTAAGACACATACCATACATTAGAGGTGATAATACGCGATGCATATGAGGTTAAATTCGATAATCGATATATGATCACTTAAATTCAATTTGTGGTATCACATACTAAACTAATAACAGCAATATGTTGGATACTAAATTAATGTCGCGGTGACCTGGGGCTGACCTCGGCTGACGACACGCCACTGACCTCGGCCTGCCTGACCTGCGGCTAGATGACCTACAGGCTGACCTCGGGCGGACAACCTGCGGGAGGTCGACCTAAGGCTGACCTGGTCCGTTGACGACATGGGGCTGATCTCATCTGGGGACGACCTCATCCTTGGATGACATGCGGAGGTACCTCGGCCGTGGACGACCTAAAGTCCATATTTACAGATGCTCAACAGGTGGCATCATTGACACGTTACGAGGTAAAAATGACACATTCACTGGACAGCTGTATCCACTCACCCCCATTCCCACTATAAATACTCAGCATTCGTCTCATTTGAAAGGTAATTGAATTCGAGCTTAGTTTTGATATATTATTCTTCTTCCTCCACTAACTTAATCATCGGAGTTGAACATGGAAGTTGATACCAAAAGCAGGGAGCCGAAGGTGGAGGCCGACGTCATGCGAGTTCGGTGCTAAGTTGGGGTTCAACGTTCAACACAATACATCACCAATTAAACTTAATACGTGATAATCAGATGTTAAATTCGATGTGCATGTTTTTATAACATAATCGCGATACATTCGTTGCTCAAGTTTTCATGATAAAAAACTAAATTCGATACACACGTTTTCGGACTCAACTTTTCCAACATGACGGATAGAATACTAATTTTCTATTTATATCCTACTTATTTATTGTAAATTAATTGCAAACTATACTAATACTGCTATAGAAAGTGGAAAAAGTAAGAAATAGCTTATATGAACAAACGGTTAAAAATTGATTTTCATGGGAAATACATCTGATGATCATCTATGGTTTTCGGGCCTGAAGCTTTCCCCATTTTCTAGCTGTAGTAGAATGAAATCTCGAATTTGGCCTTCTTTCCGAAATCGATTTCCGAAGTCGGAGAACCCGAACGTTTCCTCGGGTTAACCCGGACAGGCTGGACCTGATCAGCGGAACCGATCAAGTGCGGAAAATTAAGCCTGGCTTTTGCGCCTCGCATCCGAAAAGCGGCCCGGTCGTAAGCCAACGCCGCATCCTCCGGAGTCTCGTACGTCCCCAGCCATATCCTCGACCCCTTCTTGTCCGGGTTCCTTATCTCCGCCGCGAACTTCCCCCACGGCCTCCTCCTAACCCCCTTGTATCGTGTCCAATCCGCTCCCGCAGACGCTTCACCACCATGCGCCGCCGCGGAGAACTCTTGCTGAACCTCCTCCAACTTGAGAGATTCCGCCGTCTCCGACGAGGGACTGATACAACCACCACTACTACTACTACTAACACCGCCGGACATCGTTTCCGACGTGGGACTTCCTGAGATGCTGGGATATTCATAGATTTGCTGATCATGATTCAAATTATCATATGAAGAGAGGTTGGAGAACAAATCGTGAAACTCGGGATCATTTAAAAGCTGGTTTTCCACGAATGCCAAGAGGGCCAAGTCATCGGAATCCATGGCTCCCGGAACTATTGAAATCTTTAAACGGGTTTATTTAGCGGGTTATAAAATCAGATGTGTGAGCTAGTAAGTGAATGATCGATGAACTGTGGGCGATTCGATTATTTATACAGGAATCGCCAGAACAATATTTGAGTGACTTTCTAGGATACATAAAGTATTGATTTTCCACACGTTCGAATTACTGTATATAGCGATAAAACAAAGCCTAAAAAATTTATATATTTCCACTTTTATGGTTCGAGGAAAGGGAATATAGGCAACGTCACCTCTGATGTCACCCACCCCCAGACAGATGCCACAGATCACTTACTTCAAGTAATTGTTAGGCCTTGTGTGTAATGCATCTTAAAATCATGTTTTGAGATGTATTTTTAATTTTATAATATTTTTTTGTTATTTTCAATAAATTTTTTTGCATTTTCAATACACTTTTTTACATTCTCAATAAACTTTTTAATATTATAAAATTAAAATGATTCTCAAAATATGATTTTGAGAATCATACCACACAGAGCCTTAGTCTTTCCCTCACTTCTTAGCTGGCCTTTTCAATTAATTATTAGGGCTTGATGTTTTAAAAACTCAAAAATAATTTTTTAATATAAAAATTGTATTAAAAATATAAAATATTGTAATGAAAATGATAAAAATAATTATAATATATTTAATTTATTGTTGAAATTAATAAAAAACAAAACCGAAACCAAAACAATACAACATGCCATTGTTCCCTCACTTCTTAGCTAGCCTTTTCTTGCTTAATTAATATATCTGACATTTCTATTATTGTATATTTTATAGTATATCTTTAGATTTGGTATGCTTGCGGACCTTGTGGTTGTACATGAACTTTGAAAAAAGTTAATTAATTTTAGGATAACTAAATTGAACATGCATTGGAAAAGAAATTGTTGGAGCATTTTAATAAAATTCAATTTTATTAATTTAAACCCATTTAATTTGGCTAAACTTTTGCTGCCGTTTTTAATGGTTTTTTGATTAATGATTTTGTGTGTGGATAATAAACGGTTTGAGCATTATACCTATTCTACTACTGCTTTGGAAAAATGCATCGTTTAGGCATTATACCTCGTGTATGAGAATGCAGGCAAAGTGTGATTACGTTTTATTCACGTTTTGTTACAACTCCCTCTTTAAAATATAGCTTTGGCAATGGTAAAAATAGGTGTTAGAAAGAGTTGATTATTTTCTAGTAGTTGTGCAGATTATTACAAAAACACAACTTGTGAGTTCGACTGTTGTATCCTGGAGGTAACAAGTTGCGATATATTCTGCTGCACCGAAATTGATACGTTGCAGAGGATTTGAATTACCTAAAAAAAAGCGAAATATCCGCGCATCAGCCCTGTACTAACGATTAACAGTTGTTCTTTGTGGATTATTTTTGTTGTTTTGTAGGTCATTTAGATAGTTGGGAACAACATAAATTAAATGAAGTATTTGAAAAACTACTGTAGTTCGTGTGACAATAGCCACATAGACATAGGTTTTCAGTTAAAATGTTCCTAGCTATCACCCCTAGGTTAGGACTTTGTTTAAGTTGTTCATTATTATATTTTATTTTTAAATCACTCAAAAACTTGTACAAATAGAACCCCGTTTGTTTGAATTACACAAGGCGATAGTTCGCGGGTGAAGTTTACGGCTTGGGAACCCATGTCACCGACATGGCTATCTCATGTGCGAAGGGAGACATATTGCATAGGCGATATAGGACTTTCCCCGGAAGTTTACTATATGTCAAAACTATCCCACAAATATTATGAAAACACGCATACAATTATAACATCTAATATGTCGAGTTTATCTGGTCATACATAGTAGTTGTGAGTTAGTTGCAGAAGTATCAATCACGTAACGAGTTTAAACCACTAATGTATCTCGTATCGAAATTAATTTATTATATATCGAGTTTAATTTGATGTATCACCTATAGAATTTTGTCTATAATATATTACGTATTGATGAAATATGATATCGAATTTATATGTCAATTTATTGTTATCAAAAAGAAAACTCCTCTTTAAACTATAATGTCAACATTCTTTTTATAAAATTAAATTAACCCCAATTTTGTTTGGTGTATTTTTATTTTGATCTTAGTTACGTGAGCTCAGATGTCCTATCACTGATTTTATTTCAAATTTGAAGTGTATGTACTAGAAAATTTCATTTATAATTTTACTTAGCGTTGTAAAATAAATAAAATTGTACAAATATAGTAGGTATAGAGGATCTCAAGTGTTAATATATATCTCTAATCATTTATTTTATAGGCTCCACAAATTAATTTATTAGAGTTTTAGTTTTTTTTTTTTTTTTCAAGCCCCCGTCCAAGAATAAGCTACACGTTCATGACTTCGGACTCTAACTAAATTATACTCTTTTCATCTCATTAGAAAAATCAATTTTATTAATGTACAATTTTGCGAGTCGTGCGGGATATGCACGCAGCTGCTCTTGGAGGTTGTTGTCGCCCACATTCTTAGCAGTTGTAAGTCTAGGTGGTTGGGGTTATCAACCACAAAATTGGTCATAAATAGCCAAAAGGCCGAGGGCTCGGGTCTCGAGTTGCCTTTGTGTGTGTAGACTATGTAAGAACTTAGTTGAGTTTGTAGGCTAATTTTGGCAGTTAGCCTAGGTGGTGTGCGTGGCGCAAGAGCCTTCCTCCTAGTAGGCGTGGCCTAGATTAGGCGTGAAATCCTTTGTATCATATTCATAGAATTGGTAATAAAGTATTTGGATTTGGGGCAGATTGCCCAAAATTGTGTTGTTGTGCTAAGGGACGAAACCTGTGACGCCCCACTATTAGACCCGGTTCATTTTGATTGATGAGTTAACAAATATGAGAACTAATTTAACGATTTTTTCTAAGTGAAAAAATGTAGATAAATGTTTACGGAAGAACCAATGCAAAAAAGGGCAACGAAAAATGAACTAAAATGAAGAAACAACAAGCAAATGAAGAAAGAAGAAAAACGAGTCCCGAGCACGTCCCTAAGTGGGACTAACTGTGTTTCCCAGTCAAAAATTGAAGAAAAGAGTTCACGGGAGAAACAACGCAAAAAAGGGCAAAGAAAATGGAGTTAAAACGAAGAAACGGCAAGCAAACGAAACAAGACGTCAAATCGGGCCAACAAAAGATGAACAATGCTGCACAAGGCAGCGCCGCCCACAGGCGCTGCGCGCAGGGCTAGGCCTGCGACTGAAGCAGGCCTTCCTGCGACAGTCGTAGGGGCTGTCGCGAGGCCCTCAGGCTGGGCTCTTTTTTGCCCGTTTTTCTTCCTTCTTTCACCCAATTGAAGGCTGCCATCCTCGTATAAATACCCCCACTTCAAGAACACTCAAGAACCTCTCTCCATCTATTTTATGCTCAATCTCAAGTGTTAAAAAGCTCTCAAAAGATCATTTCAAAGTTCTAATAATTTATTTCAAAGTTAGGCTAGAATAGAAAATCCTCATTGTAATAGTTAGCTATTTTCATAGCATTAATTTCCTACTTTGTAAAAATGTTAGAGGGAAGTATTGGATCCTTTCAAGAGGTTGATAAGGGTCTAAACAAGGGAATTAACTAAATGATTACCTATAGTTTGAGTAAACTAGGAGGTAATCCCTTGGGGTAACTTGTAAGATTTAAGATTCACCTTTAAGAATCTTATTGGGAGATTAGGACCAAGCATTTAGCTTGGAAGTGGAGTAGACTTTCCATGAGGAGAGAAAGTTGAACCACTATAATTGTTATGTGTTCTTTAAATTATTTTCTTTATTGCTTTACATTTAAAATCACACGCAAATCAAAAAAATATTTTTGTTTGCTTAAGTTTGTTTTTAAACCTAGGCCCTGTATGGCAGCATATTTCAAAACATGTTTTGACATGAAAAATGTGGGCCAGCAGCCCAAAATTTGTTTGGCATCACTTTTGCCAATTCTCACTTTGGAAGCCCTTTTGAGAATATTTTGAGATTCTGTATGGTAGTCATTTTTGAGATTTATTTGTAAAATTGGCCCAAAAGTCATTTTGGAACCCGTCATCCCTTCAAAGTCCTAAACAACGATGTGCATCATCTTCTCCACCCAAAATCAAAGGAAAACCCTAAGTAAATTCGTAGATGGCAGCGCTCGAACCACGGCGGTAGTCCGTTGCTCTTCTCAGCGGCGGTCAACGGACCTCGAAGCCGGAAGCAGGCAATGGAGCAACAACAAAGAGGAAACTTCAAAAGAAAATCGTAGCAGCGAAGCAAAACTATAGAACAAGTTTGCTGGCGTGAAGATCTGAGCATCGGCGGCAGCGGATTTGAACACCCAGTAGATCTGGTGGCGATTTGACCTGCGCCGGTCGTTGTCGACTTTTTTATCGCCCCCATATCTTCTAATTCCCCGTTCACAATTTTCTGTACTTCCATTCCCCGCCCATCCGAACCTTCGAGTGCAAATCTAAGGTTTCACCATTCACTGTTGCAAGTTTAAAGCTACTTCCAGCAAACCTCGTATTCCATCACACCTATCGCCGAACGGAGCTGCTGAATTTTCTAGTTAGAACAGCAATAATTTGATACAAAATCAATTTAGGGATGAAAAAAATGAAAATTTTGGAATGCCATACAATTTCTTAAATTATATCTTAAAACACATTCCAAAATATATTTGAAAATATGGTTCCATACAATATCTCAAAATACCATTTGAAATATATTTTAAAACACATTCTAAAATATATCTCAAAAGGAGCTTCCATACGGGGCCCTAATTTCTCCTCCCCTCTTAGGTTTACCTTAGTTGTATTTTCACCCACCCTGACCCTGCCCCCCCCCCCCCCACCCCCCTCCTTCAGTGCCATACATAAAGGGATGGATCGGGCAGGAGACGCCATTCAGGGCTCGCGCCCACAATTGATAGCAAGAGCAAACTAAAATTCTTTTATCAATAAATAGTTTACTTTGATAAATTTGAAAGGTACAATCTTTACAATTTACATATCGAGTGTAATAGGATGGTCGCTCAACCAGAATATCCCACTCCAAGCTAGTATCTAGTCTCATTATCAGGGTATTCTAGCAATCCTTAACCTCGTCTAGTCGACCTCACCGTGTGAAAAGACCCAATAGCTTATGTACTTGTACAAAATAAGGTTTTGAAAAAGAGGACGAGCTACTAGAATATAGCCCGTGAGAGTCCTCAGATTTATAAAAGCCCATAGTTCTAGTATTAAGAAATTGAACGGATAAGAAAATTAACAATTCAAGTATCGGCCATTACAAAACCGTAGTGTAAGAATTTCAAAGATCAGGAGTCAAAAAATAAAAAATAAGAGCAATTACACAGATAATAATATTCAAAGAGTTAGCTCGACACAAAGCACCAGTCACCATAGTGATTACCAAGTTAAACATTTTACTCCAGAAAAAGAAAATGAGTTCAAAACAAATATAGTTTCGATTCAGTAGAAGTTTTGCCCTAGAGAGCGAGCGCAAATTCAAAACAGTAATTGTAGAGAAACAATTTTCTAGGCAATGAGTGAAAAAGGAGAAGTGGTGGAGATCATCCAAAAGTCCTCCTTGTCTAAGGATAATTGCATGACTCCGTGGTTGCATTGCATGACATACATAAGTACAGTAGCAGTAGGCAACCACCAGGTCAACAGTAGCAGCAGGCGACCATCAGGTCAATAGTAGCAGTAGGCGACCACAAGGTCACCAGTAGTAGTAGGAGTAGTCATAATCAACATGAGAGATAGTTTGAGGAATCAAAATAGCCAAATAAAGAGTTGGAGTAAAAGTAACAGAACAAGATTGTTAGAAATGAAATTTAGTCACACAAGAAGCTTACAAAGCACGGCAATTTTGCAAAGCAAATCAAAAGGATATTTTGGGGATTCACATCCACAGTTTTGTTGCATTAGAGGTGGAGTAAATCATTCGTAAAACAATTTATGAAATGGTTGTCAAGCGTAGAAATCATTCATGTAAGAATTATACAAAAGTCTCTCCTTTTTGTAAAACATACCAAATGGTGTTTTGAGAAATTCTTGTCCAAAATAATTTTATGGCGTGGGCAGCCATACATTCACAAGCAATTCAACAACATTGAAGAAAACAATTATATATATCATATATATACGTGTGTGTGTGTGTGTATATATATATATATAGTTATCCTTAAACGCGTAGTAGCTAAGTGTCAAAATAGCAAGAACTCTCACCTTGCTCAAGCAAGGTCAATCCACTCAGGGGTCTCAGTAAATCAATCCTGCAGAGTCATTTCCCTTAATCAGTCAATGTTATGCCCTATTACTAAGTGAGTGTCCAGAGATGCATGCACGTTTTCAAAGGAACGTAAGCTGCAACAACCCTCTAAATTAAAGGCTCGGGGATTTTCTAGTCGGAGCAGTAAATTTTAAAATCTGTTTTCTCTCAATTGGAAAGTTGGTGACAAAATTTAACCATTAGTTAAAAGACATGTTAAAATAGTTAGCGTTAAAATTTCAGAATTTTCGGAAGAAATCATAAGTACCATCAAAGTTGCAATTCATTGTCCTTTTCTGAAAAACTTTGTACAGATCAATCAGTTTTAAAGTTTCATAACTCCAAAAATATAGATCGCCCTTTTGTGAAATTTTGTCAAATGATAGAAATATGTCCCTAGAAAATACTGTAAAAGTTTCAGGATTTGTAGAGCAGGGGATAATTAAATATCGCTTTCGCAATTCATTGTTTTCCTGAACAATGCCTCTACAGAAATCGCCTTCCAAAAAAAGTTTGCAGAACTATAGAGATATGTTTCTAGAACATACAGAAAAAGTTTCATAATTTTTTGAATAAGGGACATTTAAATATCGAATTCACAATTCGCTGTCTTCCTGAAAAAAAAATGATTGTGCTGAACAGTCGACTTTAAACATTTGTTACTCTCAAAATACAGACCCAATGGGCACGAAAATTTTCAAGTATCTAAAACCACATATCAGGTGTGTACAGTTAAACTGTCATAATTTTTATCAAAGTATACAATTTATCATGAATTTTCCAAACTCGGCTGTTCTGTAGGACCAAATTCCAGCAGACAGCCACAATTTTAAGAAAAACATAACTCTGGCAATCCTTGAACCAAAAATCTCAAAACTTGGTCTACACTTTCTCTAAATAGTAGTTAACATGTTATAGGTGCATTTTTTTTCGCAAATCATTTCTCTATAAATAGAGAACACAAAAGAACAGAGAGCATCATTCCCAGTACACGGTAAACCAGATTTAAAACAAATGCAATCGTATCAATGTGTGCTCATGTCTGTTCCGCAGCCTTAAACGCATTCAAGTGCTCTTTGTATCAGCATATATTCGTTCATTAAGTAGAATTTAAAAGAAATTATGAGAATCCAAAATTATGCTTTATAACTGCACGTAGTTAAACAACTAGAACACACAGACGAACCAAGGAAACATGATGAGCAGTACTGGTTCTCCATTCCCACTTAATCTCAAGGCCACTCTATTGCCATTAATAAATACAGATTAGAAGAAGAATCTCACCTGCAATACCCACGAAACAACACCCCAGACTTCCCTTCCTTAACTCAGTTACAGTTTTGTATGTGCCGCCGGTTCCAATATCAACCAACTATAGTCCACTACTCTTCTTTAGATTCTCCTTCTTGTGTACAACATCAGTCAAGCGGATGAGATAAACTGAGGGACGAGTTCTCAAGCGGCCAGAGAATGGTTTGCGTTTGTTTGAGATTAGGGGGAGAGGGTTGGCATCGGCCATTTTCTTTATCTCCCCCTTTGCACTTCAAA
This sequence comes from Leptodermis oblonga, assembly GCA_016801395.1. Lineage (NCBI taxonomy): Eukaryota > Viridiplantae > Streptophyta > Magnoliopsida > Gentianales > Rubiaceae > Leptodermis > Leptodermis oblonga. The sequence continues at coordinate 7,473,408 of CM028755.1, forward strand.
TCTCCTTCTGCTTCGCGTCTAGAGCGTAATCGTGCGAGTGATGCACGGTGTTTTGTTGAGATAGGGTCTGGTACATTAGCAAGAAAAAGCGAAATGTGGGGAAACCTGATAATTCTAAAAACCTTCTTCCGTTGCGGCACAAGTCTAGCACTATCCAACTTAGTTTGGCACTCTTATGCTGCTGAAGTTAGTTTTGTTAATTTATTTATTGTTTTTTTTTCTATAAATTATATATCTGATTTCCTAAAATTAAAATCCCTTAATTTGAATTTGACCCTAAAAAGTTTAGTAAATACTCAATTGGCCCCAAATCAAAAATTAACTTAACAATAATACCCATTACAATTGCTTTATTATTTTTGGGGCCTCACAAAACCTCCTTAGGGTGCTGTGATTTCACACGTAAGGGCTGATGCGAATTCGAACGTGGACACAAAATAGTTCCACTATTTTGTACTGAGGGTGGGCTGGTTGGATGTGGTGCCTAACGTCATTGCATCTCTTTTCTTAGAGATTGAAAAATGGTGTGACATTGTAAGGTATAACAATTATAATAATTAAGTTTAGTTATTTGATTTTTTTTCGATATAATTGAATCAGGAAAAAAAATGGACAAGAAATATATGACTAAACTGGACATAAAATATCATCTCATAAAACCGAAACCATCTATTCGTGAACCATATCAGAATACATGACTTCTCATGGACGAAGAAAAATTTACAAAAAGAAATTAAGCCGAGCTATCACTGTCCTCGTACGTTGCTAGCAGTAGTAGAATGAATCCGTGGTGGCGAATGAAATCTCGAATTTGGCCTTCTTTCCGAATTCCATTTCCGTCGTCGGAGAACCCGAGCGTTTCCTCGGGTTAACCCGGACAGGCTGGACCAAATCGGCAGAACCGATCAAGTGTGGAAAATTAAGCCTGGCTTTTGCGCCGCGCATCCGAAAAGCGGCCTGGTCGTAAGCCACCGCCGCATCCTCCGGCGTCTCGTACGTCCCCAGCCATATCCTAGACCCTTTCTTGTCTGGGTTTCTTATCTCCGCCTCGAACTTCCCCCACGGTCTCCTCCTAACGCCCTTGTACCGCGTCCAATCCGCTCGGGAAGACGCATCGCCTCCACTCGCCGCCGCGGTAAACTCTTGCTGAACCTCCTCCAACTTGAGACATTCCGCCGTCTCCGACGAGGGACTGCTGCTACGACTACAACCACCGCCGGACATCATTTCCGACGTGGGACTTCCTGATATGAAGGGATATTCATTGATATCATATGAATTGAGGTGGGAGAATAAATCGTGGAAGTCGGGATCATTTAGAAGCTGGTTTTCCACGACTGCCAACAGGGCCAAATCATCGGAATCCATGGCTCCAGGAAATATGGAAATCTTTAGGATGGTTATAAAATCAGATGTGTGAGCTAGTGAGTGATGGATGAACTGTGGCGATTTATACAGGAATAGCCAGAAAGAATACATAAAAGTATTGAATATTGATTTTCCACACGTTCTATTTACTGTGTATATATATATATATATATACATGAGGTTCCAGGAAATGGAATATAGGCAACGTCACCTGTGAGGTCACCCGGCCTGGCCCACCCCCAGACTGATGCCACAGATCACTTGCTTCAATGGTTTGAATTAATTATTAGTCTTTCCCCTTCTTAGCTAGCCTTTTTTTTTTGTGTTAATTAATTAATTTATTAATACATACTAAAAAGTATTGCTCGTATATTACTAAAACACGCAGACTAATTTTATGATATAATCAATATGTATCACGTATTTGGTTTAACTTTTGATGTGTCTTTTTTAACTATTACTACTACAAAACATCCTATTATAAGCGGGTTTTGAGGTTTCGCTCCCGCCTCTAATACGGGCATCCGAGGCCAATAGCCACGGAACAGAGGAGGCGGGTTTCCTGCACACCCACCAACAGTGCAACTACAACGTTTTTTATTTTTCTCTTACTTCAGTTAAATCTAATTTCCCTTGTTTTAATTTATGGCTCCAGTAGGGATCGAACTCATGCCTGCAAAAGCACTTGACTCTTTCACACTAAATTTACAACGGGTTACATACACTCATGTATTTACAGTTAAAATTGAAAGTATACATTTATATATTTCTTTTTAAAACTTGTGAGTTTTTATTATCTACTAATTTTCTTATTATCCATCAGATTTGTTTTCTATAAAAGTTGTGATTTCCTTTTAAACTACTAATTTCTCGCCCTTGCCCGACCCTCGACAAATTTTCATTTTTTTAACTTTCAAATTTTCATTTCTGAAACCTGCCTCAAATAGTGAAGAGCACGACTGGAGTATTGGAGGCCGGTGAAAACCCGCCTCTATATGGAGTATTGGAGGCGGGTTTCCCAACCCGCGTCCAATATTCCAGCCGCTACTTTTCCAAACCTGCCTTCAATACTCCGTAATTTCAGTATTGGAGGCGGGTTTGTAGTAACCCCTCCATATGGGCACCTCCAATGGACATTTCTGTGGTAGTGTTTATGTATCGCAGTTATGAGTTTAGTTTATGATGTATCGTGTCTTAAATTTAGCGTATGATGTATTGTGTCTGAGTTTATCATCCGATGCATCACATTGATATGTTGATATATCATTATTATGTTAAAACAATTAGCATCGTATGTGATGCGCTTATTAATTTTAGGGGCAGAAGTGAAGAAAAATACGCAGATCAAATTTATATCCGATGTACAGTTTATTGATGTATGAAGCAAAAATATTGTTATCGAACCATGATCCAACAAATACTCAAATAAATTATACAAGTAGATCTTCACATTAGCTAGCTTTGTAGATCTTTAATTAATTCTCTACTTTGCTCCTCTTTATATATATATATATATATATATATATATATATATATACAAACACCAGCGCGCACTACTTTTATGCATGTAAGACTAGAAGACACATTTATATAATATTTAATTCTCCATAAACTCAAATTAATTATACTTTCTGCAATTTTGCCACATTGTTTTTAGTACCAACAATAAGCAATGATAAGTATAAAATATAAAATCACCAATTATACACCTTTTATCTCTGAGTTTCTCAACCTATTCTATTTCGTGCAGAAATAGAGAAGATAAAAAGATTTGTGCAAAAGTACTTTGATCAAGCGTCTGTTCTTTTTAAATTTTAGTAGTAAATTTAATATATTATAATTATTTTTTTATTATTTTCAATACATCATTTTACTATTCAGCTATATATTTTTACATTTTTAATACACTTTTTACATTATAAAATTATTTTCCAAAAATATGTTTTCAAAATCGTTTTCAAAATAGTAAAAAATAACAGGCCCTGATGTTTTTGTTCTTGTCTTTACGTTTTTCTATGATATGATCTTTTTGTCTCAATAGAAAATTTTTCATCATAGTTATACATATCTTGCGACTCATAAAGGCCAATTTTAAAAATCAAAGTACAAATGTAAAACAAAACAAAATAAAACGACGATGGATTTAAAGTAAAATATGATAATATGCGCGGAGTGGACAAATTCAAAGGGAAAATATTGACCTGACCTCAATTTTGTACCTTGGGGGAACGTAGTGTTTAGTTAGGCAGGCAAAGTATGCCCATGTTAAACATTGACAACGTGATCTGCAGACTTATAGACACAAAATCTCTATCTAGCTATGACATTAAATGAATTATTTAAGGGTCGAAAACTTGATTCATATTTAAACTGTTAATATTTCACGTAAGCGAGCATCTCAACTTATTTCTTTCTATCTCTGTCCAAACCCATTGTCACATTATGCAATACTAGATAGGACACATTGTAATAGATTAGAATTTTTATTTAGAAAGTAAATATAAAAAAGCCTCGCCAAACAATTTTATTTTCACATTTAACAATAAAATTTACAGTTCCAATATTAAGTTAAATTTGTGAATTATCCCTATGTCAAGTGGTAATAACACTCAACGCACAGATCATAAGTTAGGGGTTCGAATATCACATTTTGTAGAATTTATGAATCTTTAAGCAAATTCTTAGCAGGATTTTAGGGTCGTGCATTTTATATGTGATGTACAGATCCTCGTATGGCAGTGTGTTGGTCCCCAACGTGACGTACGAGTCTTCGGTAGTACTAGTGTATTGTCCTTGACTAGGTGTAAAGTCGTCTTCAATTAATATAGTATCCGCAGCAGTAACAATGATCCTCATGTGGTGCCTCCAAATATGTTAGCAAATGTCCTCTAGTATATCTACTGTCTCAACGTAAATTACATTTCGGTTGTAATATTAAATCCTTTTGTTGATTAATTCTATAAACAAAAAAAGAATTAAATAATTAAAATTAAGAGAGAGAGAGAGAGAACATAGTCATATATATATATATATATATATATATATATATCTCTGTGTGTGTGTGTGCCCAAATCTAAAATAAACTCAACGTTCAAATTATTGAAAAAGAAAAAAATAAACACAACCGCGATAGGCTAGATTGTGTCAATATTATTTGCCTTATTTGAGGAGACCAAAGAATATTAATGCTACAAAATACAAATGGATTTATATCAAAGGGTCAAAAAGGGAATGAAATTATGGAAGGCCTCACCTGGATTGTCTCACTGTTAATTATTCGCCTTTTATGAATTTTATCACAACCTCTAAATTCTATTGGACGAACAAGCTAGTGCCTCATCCGTTTTAATGTATAGCGGGCAACCCAGATATCGGGAAGTCGATTCTTACCTCTTTAGTTATGCTTATTTAGAGTGTAAGCTGACAGGACAGGACTCTGCAGAGCCTTCCCAATTTCCGTCTTTCCTTTCCCACAGCCATTACCTTCGATGTAATAGATAATTGACTTTAAAACATAATGATATATTCAAAAAAATAAATAAAATTAAAAAAATTCTATTGATAGTACCTAAACAGGTCATTACCACTACTACAAAATAGAGCTTTAACGGCTGCGGATTAACGGCGAAAAATAGAAAACCGCCATTATAAAAGAAATACGGACTTTCTACGGCAGTTTTAAACTAAACCGCCGTAGAACAGGACTTTCTACGGCGGTTTTAAAATAAACCTCCGTAGAAAGGGACTTTCTACGGCGGTTGGGAAAAACCGCCGTAGAAAGAGACCTTCTCCGGCGGTTGGAAGGTAACCGCCGTAGAAAGCCCACTTTCTACGGCGGTTTGTCCCAACTGCCGTAGAAAGTGGGCTTTCTACGGCGGTTTAACAATTAACCGCCGTAGAAGGTCCTTTCTACGGCGGTTTAATTATAACCGCCGTTGTATTAACGTATTTAACCCTAAATAACAACGTGTATCTCCATATCGCGGTTGAAAGTGTTCTTCTCCAAATTTCCACTACGGTTTTGCACGTTTGATGTAAAGAATCGTCATTTGGAGCTAAAATTTACCATCTTAAGGTTAGAAACTTCTAAAATTTCTCAGTAATTGCTTATGCTTGTACTTTAGATATGTCATTCTATAGAATTTATTTTTATTTATGGTAGAGGGCTGAAAATTAAAGTTGCATTCCATGTATATGGTGAACCTTAGTATTGTGGAACCCTATTTAGTTATACTATGTAGTTTCTTGGTGATGTGATTTGATTTATAGTGTTTGATTTTTAATGGAGGATGTTCATATAATTAGCACTACTTAGAGTGTGTATTATTTTTTTATGCATTGCATGTGTTTGACGAAATGCATAAATGAAAAACTTATGGGTTCTTCTTCATTTGATTATGTCTATTGCGCATGTGTTGGTTATGCATTATTTTTTTCATTGAGGTATTATATTAGTTTTGATTATATGAGTAACATTAGTATGACATGTGCTAAGACAAGCATGCAACTTGATACTTTTTACATTGTTTGTTGAATTATTATTTGAGTTTTTTAATTATTTTGAAGGAGTTAGTTACGCATGGATCGAAATGTCTTGTTGTATGGTGATCGAACCTCCGATTTTTATGCGAAAGAAGTTGAGAATTTCATTGAATTGGCTTATAAGAATACAAAGTATGTCCATTGTCCGTGTAAAGCTTGTAAAAATGGTGCGTGGTTTGATAACTCAGATACAATAAGATTCCATTTATATCGGAACGGATTTGATCCTTCTTATAAACTGTGGATTTGGCATGGTGAAAGTATTGATGGTTTACCTGAGCAAAGAAAATCTCATGCAAAAGGAGATGATGGGATTACTAGAGATCGATTAGATGACATGATTGAGGATGTGGCCGAGGATTTTGCTGATAAACCGGAAGTTCTTGCTTCCATTTTGGGTGACAATGAGAAGCCTCTATACAATGGTTGCACTAAATATACACGCTTGTCTAGTGTTTTGAAGTTGTTTAATTTGAAAGCGGCAAATGGGTGGTCAGATACTAGTTTTACAGCCTTATTGAGGGTATTGAAAGATATTCTCCCAGAAGATAATGAACTTCCAGATCGAATTTATGAGGCGAAAAAAATATTGTGTCCAATGGGTATGGAGTATAAGAAGATCCACGCTTGCCCAACGATTGCGTCCTCTACAGGAATGAGTATAAGGATTTATTGCTTTGTCCTAAGTATAAAACTTCACGATACAAAAACAAGCAGATGTGTGATGAGGTTGAAGACAGTTCTGATGCACAAAAGAAGGGGTCACCGGCTAAGGTTCTGTGGTATCTTCCTATAATACCGAGATTTAAACGGTTGTTCGCTAATGCAAAAGATGCAAAACTAATGACATGGCATTCAGATCGGTGTATTCCCAGTGATGATGACAAGGTAATAATGCATACATCAGACTCAGATCAGTGGAAAAAATTGATTCAATGTATCCTTCTTTTGGGGGAGAAGCCAGAAATTTGAGGCTTGGTTTGTGTACTGATGGAATGAACCCGTTTGGCAGTCTGAGTAGCACACATAGCTCATGGCCGGTGATGTTGGTTATTTACAATTTGCCGCCTTACTTATGTATGAAGCGCAAGTACATACTTATGTCTCTAATGATTTCAGGCCCACGGCAACCAGGAAATGACATCGATGTGTATCTCGCTCCTCTTATTGAAGACTTGAAAAAGTTATGGGATGAAGGCGCACTTGTGTTTGATGCATACCGTGAAGAAATGTTCACATTACGTGCCATGTTGTTCTGTACCATTAATGATTTTCCTGCATATGGAAACTTGTCTGGGTACTCTATTAAAGAGCATAAAGCATGTCCAATATGTGAGCAGAGTACAGTTTTTTGTCAACTTGCACATGGGAGGAAGACAGTATACCTTGGGCATCGCAGATTTATTCCGGAGACTCATCCGTATCGCCGTATGAAAAGAGCATTCAATGGAGTTCAAGAGTTTAAAAAAGCTCCAGAACCCTTGAGCGGGCTAGAGGTGAAAGCTCGTGTAACGGACATTAAAGTGGAGTTTGGTAAACCTTCGGAGTCCAGCAATAATGATACATGTTGTTGGAAGAAGAAATCCATATTTTTTGAACTTTTATACTGGGAGAACTTGGATGTCAGACATTGTCTCGACGTTATGCATATTGAGAAAAATATTTGTGAAAGCCTGTTAGGTACGCTCTTGAACATCCCTGGTAAAACTAAGGATGGTTATAACGCGAGACTTGATATGGTTGATAGAACATAAGATCAAATTTAGCACCGGTAGCTCGAGGACAACGAACATATCTACCCCCTGCCTGTCACACTTTGTCCAGAAAAGAGAAAAAATAACTGTGTTCAAGTTTGCGTAGCATCAAAGTTCCATCCGGATATTCTTCACATGTAAGTAGACTTGTTTCCTTGAAATATTAAAACTGGTTGGTTTGAAGTCTCATGATTGTCATGCCTTAATGCAACAATTATTGCCTGTAGCTATTCGCTCGATATTGCCCAAGCATGTTAAGTCCAGTATAACAAGACTTTGTTTCTTCTTCAATGCTATATGTAGCAAGGTTATCACGCGCGAAAGACTTGATCAGTTACAAGATGAAATAATTCTTGTCCTTTGTTAATTAGAAATGTATTTTCCACCCGCCTTCTTTTATATTATGGTACATTTGGCGATTCATTTGGTTAGAGAGATAAAAATATGCGGGCCTGTTCATTTGCGATGGATGTACCCATTTGAGCGATATATGAAAGTATTTAAGGGGTATGTTAAGAATCGTTATCGTCCTAATGCTAGTATTGTTGAAGGTTATATAGTTGATGAGGTAATTGAGTTTTGCACTGAGTACTTGGCCGATACAGCATCAATTGGAATATCTAAGAATCGGCATGATGGGAGGATTACAGGTATGGGCACAAGGGGAGGAAAAATGTTTTTGCCGTCTAATGTTGAACTGATGAAGGCGCATCTCTACATACTGCACAATTCTGAAAACGTTGCGCCCTATGTGACAGACCATATGCGTTCAATAAGAACGTCTTATCCTGCTTGGACGGATCAACATGTGCTCAATGAACATATTCGGACATTTGTCTATTGGTTTGGTAATGCTGTCATGGGCAAAGCTGTTTCGGAGACATTGAAATGGTTGGCGTTTAAGCCCAGCCCTGCGGTACGAGCATTTTCATGCTATGACATAAATGGATATTCATTTGCTACTAAGAGACAAGATGAGAAGAGTACGGCACAAAACAGTGGTGTTACATTAATCTCGGAGGCTTTACATGTTTCTAGCAGGAAGGATAAAAATCCATTGTATGCAAACATGGCATATTACGGGGTGATCGAAGATATTTGGGAGCTTGACTATGTTTGTTTCAAAGTAGCTGTATTTCGCTGCAAATGGGTTGATAACAATAATGGGGTTCGAACTGATGATCCATTGGGTTTTACCTTGGTGGACCTTAATCGAGAGGGTTTCAAGGGAGAACCATTTATACTTGCATCGCAGGCGAAACAAGTTTTTTATATCACCGATCCTTGTGTCGAACGTTGGTCTGTTGTTCTTCATGGTAAACAACATCACGGAGTGGAAGGGATTGATACAGAAGAAGGGCTTTATGAGGCTGGCCCTTTCTCTAGTGGGTTACCTGAATCGAGAGCAGATGAAGAAGATAGGGAACTTGATAAATACATACTTCGTGATGACCACAACGAAGGATTATGGTTCGAGGATCAAGTGTCCCATAAGAGAAAGAGAATAAGTTAAGAATCATTTTCAGGTATATTGTTTGTTTTTATTAATTTTTTTTTTCTGTGGGTGTGTATGTGTGTGTGTGTGTGTGTGTATCCGTATATGTTTCTTTGATTTTAATGAAACGAGGTGGACATAATTTTATAATAACATTTATTTTTATCCTTCATACTGTCTGATTGAAACAGGTCACAACTTGGATGAAGCCGCGCAATCAAGGGATAAAATTTCCAGGGACTTCATATAGCGAAAAGTTTATAAATGAATATGTTATTGTTGGAAATTGTGTGAAGCTTCTGTGTTGATGTTATGATGCCAAAGTGTTTGGTCAAAAACAAGCAGGGGAGATTTTGTCTGAATTGATTTGAAACTGAATTCCGTATTATTTGAAATAGTTGGAATCTTAATGAAGTATTTAAGTATGTGCATATCCTTGACAGGGAGTATGTTACATTTATAGGGGAGACTTTTCGAATTTTCTGGCAAATTGATTTCCTTGTTTTTCATTTATGAATAAATGTCTCATGTATTATTATTATTTTTTTTTCAAGGAGTAGTATTTTGGTAAAATTTACAGGGGAAGCTATACAATGATTTTTGTTTTGATTTTATATTTAACTCTTCATAAATTACTTGTCTGTGTCTCGGAAAAAAAATATTCATTTAGCGAGGTTGGGTATTGACCGCTAAATGAATTAATTATTCGTTTATCGATTAATAATGCTTTATTATTTTATAAAGATTATTCAATATATTTTATATTGAGGCGCGCTCCATACCGGCGGCAACCTATTTTTATTTTACCTTAACATATTGTAATTATTGCTTGCCTTTAATTATTAAAATAGAGATAATTATTTAAGAATAAATAAACTGAATTTTGCGCGTTTACCTAAAATTATTGTGTAATAGCACCTGAAATGGTTCGGTGGAATGTTGCATGGGAAAATTGGAAAATCTATTTAGTAAAGCATTTTTCATACAAGTCTTGATAACATAATTAATAAATATAATGTAAATTGGGTATGTAATATTATATGTACAAAGTTTTGGTGTTAATTTATGAACATGAAAAAACTAAAATGTTTAGGGTCTATGCTTCATAAAATGAAATAAAAATAGAAATTTATGCGCGCGCGGGAATTAATTAGCTGAATTTGTTCCCACTTTTCTACGGCGGTTCTAAAACAACCGCCGTAGAAAATACTTTCTACGGCGGTTCAATAGAAAACCGCCGTAGAAGATACTTTCTACGGCGGTTCAACTATGAACCGCGTAAAAAGTATTTTTCTACGGCGGTTTGTTTATGAACCGCCGTAGAAAAGTGGAAATTGCAGCCAATTCCCGCACGCGCATAAATTTCTATTTTTATTTCATTTTATGAAGCATAGTCCCTAAACATTTCCCCTGCTTCTCCCCTGCATTCCCCTGTAATATTGGATATGCAATTTCATAATGATCAACCGGTGCAAGTAAATAAATACATTATATTTTGCAACACACTCAATTTAATGTATTTCACTATACATAATTGATTACTGTTATCGTCCGTAAGTCCAAATATATATATAATATATATAAGGTCATGAAATCCAGTAAGTATTTCTTTTTTTTTTTAATGGGCCCTTAAGCATTAATTTTTCTTATACTACGTACGTAATGCATTTATCGATTTGAACTTATTTTCTTCCGTTCGCCCAAGTCGAGAATGCAGAAAATTTAGGTCTGATAATGAAGCTTATTACTTTATCACAGCTTACATGTAATTTTACGAAATTTACTAATTTTAACTTATACCTAAAATTATTGTGTAATAGTACATGAAATTTTTGGTGGAATATTGGTGCACGGGAAAATTTGAAATGTACTTATTAAATGTTTCATAAAAGGCGAGCTTCTGTAATTAATAAATACAATGTAAATTGGGTATGTAATATTATATTTACAAAGTTTTGGGGTTAATTTATGAAAATGGGAAAAAAAACTTAATAGGGAGTAGGGTTTAGGGTTTAGGGTTTAGGGTTCAGAAAATGATATAAAAATAGAAAATTTATGCGTGCGCGGGAATTGGCTCCAAAAACTACTTTTCTACGGCGGTTCAACCGAGAACCGCCGTAGAATCAACTTTCAACGGCGGTTCATTTTGAACCCGCCGTAGAAAGGTTGCTTTCTACGGCGGTTCATTTTTGAACCGCCGTAGAAAGTATTTTCTACGGCGGTTTATTTTAGAACCGCATAGAAAGTATTTATACGGCGGTTTATTTTTGAACCGCCGTAGAATAAAGCGACGGTCTAAATTCAAATTTGTTGGCCTAGGGTTTAGGGTTTAGGTTTTAGGGTTTACGATTTTGGTATAATATCTAATTTCCCCACAGTTCCCCTACTTCTCCCAACATTCCCTGTAATATTGTATATGCAATTTAATCATGATCAACCGGTGCAAGTAAATAAAATACATTATATTTTGCAGCATACTAATTTAATGTTTTTCACTATAATATATTGATTAATATTATCGTAATTGCAATATATATATATATATATAGAAGACTTACTTATAAAGTTGTCTTCAAGTCTTCAATTTTCAAATGAAAACATTTTATATATGTAGTGGAAATTTACAAGAGAGAGCAGAGAGGAGAGAGTTGGATGATGTACAAGGGGAAAGGAGAAAAGAGGAAGATGTTTATATATATATATATATATGTATGTATGTAAGGTAATGAAATCCAGTAAGTATTTAATTTTTTTTTCGGCCACTTAACCATTAATTTTTATATTACTACGTACCTAATGCATTTATGGATTTGATTATTTTATCCCGTTCGCCCAAGTCGAAAAAGTAGAAATTTTAGGGAAGATAATGAAGCTTATTACTTTATCGACGCTTACATGTAAATTTACGAAATTTATTAATTTTTATCTTTCACCTATAATTATTGTGTAATAGCACGGGAAATTTAAATGCAAATGGTACAAGAGGGGAAGGAGAAAGAGGAATATGTTTATATATATATATATATATATATGTATGTAAGGTAATGAAATCCAGTAAGTATTTAATTTTTTTTTCGGCCACTTAACCATTATGTTTATATTACTACGTACCTAATGCAATTATGGATTTGATTATTTTATCCCGTTCGCCCAAGTCAAAAAAGTAGAAATTTTAGGGAAGATAATGAAGCTTATTACTTTATCAACGCTTACATGTAAATTACGAAATTTATTAATTTTTATCTTTCACCTATAATTATTGTGTAATAGCATGGGAATTTAAATGCAAATGGTTCAATGGAAAATTTGAAATTTAATTATGAAATGGTTCATAAAAGTCGAGCTTGTGTACATAATTAATAAATATAATGTAAATTGGGTATGTAATATTATATGTACAAAATTGTGGGGTTAGTTTTTGAAAATGGAAAAAAAAATTTAATATTAAAATATGCCCGCGCGGGAATTGGCTCCATTAATTTTTCCCCTGTTCTAAGCCGAAGAAAACCTAGAACATTCAACGGCGGTTCAACCGCGAACCGCCGTTGAAAGCGGTTCAACCGCCGTTGAAACACTTTCAACGGCGGTTGGTTCAACGGCGGTTCGCGTTCGCGTTGAACCGCCGTTGAACCACCCAACCGGTCTAAGTTCAAAAATTTGAACTTAGACTTAATCCTTTCCTTTCCCTCATATTTCCCCTTCTTCTCCCCTGCTTCTCCCCTGTTTCCCTCTCCCTTCTCTCGCGGCTGTTCGGGTTCTTCGCTTCCTCCTCCCATCGCCGGCGCAACCCGGCGAGCTCGGCGCTCTTCCCGCACTTCCCGTGGCTGCAGCAAGAGCCGATCGTACGGCGTGGACCATCGCAGCCGATCGTGGAGAAGAGCTTCACTACCCCGGCCAACATTTCTCCATTTCCCCCCTCCAATAGTTCGGGCTTGGTTGTAGGAGTGCACACAAAAGGTTATCCACCTTCTATGCTTGCATTTTAAAACTTTTGCAATGTTACCTTCCATTTTGTAATTGCTTCCCATTGCACTAGGGTTTTTGTGCACAATATAATCTTCATTTCGGTTTTAATGCTAGTGATGAATGATTGGAATGCTTTTGGATTTATTGATTGTTGGTTGCATTGGTTTGGTTGTTGAATTTCGTGTTTTGTCCTACATAAGTTGAGAACCTAGGTTTTTGATTGGGATTTCAATTAAGTACCCTTTCAATTCGGGTTTAGTGTATTAATATGAGAAACACAAATGTTGATTTCGGTTTTGCTTGATTAATTTTAGAACATTGGTGTTTGATTTCGGTTCTTAGTCGATTTAGTGTTCCTCCTTTAGTGATAATGAGGAAAATGCTTTGGTGTTGATTCCACTATGTGGAATTTAATCTTTATAGGGTTCTTTCTTTGGGGATCCCTTGTTTCAATGTCTTCAAAGCCCCTTATATGTTGAAAGTAAAGATATATTTGCATGAATGTGAAGCATTTTTTATTGCACAAGCACTAAGTACCTTTAGGGAAGGAGAGTATTTTTTAGGAGTGAAGTACTCCTCCTTGAAGCTTTTACCTTCCTCACTAAATTTTGGTTTTTTCCTTTAGTAGAAATTAATGATTGTTCTCATTAGTTGTTGGTTGTGAAATGTGAAGTAGTTTATCAATGGTACCCTTTATAAGTCCACTTTTTTGGGCCTCTTTGGTTTAATTTGGATAATGGGACTTGTGTATTGCAAATATCACTATCTCCTCTTCGCTTTCCCTTATCTTTGTTTGAAAAGCGTGAAATATGCTTTGTGAGTGTTCTCCTTGATGAGGGGGATTTTTTTTCATAAATGTAGAGTTTGAAATATCACTTCTCCTTAAATGTTTTACCTTTTGCGATGTAGTGTTTCTTCTTTAGTGGAAAGGAGGGTAATGCTTTGTGGTTGAGTTGAAGGTGTGTTCCTCCCTTGGTTTAATGTCATGAATGCAACTAATATATTGAAAGTGAGGCTATCTTTGCATCAATGTAAAGCTTCTTTATTGCGAAATCACAAAGTATTTCTCTTGCTTTAGGGAAGGAGAGTATTTTTTAGGAGTGAAGTACTCCTCCTTGAAGCTTTTACATTCCTCACTAAATTTTGGCTTTTTCCTTTATTAGAAATTAATGATTGTTCTCATTAGTTGTTGGTTGTGAAATGTGAAGTACTTTATCATAGGTACCCTTTATAAGTCCACTTTTTTGGGCCTCCTTTGGTTTAATTTGGATAATGGAACTTGTGTATTGCAAATATCACTATCTCCTCTTCGCTTTCCCTTATATTTGTTTGAAAAGCGTGAAATATTGCAAAAGCACAAAGTATTTCTCTTGTTTTAGGGAAGGAGAGTATTTTTAGGAGTAAAATTTGCGAAATGTACATTGCCTTTTATATTTAAACATTACAAGCATTCTTGTATTTGAAATTAAAGCTTTTCTTTAATTGCAAATATGTTATATTCAATTCTCTTTGTATGTACATGAAGTTTAAGGTAAGTGAATGGCCCAAAAAAGAAAAAGCAATGAGGACCATAGTGATGAGGGAAGGAGCAATGGAGATGGGTCTTATACTAGAGCTAAAAGAGGTAGAGGGCCTACAAATTGCAACGATCTTTTGGAAATGCGTATGAAGGGGAAAACTCTTGAGATTTCTTTTGATTCCAAAAATGAGCCTAAAAATTATCATTCAAAGTGGATTACATTCGTTGCATTCATGGCCCAGAGCAAAGTGGACATTATGGAATATGCATCATGGCCCAAAGTTCCCGACGAGATCAAGAAGAGAGTGTGGATGGAAATACAGGTACTCCACAAAATTATAATGCATTGTTTGTTTCTTCTTATGAACCCAAATTTACCTAAATTTTTACTTCTATTTTTTACTGTAGGTATATTATTTGTTTTTGAGTCAACTGAAGAACTCGAAACCAAGTGGATTTCTTATGCCGGTAAACGTTGGAAAGATTGGAAATCCTTTTTAGGGAGATATGTAAATGGTGACTTGAAGGGTGAGGACCCATGCCTTGAATATAAATATCTCCCTAGGGAGACATGGATTAAGTTCAAGGCTAGTCGCGAAACAGAAGAATGGCAGGTGGGTTTTTGAAATTGATTTCCTTCTTGTTTTTGGATATTTGAAATTGCTCAGTTTATGGATAATCATTTTTCATTATATTTTTCTCTAGGCAATTCGTGAAAAAGCGCAAAAGAATGCCACTTTAAATTCTTTTTACCATAATTTATCTCGCGTGGCTACCGACTGCTAAAGAAGCAGTTGCATGAAGAGGCTTTGATTGCATCTGGGAAGAAGCCTTCAGAGGACGGTCAGTCCGAAGAAGAAGGGGAAGAAGCTTATGCAGGGCCAGGCCGGCATCTACTTTGGAGACAGGCTCACACAAACAAAAAAGGGGAATACTTCACGCCAGAGGCTGGTCGTGTTGGGATTGAAATTGTAAGTTTTGCACCATACATTTTCTTATGTTTCAGTTCTTTAAGCTACGCATATATTTAAAACTATATATAATTGATCTATTTACATTTCATATTTTTGGCAAAACGTTTAGGAAAATCTATGTTCCTGCGAGTCCCAAGGGGAGAAAGTTGCAGAGGGTAGGAATGACATTCTTGTCATTGCAACGGGAAAGACCGATCACCCCGGTTGTGTTCGCGGCCATTCTACCAGGGCACGTATCACAGAGGTTTTCCTGAAAACAAGGTCGTCGCTTAAAGATAAACTAGATTTAACTAAGAGAAAGCTTCAGAAAACCACTGCCCAGCTCGATGAATGTCAAACACATCTGAAGATGATGTTGGGTTTATATGTGGTCAGATGGGGACTGACTATGATACAGTAAGAGCCACTGTCATCAATAGTGCCAAAGCTCAGAGCTTGAACCCAGAAACCTCCGGAATGACCCCAGAGATGTTTGAGGTCCATGGTAGCAATGTTTCCCCTGTGAGTCCGACGCTACACCCTAAAGAAACTCGTAGGCAAGATTTTTCTCCTCTTATCCCTACAAGTTTGCCTGAGTTACATATGATACCTGTTTCATCTACGGACCCGATCAAAGCCTCTGAGGTTCAGAATAGCCCTATTGCAACAAACTTGAAGATGTGAGTTCTTTAGGCGAATACAAGGTACTTAAAATACATTTATGTCTTTCATTTTTCTATAGAGTATCACTGCTATTCTTCTTGGGTAGACTTTTATTTTTCTATTTTTCTTTTAAATTCTTTTATTATCTATTTTTTTCTTTGTTTTGTTCGTTTTTAAAGTGATACTTAAAGTGGTATTGTTCACATATATCATTTTACACTTATTCATGTATCTCTTTTAAAGAGAGAAAAAAAGTATTGTTCCTGTGAACTTGGTTTGCATATGTATTGCATTATTCAAACACTTTATATTTTTTTTTAAATAAAGTTTATATTTTCCTTTTAAAATATAATAGTGCAATTAAAAAACTATAAATTCTTTTTTATAGTTATTAAACATCTTTCTTTTATTTTATTTTACAATAATGAAATCTTACATTTATATTTTTGGTTTTTATTTAATTATTAAATTTGAATGTATAATTTCTTTCATATTGTCACTTCTAAAGACGCTTGACTTTGGTTTCATGATTACACTTGGTTTGTTAAGTTAGCGGAAATAGTTGAGTAATGTTCATTCGCTTGCCTATTATCTCAGGACGGGTGTGAATGTCATCTGTTCATCTCTGAGGATACATGTAAGAGGCGTAAGCTTGTGGCCAAGGGAAATGTTTATAAGCAAAGAAAGCACCACGGCCGCGAGGTAAGGAAAGGTTGCGCGAGGGTTACAATTAAAATTTCATATGATGACTTTGCCCCGCTACCATTTCCTGAGGAAGAGGCTTCAACTGTGGGAATGGCCCGATCCTTTTTCGTGGAATGGCCTATACATTTGATTGAAATTATTCGGCCGGATCCAGTAATACAGGTATATTCTTACATTTATTTGTGAATTACTTAATACCGTTTTGTATATTTAATGTTATTTCAAATGTTGTTAGGTGGATAAATGTTTGAAAAAGAAAAAAGGCCGTGTGAATTCTATGGATGATATAAAATCTCCTCCGGCGACGGTTCCGATTGAAATGTCATCCTCTTCGACATCTGATCCACTGCACAAGTTACAGCTCCTAATGGAGAAAGATTCGGACTTCAATGGCTTCTATTTTCAAATGACAAGAGATGTCATAGGTGTGGATCATCCTATTTCGATGGATCGAATGGATGTCGGAGAATTATTGTCAAGAGAAAGCATGGTCTCAAACTGTTTGATGCAATTGTTCACCAAGTGAGTTTCCACTTAATTTTATAACCTATTTCTGATTATTGTTATATATAGTATGCATTCCATGTGCCTAGACTAACCAATGATGCATGATAATGTAAATTCTTTAGAGCTTTACATGATTTAGTTGAAAGGAATGACCGGAAGGGGATAGGGTTTCTCTCTCAGTGTCAGTCACGGCCTAGGAAACACATATGAAGATAGGGTACACTACATTGCAACGAACTTGAAGGATCGGAATAAGAAATTTATCTGGTGCCGTATCTTCAGGGGTAAGTGACACTGTAAGCGCTTCTCTAATTTTTAAGAAACCTGATTTAAAGATCTGAGGTCATTAAATTTTTGGTTTGCAGTGAACATTGGATGCTTATAGCCATTAGACCGATTGAAACGGTTGTCTACTGGTTTGATTCTTTACAAAACCCCAAAAGAGGAGGCAGTAATACTTATAGACGAGTGAGTTATATATATTAACTAATGTTAGAATGCATATATAATTTCTAATGCCAATCATATATACATATGTTGCTAATTATTTTCATTCCGCTTTCATTTTTATAGGGTGATGTTTAATTATCAAGCTTTCTTAGGATTGCCCAGAAATGTGCATATGCAACCTGAGTGGATAGTAGTTAAGGTAAAATTGGTTCTTATTGAATTTTTTACTCAACGATGTGTTGTATAAAATTTGTATGATCTTCTAACTCGTACATTGGTATCATTAGCATAAAAAGCAAACGTCTAACTGGGAGTATGGCTACTATGTCATGCACTACATGTACCAAATCGCAATGAAATCCGACACATTGGCACTCGAAAAGGTATTTGATTTCTCATAACTTACTTAATTGACTGTATTTCATTTTGGTACTCAGTTACTTTTTAATTTCAAAAACTCTGTTGCAGCACTTCAAGCTCGACCGCACTCCATTAAGCAATGTGGATATAGATGCTATGAGAAAAATATGCGCTAGTTTATTGTGGAGCATTAGCCGTAGTTGATGGATACTAATGAAACTTGTTCATATTATAGTTGTACAAATATTTTTGGATATGCCCCTGTAATATAATAGCGATTTCAATTTTATCTTGCTGATATTTGTATTAAATTTCAACTTTTAGCAGCAGGTTTTGCTTTAAACTAGATTAATTTTCTCTTTTTATCGCGGTATGGGTCTGAAAAAGTGGCCACTTTCTATGGCGGTTCAGAACTAAACAGCCGTAAAAGTGTAGACTTTCTACGGTGGTTCAATTTTGAACCGCCGTAGAAAGTGGTCACTTTCTACGGCTGTTTGGTTCTGAACCGCCGTAGAAAGTCACCACTTTCTACGCTACGCGGTTCGAACTTGAACCGCCGTAAAAAGTCCGCTACTTTACTACGGCTACCAGATAGATGGCGGTTCAAAAGGCCAAGAACCGCCGTTAAAGCCCTTAAAAACCGTCATTAAAAACCCTTTTTGTAGTAGTGTACAACGACCACAATTCTCTAAGACGGATATATATATAGCTAAAAAGTATTTAGTAATTTCCTTAAATACCCCAAATAATATCTTCAAAATTTATGATTGAGAATGGAGATATTAGATAATAATAACCCTCAAATCATTAAAGCAACACTCTCTTTTTCTTTATCTCCCACGTTAATTGGGTCGCTTTGTGAAGAAATGATAAATAGTTTTTCTATATAGAATTTTCATTTCTCTTTGAATATCATTTCATATGAGTTTTTTAATCTTATAAAAGTTTATGTTTCTAGGATAAAAATGAAAATTTATCATCCCAAGGGAATATATATTTTTTTCATTAATATAAGATTCCAGTTAGTTGAAAACTTTCGTTCAATGATCAGTGACATGTATCAAAAATCACATTCATAATTCAGTACGAGATTTTGTCCACGATTTTTTATATGATTCTATATAGATGTGTATAGATTGATTATTAGATCTGAATAAATTTATTATTTTAGATTTACATCATACCTATAAAATTTACACTCACAATTATATACTGGCCATTTTTTTTTTCTTCACATTAACGGAATACTCCATCTATTTCACTAGAAAAATTCACTATTACGCTTTCAAATTTTTGTTTCCATAGAAGAGTTTGACCACTTTCAAATTTTTGCAATTCTAGTTCATAAGTAACCCACACTTAAAAAGTAAGGACGTTAGTGGAATAAACGATGTCAAATTAGCTATTGTTCGTGTTGTACTTTGGAATCCATAATAAGTTAGATATTTTTGAAACTTGACTATTCTAATAGAATAAGGGTGCGCTTGGTTCGTAGAGGGCAATGAGAATGGAAATGGGATTGATAATAGTGGGGAATGATAGTAGAGGTAATCATTGTATTTGTGTTGTTTGATTTGTGATAGGGAATGACTATGATTATCATTGATGTTGTTTGGTTCAAAAATAAAAATTTTAGGAATAAAATTTATTTTAATTTTCTTACGCTTACATTTAATATCTTATAAACTATTTATATTTAGATGTATTACAATGATAATTTTTACTAATTAAAATTTTAAAATAAATAAAAAATACACAAAAATAATTAATTATACAAGGAATGATTCCCATTCCCCTCAAAATGGAGGGAATGGATGATTGAAAGAAAATGGGATATGGGAGTGGGGTCCGGAAATGAAACCCCAAAAACCAAACACCTCCTTTCATTTTCATTGCCATTCTCCTATTCCAAAGTCATGAAACAAGCACCCCCTAAGAAAGTAGAAGTTTAATTATAAAAAAGAAAAAAGCAATATTATAACAAACTGCTTCAAAATCATCTAAAGGTTATCATATATGCAAGATTTTCATCTGTACCTTAAAATCTTTCTATTCACACCCCCACGGCCCCACCCCAGTGTGAATTTTTTTTTAATTAAAAAAAATCTAATATTCACTGTGCCTTCGCCGTATCTAATATTTAATTACCTTTCTTTTCCTTCTCTTTTTACCTTAAGAAAAAAAAAAAAAAAAAATTAATCCACAGAACTTTTTAATCGTAATTAACTAAGCCGGAGATGTACTCATGATTTTTCCTAGCAGTAGCTCTGAGCGGACAATTCGAGCTCACAAATTCATCCACCAAGCAAAGATACGTCTTAAGTTCATGGCACGTCGCGATATCCACCGCCTTCAGGTACGGCGAATTGCGGCTGCTCAGCCGAGTTCGCACCCCACGTCGGCGTACACCCACTGTTTTTCCTCCGCCACTCTCTGATCCAACCAGCCAGATTATTGGTCGGGGCCGTGGTCAGTTCATTTTCATAATCGTCCTTGCCTCCGATTACAGCTTCGTCACAATCATCAACATTTTCGACGCTAACGACATTGTTGTTGTATCGATCACGAAGCCGGGAACTTTCGTGATCAAATCGTCGGAATTGACTATACGTAAGATCTTAGTGCCTTGCTCTTCCAGGCGGGATCGGAAACTGTGGTTTCCGACCCGGGCCCCACCGAAGGAATAACGGTAACGAGGTGTTCACACTTGAAGGTTTCTTTGATGTCGTAAGCTGCCAACGTGGCAAGAGCCGCCCCCAATGAATGGCCCGTGATGGTAAAACTCAACGCTCGTCGCCGTAGCTTTCGACAATTCTTCGAATTTCTTCCCGTAACGATTCTTGCAGACTCGTGGACGACGATGCCCCCGCTTCTCTTCGCAGTGTATAAGCTCAAGAACCCGCTTTCCACCTCGGAAGAGACTCGTCCGTAGCACTTTCGTTTTCGTTTTCGTCGCTTGCGATGGGAGTGAGCGTCGCACGCAAATTCGCAAGCCACTCCAAGCACGTCGCGGTGCCACGAAGCGCGATCACGACGTCGCGCCTTCCGAGCTTTGAAATAACCCTTTTGTCTTGACAGACGCCACGTAACCGATCCAACCGGACCGCATTGCGATCCGGTTCGGGGCCTTCTCGGTCCAGCTCGGGAGCTGGATCCCTGAGGTGGCGGTCAGGTTCTTGGTGACCCGATAGCCCGTGTCCGGAAACCCGGACCCGACTAAGAGCTTCTTCTTGGAGTGTCGACATTTAGCGTAGGAAGGCGACGACCTTTCAAAATCGTAGGATCGGTATGCAGCTTCGACGAAGTTGCCATACCTAATTATTTCGCCCCGGAGGATGTTGTCGAGCGGGTCAAGCAAGCCTTCCCAGTTCTTGAATCCCTGAATGTCCATCCATTTTTTACCCAGGCTCACAGCGGGCCGGTTCGAGAACGGTAGGTATGACGATGATGATGAAGTGCTCACTGTGGTACTCGAGTTCAGATCCTCTATCCAAATCCCTGAACTCCTCCTTGTTGTTGTTGTTGCAGAACTCACGGCCGGGGCATCCCGGCATCGTGGACGGTCGTGATTGATGCCGAGGCTTATATTTGAGGGTGCAAGGAAAGGCATTAATGGAAGGGTAGGTTTGGAAATGCAATAGCTGGTGGTTTGGAGTTCAATATTAGTGGGGAAAGAAAGCCTCATTTTTTCTGTTGTTGTTGTTTGGGAAATTAACCTAAATTAAAGCATTGATTTAGCTATCTTTGCTGTTTTTCACTCGGTTAAGGGGAGTTGGAGGAGGGGTTTTATAAGTGGAAAAAAGTGTGTAAAAGTTGCTTATTGATGATCATTTCTAGTGACAGTGACTGTGAGTGAATGGAAGTGAGCTAGAAATATTGGTTTTTTGTTATTAGTGATAGTATTTCTATCAGAAGAAGATTGAAAAACAACGTGTTCTGTTGTTTTATTTGTATGTGTGTATATATAAGTGTCAAATGTAAAATAGGGAGTTCCAATGATGGGGTGGGGGGCGTTGGGTGTACGTCTTTGATGCCCACATGGATCCTCAGTTGGATCCCACTCTGTTACTGTTCAATGTGAGAGAATTTTTTGTTTTTTTTTTTAAACCTCACACTGTACAGGAGATAGAAAATTCAAAGAAATTATTCGGTGCATTCGTTATATTGTGTAGAATGGTGTAGTAATCATAAATATTTGGAAAATGAGTACTATTATTTTGGGAGAATGTTAAACATATACACGATTCATAAATAAAAATAAATTTTTATTTTTATTTTACTAACTTGCTGTACTACTTATAAGAATGCAATGTATATAGTGAATAATTTCTCCATATCTTACTCCTTTATATATGCATATAGGCATTTATGAGTTTTATTGGAAATGATTTTACTGTCTCTCAATTTCTTTAATTTTTTTTTTTTTAATTTTAGCAATCCAATCAGTCTAGACGTAAGTTTGTCCGACATTAATATTTTTTAGTATGTGATGAAATACATTGTAGATATGTAGATAATCCGGTAACTGATGAATGCTAACGAATACATTTATTTTCACCTTAAGGAAGTCCCTTGTAACTGCTCTGAAACTTAAGTTAGTAATAATTTGAAATTATTTTGATAGAGTTTTAGAGTAATAATGAAGAACGTACCTTCAAATTAGGTTGAATGCTGATATTAATAAAAAACGCTAACCATTTGCCCGTTGGCCAACCTCGAGAATCTCGGAGCG
The DNA here is from genome assembly GCA_016801395.1 of Leptodermis oblonga. Classification (NCBI taxonomy): domain Eukaryota; kingdom Viridiplantae; phylum Streptophyta; class Magnoliopsida; order Gentianales; family Rubiaceae; genus Leptodermis; species Leptodermis oblonga. The sequence goes on from CM028755.1 coordinate 7,496,422, forward strand.
GCCCTTGGGTACTTCGAGTGTCTCTCCGTGAATGAAGATTGTGGAAGAGTAGGTTGAAACCGGTCTCACAAATCCCAAAACCACCATAACCGTCCACTAGCGGAAATGTGGACAACGTAACCATTATTTCTCAAATCTAGTGAAACCATAATCACGTGCTAGTGTATTTTGGACCCTACGTAATTATGTGTCACATGTAATTAAAATATATGAATATAAGTAAAATAATTAATAATTTTAAAAGTTTATTTTATCTACTATATTTTATCATTAAGTATACTCCGTTTAATATGTGAGTCATTTTTTTAATATTGAAAATGAAAGTGATTTCTTTTTTTAATTTTAAAAAGCAACAAAAAAACATATGACGTCCGTTGGGGAGCCACAACGGAGGGAGACGGTTGAAGGGACTTCGTCCCGTTACCGTCTTATGGCGGTCCCAAATCTAAAGCTAAAGAGAGTTCATTTATTTGACTGCTGCAGAAGCCAAGAACAGTAGATGGGGATGGTATGTGTTGAACCCCAACTTAGCACCGAGCTCACTTCACGTCGGCCTCCACCTTCCGCTCCCTGCTTTTGGGATGAACTCAACTGTTTAACTCCGATGGCGAAGTTAGTATTGAATCTGAGAGAATATGCATATGCTAAGTAGGAATTCAATCCCCTTTTTATGAGGAAAGACCCCTCTATTTATAATGAACCTTTTACCAATACTGAAGGACTCCCTCAATCTAAGTGTGTGAGTCCTGGTGTCACTTTCCCGTTCCTCCACGCGTCCCCCATGACTAATGAAGGGTCTCTCAATATCCGTGCCCTCTGTTGAGCACTAATGAATGTCGAGTCTTGCCACCATAACACTCCAGGTCGTCAAGAGAAGAGGTTTATCACCTCTACCTCGTCTATAGCAGACGATGTCACCTTCACCTCGTCTTCGACATTCGACGTCAGCTGTAATCCACGTCGTCCTTAAGATAACCTCCAACACACCCTATAAAGGGGTGCTTAATATAGGACACTGTAGCCCAAGTCGTCCGCGGATGGGGTGAGCTCCCACGTCGTCCGCGGATGGGGAGAACTCATCACATCGTCCATGGATGACGTCAGCCGCCAAGTCACCTCAGCATTAATTTAGTATCCAACATATATCATATTTAAGTGTCGAAGTATCGTTTGTCAAATTGTCTATAATATAATTATAATGTTGTACATCCTCAGCATATATTATACTCAAAGTAGTCATAAAATACATTATCAAATCCTTCATTAATGAACTAAATCACGCACGCAACGCAAACATTAACAATTACGGATAAAATTCATTTTCAAGGGAAATACATCTGAATCATCTGATGTTCATTGATGACGATGAATCTTTGGCCTTAAGTTTTCTCCCTTTTCTACCCCTCGAAGAAGCTGCAGGATCCAAACCCGAAAAACGCCTTCTCGGGTTAACTCTCACAGGCTCTAAAGCGCTATCACCCGACCCAACGAGGTGGGGGAAATTAACCTTGGCGCGTGAACCATGCATTTCGAAAGCAGCCTTGTCGAAAGCCAACGCAGCGTCCTCCGCCGTCGCGTACGTCCCCAGCCATATTCTCGATCCTTTTTTTTCCGGGTCTCGTATCTCCGCCGCGTACCTATCCACTACTACAAAAAGGGATTTTAATTGCAGTTTTTAAGGGTTTTTAACGGTGGTTATTGGCCTTTTTGAACCGCCATCTATCTGGCAGCCGTTGTAAGTTAGCGGACTTTCTACGGCGGGTCGAACCGCCGTAGAAAGTGTAGACTTTCTACTGCAGTTCAAGGTCGAACCGCCGTAGAAAGTGTCCACTTTCTACTGCGGTTCAAGGTTGAACCGTCGTAGAAAGTGTACCCTTTCTACTACGGTTCAAGGTTGAACCGCCGTAGAAAGGGTACTCTTTTTACAACCGAACCGCATTAAAAGCATTAAAAACCTGCTGCTAAAACCTGGTTTAAAGCAAAACCTGCTGCTAAAACTTGAAATTTAATACAAATATCACCAATATACAAATTGAAATCGCTTTTATAATACGGGCATAATATCACCAAATATCACCAATGTACAACTATAATATGAACAAGTTTAATTAGTGTTCTTCAACTACGGCTGATGCTCCAAAATATAACTAGCGCATAATTTTCGCACTGCATCTATATCCACATTGCTTAATGGAGTGCGGTCGAGCTTGAAGTGCTGCAACAGAGTTTTTGAAATTAAAAAGTATCCGAGTAGCAAATGAAATACGTAAGTAAGTTATGAGAAATTATATTTACCTTTTCAAGTGCCAATGTGGATGATTTCATTGCTATTTGGTACATGTAGTGCATTACATAGTACCCACACTCCCAATTGCTCGTTTGCTTTTTATGCTAATGAATTAATATATACGAGTTAGAAGATCATACAATTAATTGTATACAACACAACGTTGAGTAAAAAATTTAATATTCATAACTTCACTCATATTATCTAATTAATTAAATAACTAGGACTCACTAATTTCTACTGATCGAAAAGGCAATTGCATGCATATATTAACTAACCTACAGTATTGGACTCACGGATTGCATGCATAAATCAAATACAAATAACTTGACTAACTAATAAATTAATTGACTAACACTACTAACTTAGGCTACTAGACTCACGGATTTAATTAAAACAACTAACACTACTAATTGCTTAGGCTACTAGACTCACGGATTTAATTAAAAATTTTAATAAGAACCAATTTTACCTTAACTACTATCCACGAAGGTTGCATATGCACATTTCTGGGCAATCCTAAGAAAGCTTGATAGTTAAACATCACCCTATAAAAATGAAAGCGAAACGAAAATAATTAGCAATATATGGATATATAGGCATTCTAACAGTTGTTAATATATATAACTCACTCGTCTATAAGCACCACCGCCTCCTCTTTCTGTGGATTTTGTAAAGAATCAAACCAGTAGACAACCTTTTCTACTGGTCTAATGGCTATTAGCATCCAATGTTCACTGCAAACAAAAATTTAATGACGTCAGATCTTTATATCAGTGTTTCTTAAATATTAGAGAAGCGCTTACAGTGTCACTTACCCCTGAAGATAAGCACCAGATACATTTCTTTATTCCTATCCTTCAAGTTTCGCGCAATGTAGTTTACCCTAGCTTCAAGCGTATTTCCTATGGGTGTGACATGATCAGCCGAGAGGAAACCTATCCCCTTTCTCCCATTCCTTTCAACTAACTCATGTAAAGCTCTAAAGAATTTACAAAAAGGGCTTCATTGGTTAGTCTAGGCACATGGAATGCATACTATATATAACAATAATCAGAAATAGGTTATAAAATTAAGTGGAAACTCACTGGGTGAACAACTGCATCAAACTGTTTGAGACCTGGCTTTCTCTGGTCAATAACTCTACGAGATCCCCTCGATCCATCGCATTAGGCAGGTCCAAACCTATGACTTCTCTTGTCATTTGAAAGAAGAAGCCATTGAAGTCCGAATCATTCTCCATTCGGAGCTGTAACTCTTGCAATGGATCAGATGTCGATGAGGATGACATCTCAGTCGGAACCGTCGCCGAAGGAGATGTCTTGTCATGCATAGCATTCATCCGGCCTTTTTTCTTTTGGGCACTTTTATCCACTAATATCATTAAATATACAAAACAGTATTAAGTAATTCACAAATAAATGAAAGAATATACCTTTGTTACCGGAGCTGGCTGAATAATTTCAATCAACTCTATAGGCCATTCCACGAAAAAGGACTTGGCCATTCCCACTATTGCAGCCTCTTCCTCAGGAAATGGTAGCGGGGCAAAGTCATCATAGCAAATTTTAATTGTGACCCTCGCGCAACCTTTCCTAACCTCGCGCCCGTGGTACTTGCTTTGCTTATAAATATTTCCCTTTGCCACAAGCTTACGCCGCTTTTGCGAATCCTCAGAGATGAACAGATGGCATTCACACCCGTCCTGAGATTATAGGCAAGCGAATGAACATTAATCAACTATTAAGTCTAAATTAACAAAGCACTGTAATAATGAAAAAAAAAATTGAAGAAGAAAGTTGCCGTCTAAACAAGTATTCACGTGAAACCAATCCAAGGAATTATTCAAAGCCTGAAACATCTTCTATACATCAAGATATATCTTAGGGTTATGAGTTTCAAGCCTCCTAAAATACCGTTTTAGAATTCTTAAAGATGAAGCTTCTAAAAATCCAAAATCTGCCACATTTTGATTTTTCAGCTATAATTTCCTACAGAAAAATCTAAAAATTATGAAACTAGTTGGAAATGAAACTAGACTCCTAGGGGAGTTCATATTGATCTTACTCATGATCAGATATGGTTGGAGTTGGGATTTATGAGCAAATCTTTCGGACTGTTCTGTTTATGAGTGTGTCATATGCATGCACTGAATTTAATTTAGTTTTAAAAATACCACGTGTATTCTATGAAAATATACATATATAATTTATTTACCTTGTATTCGCCTAAAGCACCCCCGTCAGAGGCTTTGATCGGGTCCGTAGGTGCAACATGTAGCATCTCCAACTCGGGCAAACTTGTAGGGATCAGAGGAGAAACAGGGCTCACAGGGGAAACAGGGACCGCTCCGGAGGTCTCTGGCTGCAAGCTCTCATCTTTGGCACTATTGATGACGGTGGCTTTTAATGTATTATAGTCGGTTCCCATCTTACCACATATAAACCCAACCATCATCTTCAGATGTGTCTGACATTCATCGAGTTCGGCAGTGTTTTTTGAAGCTGTCGCTTAGTTAAATCAAGTTCATCTTTAAGCGACGGCCTTGTTTTCTGTGGGAAAACCTCTGTGATACGTGCCCTGGTAGAATGGCCGCGATAACGACCGGGGTGATCGGGCTTTCCCGTTGCAATGACAAGAATGTCATTCCTACCCTCTGCAACGGTCTCCCCTTGGGACTCGCGGGAACATAGATTTTCCTACACATTTTGCCAAATATAGTAAATGTAAATAGATCAATTAAATATAAATAAATACACATATACACAGATTAATCATTTATGTATATAAATTTTAAATATAACATTGATAACCATAATTATAAAATATAAATAAATACACATATATACAAATTAATCATTTATTTACTTTACAGTGATAACTAGATAATTATAATTGCGATATAAACATTTAATGACAACCAAATTATTAATTAGCATTTCATCATAGATATCTAGTAATAAATAATCAATTATAATAAAAAATATATACACAGAGACTTTAAATATTAAAAGAACTGAAACATAAGAAAATGTATGGTGCAAAACTTACAATTTCCATCCCTACACGCCCAGCCTCTGGCGTGAAGTATTCCCCTTTTTTGTTGGTGTGGGCCTGTCTCCAAAGTAGATGACGGCCTGGCTGTGAATAAGAATCTTCGCCTTCTTCTTCGGACTGACCCTCCTCTGAAGGCTTCTTCCCGGATGCACTCACCGCCTCGTCATGCAACTGCTTCTTCAGCAGTCGGTAGCCACCGCGAGATAAATTATGGTAGAAAGCATTTAAAGTGGCATTCTTTTGCGCTTTTCCACGAATTGCCTAGAGATAAATATAATGAAAAATTATTATCCCTAAACTGAGCAATTTCAAATATCCAAAAAGAATAAGGAAATCAATTTTAAAAAATATACCTGCCATTCGTCTGTCTCGCGGCTAGCCTTGAACTTAATCCATGTCTCCCTAGGGAGATATTTATATTCCAAGCATGGGTCCTTACCCTTCAAGGCACCATGTACATATCTCCCTAAATAGGATTTCCAATCTTTCCACCGTTTACCGGCATAAGAAATCCACTTTGTTTCGAGTTCTTCGGTTGACTCGAAAACAAATAATGCCTACAGTGAAAATTAGGAGTAAAAATTTAGTGAGGAATTTGAGTTCATTTGTATGGAAGAAGAAACAAACAATGCATTATAATTAAAGAAAATACCCGTATTTCCATCCACACTCTCTTCTTGATCTCCTCGGGAACTTTGGGCCATGATTCATATTCCACTATGTCCACTTTGCTCCGGGCCGTATATGCCACAAAGGTAATCCACTTTGCATGATACTTTTTAGGCTCGAGCTCGGAATCAAAAGAAATGTCAAGAGTTTTCCCCTTCGTTCGCATTTCCAATAGATCATTGCAATTTGTGGGCCCTCTACCTCTACTACATGTAGTAGAAGAACCATCTCCATTGCCATTACCCTCATCACTATGCTCCGTATTGCTTTTTCTTTTTCGGGCCATTGAAAGTACCTTAAACTTCATGTACATAGAAAGAGAATTCAATATAACATATATGCAATTAAAGAAAAGCTTTAATGTCAAATACAAGAATGCTTGTAATGTGAAAAAAAAGGCAATGTACATTCGCAAAATTCACTCCTAAAAATACACATATACCATTATCCAAATTAAACCAAATGAGGGCCAAAAAAAAGTGGACTTATAAAGGGTACCATTGCTAAAGTACTTCACATTTCACAACCAACAACTAATGAGAACAATCATTAATTTCCCCTAAAGGAATAAAACCAAAATTTAGTGAGGAAGGTCAAAGCTTCAAGGGTTAGTACTTCACTCCTAAAAAATACTCTTCTTCCCTAAAGGTACTTAGTGCTTGTGCAATAAAAAATGCTTCACATTCATGCAAAGATTTCTTTACTTTCAACATATATGGGGCTTTGAAGACATTGAAACAAGGGATCCCTAAAGAAAGAACCCTATGAAGATTAAATTTCACAAAGTGGAATCAACAACAAAGCATTTTCCTCATTATCACTAAAGGAGGAACACTAAATCGAATAAGAACCGAAATCAAACACCAATGTGCTAAAATTAATCAAGCAAAACCGAAATAAACATTTGAGTTTCTCATATTCATACACTAAACCCGAATTTCAAAGGGTACCTAATGGAACATTAATCAAAACCCTATGTTCTCAACTTATGTAGGACAAAACACTCAATTCAACAACCAAACCAATGCAACAAACAATCAATAAATCCAAAAGCATTCCAATCATTCATCACAAGGATTAAAACCGAAATCAACCATAAATATCAACCCAAAAAATCCTAGTGCAATGGGAAGCATTTACAAAATGTAAGGTCACATTGCAAAAGTTTTAAAATGAAAGCATAGAAGGTGGAACCTTTTGGGTGAACTCCTACAACCAAGCCCGAAGTATATATAGGAGGGTGGAAATGGAGAGCCGAACAATCGGCCTTGCGTGGTCCAGCCGAACAATCGGTGAAGCTTGGGCAGCCGACGGGTTGATCGGAAGGTGAAGGAGCTCGCCGGCGACGGGAGAAGCGGCGAAGAAGCCGAACAGCCACGGGAGAGAAGGTTCGGGAAACAGGGGAAATGAAAGGTAGAAGAGGGGAAGAGAATGAGGGAGGAAAGGAAAAAAGTAGAAATTTGAACTTCAATTAATAACCGGGTCGTCGGTTCAACGGCGGTTCAACCGCGAACCGCCGTTGAACCAACTTTCAACGGCGGTTCATGGATTCTCCTTCAACTGCGGTTCGTGGTTGAACCGCCGTTGAAAGTCCCCACTTTTTCTCAGTTTAAATAGAGGAAAAAATTGGAGCCAATTCCCGCGCGGGCATATTTTAATATTAATTTTTTTTTTCCATTTTCAAAAAACTAAGCCCACAATTTTGTAAATATAATAATACATACCCTGATTTTGTATATTTATTAATTATGTACACAATCTCGACTTTTATGAACCATTTCATAATTAAATTTCAAATTTTCCATTGAACCATATATTTGCATTTAAATTTCCCGTGCTACTACACGTACAATAATTATAGGTCAAAGATAAAAATTAATAATTTTCGTAAATTTACATGTAAGAGACGATAAAGTAATAAGCTTCATTATGTTCCCTAAAATTCCTACTTTTTCGACTTGGCGAACGGGATAAAAAAATCAAATCCACAAATGCATTAGGTACGTATAGTAATATAAAAATTAATTAATATTAGTTAAGTGGCCGAAAAAAATTAAATAGTTACTGGATTTCATTACCTTACATACATATATATATATAAACATATATATATATATATATATATTAAACATCTTCCTCTTTTCTCCTTTCCCCTCTTGCACATCATCCAACTCTCTCCTCTCTGCTCTCGATCTCTTGTAAATTTCCACTACATAAATAAAATGTTTTCATTCGAAGAATTGAAGACTTGAAGACAACTTTTATAATTAAGTCTTATATATATATATATATATATAACGTATTTTGAAAAAAATGGAGGTTTACGTGAAAACTCTGACGGGGAAGACCATCATCCTCGAGGTCGAATCCTGCGACCCAATTCAGAATGTCAAGGCGAAAATCCAGGAAAAGGGTGGCGCTTCACTATCTATTTCAATCTTAAGCGTCACCGCGGTTAATTTATGAAAATTGGGAAAAAAAACCTTAATAGAGAGTAGGGTTTAGGGTTTAGGGTAGAGGGTTTAGGGTTTAGAAAATGATATGAAAATAGAAAATTCATGCGTAGCGCGGGAATTGGCTCCAAAACCTACTTTTCTACGGCGGTTCAACCAAGAACCGCCGTAGAAAATACTTTCTACGGCGGTTCAAACATGAACCGCCGTAGAAAGTTTGCTTTCTACGGCGGTTCAAGGTTGAACCGCCGTAGAAAAATAGTTTTTGGAGCCAATTCCCGCGCTACGTACGCATGAATTTTCTATTTTTGTACCAAATTCAAAATACATTTTATATATATATATATATAAGAATTAATTATAAAAGTTGTCTTAAAGTATTCAATTCTTCAAATGAAAACATTTTATTTATGTAGTGGAAATTTACAAGAGATCGAGAGCAGAGAGGAGAGAGTTGGATGATGTGCATCAAGAGGGGAAAGGAGAAAAGCGAAAGATGTTTATATATATATATATATATATTGTATAAACATATATATATATGTTCATATATGTATATAAGGTAATGAAATCCAGTAACTATTTAATTTTTTTCGGCCACTTAACAAATATTAATTAATTTTTATATTACTATACGTACCTAATGCATTTGTGGATTTGATTATTTTATCCCGTTCGCCCAAGTCGAAAAAGTAGAAATTTTAGGGAACATAATGAAGCTTATTACTTTATCGTCTCTTACATGTAAATTTACGAAATGTATTAAGTTTTATATTTGACCTATAATTATTGTACGTGTAGTAGCACGGGAAATTTAAATGCAAATATATGGTTCAATGGAAAATTTGAAATTTAATTATGAAATGGTTCATAAAAGTCGAGATTGTGTACATAATTAATAAATATACAAAATCAGGGTATGTATTATTATATTTACAAAATTGTGGGCTTAGTTTTTTGAAAATGGAACTAAAAAAATTAATATTAAAATATGCCCGCGCGGGAATTGGCGCCAATTTTTTGCGAGGAAGAATCTGCCGTTAAAAGTGGACTTTCAACGGCGGTTCAACCTTGAACCACCGTTGAAAGTCCACTTTCAACGGCGGTTCACTCATGAACCGCAGTGGAAAGCTGGTTCAACGGCGGTTCAAGGTTGAACCGCCGTTGAACCGACGACCCGGTCAAAGTTCAAATCAAATTTGAACTTAGACAGTTTCCTTTCATTTTCCCTAAATCTCTTCCCCTTCTTCTCCCCTTTTTTCCCCTGCTTCTCCCCTGTTTCCCCCTCCCTTCAACCGCGGCTGTTCGGTCCATTCTCCTCCTCTCCCTTCGCCGGCGCAACCGAGGCACCTTCTAGTTTTTTCAAGTTCATATAAAATATATTTTGAATAATCAATTTGCAAAATAATAAAGCATTATTAATCGAAAAACGAATAATTAATTCATTTATCGGTCAATACCCAACCTCGCTAAATGAATTTCTTTTTCCGAGGCACCGACAAGTAATTTATGAAGAGTTAAATATAAAATCAAAACAAAATGAACTACGTATAGCTTCCCCTATAAATTTTACCAAAAGCCCTACTCCTTGAAAAAAAAATAAATAATACATGAAACATTTATTCATAAATGAAAAACAAGGAAATCAATTGGCCGAAAAATTTGACAAAGTCTCCCCTATAAATGTAACATACTCCCTGTCAAGGATATGCACATACTTAAATACTTCACTAAAATTCCAACTATTTCGAATAATACGGAATTCAGTTTCAAATCAATTCAGACAAAATCTCCCCTGCTTCTTTTTGACCAAAACATAAGTGCATCATAACATCAACACATAAGCTTCACACAATTTCCAACAATAACATATTCATTTATAAACAGTTCCGCATATGAAGTCCCTTGAAATTTAGTCCCTTGATTGCGCGGCTTCATCCGAGTTGTGACCTGTTTCAATCCCACAGTACGAAGGATAAAAATAAATGGTGTTATAAATTTATGTCCACCTCTTTTCATTAAAATCAAAGAAACATATACAAATACACACACACAACATACACACCCACAGAAAAAAAAAATTAATAAAAACAAACAATATACCTGAAAAGGATTTTTAACTTATTCTCTTTCTCTTATGGGACACTTGCTCCTCGAACCATAATCCTTCGCTGTGGTCATCACGAAGTATGTATTTATCAAGTTCCCTATCTTCCTCATCTGCTCTCGATTCAGGTAACCCACTAGAGAAAGGGCCAGCCTCATAAAGCCCTTCTTCTGTATCAATCCCTTCCACACCGTGATGTTGTTTACCATGAAGAACAACAGACCAATGTTCGTCGCAAGGATCGGTGATATAAAAAACTTGTTTCGCCTGTGATGCAAGTATAAATGGTTCCCCCTTGAAACCCTCCCGATTAAGGTTCACCAAGGTAAAACCCAATGGATCATCAGTTCGAACCCCACTATTGTTATCAACCCATTTGCAGCGAAATACAGCTACTTTGAAACAAACATAGTCAAGCTCCCAAATATCTTCGATCACCCCGTAATAAGCCATGCTTGCATACAATGGATTTTTATCCTTCCTGCTAGAAACATGTAAAGCCTCTGAGATTAATGTAACACCACTGTTTTGTGCCGTACTCTTCTCATCTTGTCTCTTAGTAGCAAATGAATATCCATTTATGTCATAGCATGAAAATGCTCGTACCGCAGGGCTGGGCCTAAACGCCAACCATTTCAATGTCTCCGAAACGTCTTTGCCCAGGACAGCATTACCAAACCAATAGACAAATGTCCGAATATGTTCATTGAGCACACGTTGATCCGTCCAAGCAGGATAAGATGTTCTTATTGAACGGATATGGTCTTTCACATAGGGCGCAACTTCTTCAGAATTGCGCAGAATGTAGAGATGCGCCTTCATCAATTCAACATTAGACGGCAAAAACATTTTTCCTCCCCTTGTGCCCATACCTGTAATCCTCCCATCGTGCCGATTCTTAGATATTCCAATGGATGCGGTCTCAGCCAAGTATTCAGTGCAAACTCAATTACCTCCTCAGCTATATAACCTTCAACAATACTAGCATCAGGACGACAACGATTCTTAACATACCCCTTAAATACTTTCATATATCGCTCGAATGGGTACATCCATCTCAAATGAACAGGCCCGCAGATTTTTATCTCTCTAACCAAATGAATCACCAAATGCGGCGGGTGGAAAATACATTTCTAATTGACAAAGGACAACAGTTATTTCATCTTGTAACTGATCAAGTCTTTCGCGCGCGATAACCTTGCTACATATAGCATTGAAGAAGAAACAAAGTCTTGTTATACTGGACTTAACATGCTTGGGCAATATCGAGCGAATAGCTACAGGCAACAATTGTTGCATTAAGGCATGGCAATCATGAGACTTCAAACCAACCAGTTTTAAATCTTTCAAGGAAACAAGTCTGCTTACATTTGAAGAATATCCGGATGGAACTTTGATGCTACGCAAACTTGAACACAGTTGTTTTTTTCTTTTCTGGACAAAGTGTGACAGGCAGGGGGTAGATATGTGCGTTGTCCTCGAGCTACCGGTGCTAAATTTGCTCTTATGTTCATATCAACCATATCAAGTCTCGCGTTATAACCATCCTTAGTTTTACCAGGGATGTTCAAGAGCGTACCTAACAGGCTTTCGCAAATATTTTTCTCAATATGCATAACATCGAGACAATGTCTGACATCCAAGTTCTCCCAGTATGGAAGTTCAAAAAATATGGATTTTTTTTTCCAACAACCTGTATCATTATTGCTGGACTCCGAAGTTTTACCAAACTCCACATTAATGTCCGTCACACGAGCTTTCACCTCTGGCCCGCTCAAGGGTTCTGGAGCTTTTCTGAACTCTTGGAATCCATTGAATGCTCTTTTCATACGGCGATACGGATGAGTCTCGGGAAGAAATCTGCGATGCCCAAGGTATACTGTCTTCCTCCCATGTGCAAGCTGACAAAAATCTGTACTCTGCTCACATATTGGACATGCTTTATGCCCTTTAACAGAGTACCCAGACAAGTTTCCATAAGCAGGAAAATCATTAATGGTACAGAACAACATGGCACGTAATGTGAACATTTCTTCACGGTAGGCATCAAACACAGGTGCGCCTTCATCCCATAACTTTTTCAAGTCTTCAATAAGAGGAGCAAGATACACATCGATGTCATTTCCTGGTTGCCGTGGGCCTGAAATCATTAGAGACATAAGTATGTACTTGCGCTTCATACACAAGTAAGGCGGCAAATTGTAAATAACCAACATCACCGGCCATGAGCTATGTGTGCTACTCAGACTGCCAAACGGGTTCATTCCATCAGTACACAAACCAAGCCTCAAATTTCTGGCTTCTCCCCCGAAAGAAGGATACATTGAATCAATCTTTTTCCACTGATCTGAGTATGATGTATGCATTATCACCTTGTCATCATCACTGGGAATACACCGATCTAAATGCCATGTCATTAGTTTTGCATCTTTTTCATTAGCAAACAACCGTTTAAATCTCGGTATTATAGGAAGATACCACAGAACCTTAGCCGCGACCCCTTCTTTTGCGCATCAGAACTGTCTTCAACCTCATCACACAGCTGCTTGTTTTTGTATCGTGGAGTTTTACACTTAGGACAAAGCAATAAATCCTTATACTCATTCCTGTAGAGGACGCAATCATTTGGGCAAGCGTGGATCTTCTTATACTCCATACCCATTGGACACAATATTTTTTTCGCCTCGTAAATTCGATCTGGAAGTTCATTATCTTCTGGGAGCATATCTTTCAATACCCTCAATAAGGCTGTAAAACTAGTATCTGACCACCCATTTGCCGCTTTCAAATTAAACAACTTCAAAACACTAGACAATCGGGTATATTTAGTGCAACCCTTGTATAGAGGCTTCTCATTGTCACCCAAAATGGAAGCAAGAACTTCCAGTTTATCAGCAAAATCCTCGGCCACATCCTCAATCATGGCATCTAATCGATCTCTAGTAATCGCATCATCTCCTTTTGCATGAGATTTTCTTTGCTCAGGTAAACCATCAATACTTTCACCATGCCAAATCCACAGTTTATAAGAAGGATCAAATCTGTGCCGATATAAATGGAATCTTATTGTATCTGAGTTATCAAACCGCGCACCATTTTTACAAGCTTTGCACGGACAATGGACGTACTTTGTATTCTTATAAGCGAATTGAATGAAATTCTCAACTTCTCTCGCATAAGAATCGGAGGTCCGATCACCACACAACAAGATATTTCGATCCATGTGTAACTAACACCTTGAAATAATTAAAAATACCAAATAATAATTCAACAAACAATGTACAAAGTATCAAGTTGCATGCTTGTCTTAGCACATGTCATAATACTTATGTTACTCATATAATCAAAACTACTATAATACCTCAATGAAAAAATAATGCATAAACAACACATGCGCAATAGACATAATCAAATGAAGAAGAAACTCTAAGTTTTTCATTTATGCATTTCGTCAAACACATGAATGCATAAAAAAATAATACACATCCTAAGTAGTGCTAATTATATGAACATCATCCATTAAAAATCAAACACTATAAATCAAATCACATCACCAAGAAACTACATAGTATAACTAAATAGGGTTCCACAATACTAAGGTTCACCATATACATGGAATATATGCAACTTTAATTTTCAGCCATCTACCATAAATAAAAATAAATTCTATAGGATGACATATCTAAAGTACAAGCATAAGCAATACTGAGAAATTTCAGAAGTTTCTAACCTTTAGGTGGTAAATTTTAGCTCCAAATGACGATTCTTTACGTTCAACGTGCAAAACCGTAGTAGAAATTTGGAGAAGAACACTTTCGGCCGCGATATGGAAATACACGTTGTTATTTAGGTTTTAATACGTTAATACAACGGCGGAGAAAATTAAACCGCCGTAGAAAGTCCACTTTCTACGGGGGTTGCCTTCCAACCGCCGTAGAAAGCCCCTTTTCTACGGCGGTTTGTCCCAACCGCCGTAGAAAATCCGTTTCTACGGCGGTTCATTTTTAAACCGCCGTAGAAAGTACAGTTCTACGGCGGTTCATTTTTAGACCGCCGTAGAAAGTCCGTATTTCTTTTATTACTGCGGTTTTCTATTTTCCGCCGTTAATCCGCAGCCGTTAAAGCTCCATTTTGTAGTAGTGACCCCACGGCCGCCTCCGGATGCCACGGTACCTCCTCGGCCAATCATTGGTCGAAGTCATAACTGTATTTGAATGGCCCGCCGCTACTTCACCGGCCACTTCTTCACGACTTTCCGATGCTGACGATGTGTCGCTGTAACAAAACGACGTTCTGTCCTCTGCAGAATCATGGGATTCCTCGAAACTTGGAGTACTAGGATTAATAGTACTATTGACGGAAATATCCCTGTACTCATGATTAAATGAAGTCGTGAAGTGGGGTGGGAGTTGGGACGAGAAAATATTGTCGGAGGAGTCGTTGAGAAGATGGTTTTCTATGGAAGCTAGGATGACCAGCTCGGGATCGGAGATGGTGGCTTTGTGCATTTTGTTACTCTCTGCTCACTTCAAAATAAATCAAAGTTATAGCTCATGACTTTGGGTGTTTATAAATATATATATATATATATATATATATATGTATATTGATAAGGATAATGAATTGACTAGGCGTACGTATGTACTTGGGTGAAACAGTTCATCTTAGGTTCCCACGTGCATATGTTCATATGTATGTATTCAGAGAGGGGATTTAGAGTATTTAAATAAAGCTTAATGCTGCCATTTTAAGACTAGAAGATTAGGTCAGATCCTCTCTGTTTAGATGCTTGACTTTTGTAGTATGAGTTCAAATCCTTTGCTTAAATTTCTATGTTTTATTCTGTCTAGTGTAAAACTAAATTAATTTTTAACCCTTATTTTTAGTGAATGTAAATATATTTTGAGTGAAATGATATAATTTTGGACATTATAGAAAATAAGACATAGAAATTTAAATGACATTGTGCTATGTCATTTAAAATAAAAGATCACTTAACTTATCATATGACATCGCTTATATACATAATAGTATTCCTCATGTCCTAGAATAAGTGTTCTGGCAATTTGATAAATATTTTTGTTTTCCTTTTTTTTTCTTTTTGAAATAAAAATGCGGGCGCTGGAATCATCCAACAACGTATGAGATACAAAAATTGGGATCATACCCCATCGGTATTTATGACGCTTACTTAGCTCTAGATCTCCCCTAACCGGGGCCACACCCCATCGATACTCATGACGCTCATTTAGATCTAAATCTTCCCTAATCGGGGTCATACCCCATCGATATTCATAACGTTAACTTAGCTCTAAACCTCTTCTAATCGGGGCCATACCCCATCGATAGTACTCATGACGTTCACTAAGCTCTAAATTCCCCCTAATTGCGGCCACTGCCGCCCCCTCAACCCCTACCTCTGGCTCCAGACTTATGAAAAAATAAAAGGCTCCTAGGGCGATTGCACACAGAAACCAACGCATCAAAATAACGAAACTGTGATCCTATTGATTCAGTATCAACATGACTAAGTTTTATTTCTAATAGAAAAATTAAATAAAGTCTACTCAAGCAGATAAGTCCGCTCAATTCCAGAACTGTCGAAGAATGTCTGAGTCCCTGACAATTCCAATAGAGACTATTCATGATGATGGGGCAAGCTAATTAACAATATCAGCCCTAGCCCCCTCATAGCACTGGCTGTCACCCTTTGACTGCCCACGCACTGACTAGCTGCATCCCCAGATTGTGACTCCTCAAATGGCTCTCTGACTTAGAACTAACCGGCGAGCGCCCTTGTGATAAGTAACCCAAGCGCCGGAGCCTCTCCCCCAACTTTCGTGACTTGGCAGCCCATTATTTTTTGTTCTAATTAAATTAGTGTCTATTTACGTATTTTAATACAAAGATTAATAAAATCTAATTTGGACCCATTGATTTTATTTTTTCTTAGTTTATACTCCATCAATTCTATTAGAAAATTTCACTTTTAAAATTTATTTATTTTCTAATAAAACAGTATATATATGTTTTTAAATTTAATATATAATAAAAGGGTTCATCATAATCTATACTTAAAAGATAAGACTGGACATCAGCGAAAGGTAAATCAACAATTTAAGTATTGTACTCTAATATTGATAATAAGTTGTACATTTTCAAATTTAGACTCCAATAACAAAACGAAGAGAGTAAAATATTTATTATTATCACTTCAATAACTAATGAACAAATACCATAGCTATCATGAGTATATATATTTCTTAGGCTCTGTTCTCTTAGTAACATAATTAGGAAAAGTATCATTTTTTTCTCAAAAATATTACACAAAGAAACAACATTATTTTTACTAAATTCACAATTCAAATTTTAAAATTCCCTCTAAATACTCACTCACATAAATTCAAAAAAAAAAAACATAATCATTACACTTTTTCTTCTCTTTCCTACACAAATCTCCAAAAGAAATTCCCTCCAAAACAAATTGCTTCCCTAACTAAAAAATTTCCTAACCAAGTTGATAAGGGAACAGAGCCTTAGTAATAAATGGATTCATTTAGTAATGCATTAATTCTTTATTACTCTCTTCGTTCCATTATAAGAGTCCACTTTAACCGATGTACAATTTATTATGAATGTCAAGGTACAACTTTTAAAATAGCTAATTTGGCACCCTTTATTCTATTTATATCCTTACTTATTGAGTATGAGCTAATTGCATATTGCATATGATTAAATTAGTAAAGATACAAGAAGTAAAAAAAATTTAAAATGGACTTTTCTTATGAAATGGGGAAAGTATATATTTTTCATGAGTAATGACAGTTTTAGCAACAAATCATAGCAACTTTTTGATAGCAACTCATGTGGCATACATTCATTGGTTATATTTTTATTAATATCAAATAATTGGCCAATGAATACATTGCACATGAGTTACTATCAAAAAGTTGCTATGATTTGTGATGAGTGTAACATTACTCATTTTTCATTTTCAACGTGATTTTTGCTCTCTTCTGGACGGTGATTTTTTTGTCTTTTAGAAATGCAACGTGGAAAGAATAGAAAAGATTCTAGAAAGACAGACCTAAATTCCAAAACGCCAGTAATGAAATGAATTAGGAATAAAGAATTTATTAATAATATATTAGTAGTACAACCCATACGCGCAGAACACGGGCGAACTATTTAATTAATTAGTTCCTTTTTCTTTCTTTTTTTTTTAATATTTCCCATGTGGTGTAAAAATTCTGGCTTCACTAATTGTTTTTGTCAATTTTGCACTATTACTTTTGTAGTTCTTTCCAGATATGACTACGGTTCTCAGGTGAGTCGGTTACAGTTTTACTATTAGATGTTGTACAGTGGGGAAAAAGAAAAGAAAAAAAAAAACAGCAAATTATTTACCATTTTAGATGTTGTACATGTAATTTAACCAACAAAAAATCACACATTTTAAAAATTAGAATCTTCTAATTAATAAAACGGAATGAATTTATATATTTTGAATTTATGGGCTATACTATATAATATAATATATATATATATATTAATTCATGATTCATAATTCCTCATATGTTTCATTAGAAAAATCCACTTTCATTTTTTTACTCATACCCTTACTCATTAGAAGAGTCCACTTTGAAACCCAAGCTCCGCCACTGTATATGGGTCGACCCGAATAATTAAACGAGTAAGGTTAGAGTTGAGAAAGTCTACACATAAGTTAACCCACCAAGCCGAACCCTACACGAGAAATTTATACTACAACACGAAAACACGACACAAATCTGATATAAACACGAAATATTCGCGGGTTAAATGGGTCGACACGAATACGGGTAATGTTAGGGTTGAGGGGTGTTGACACGGAAACTTACCAACTCGAACCCGAATCGCCACCCCTATTATTAAGAGACCGGGAAGTTTAAAATCTCAAATTTAAATTATTTATTTATATCTGGAACCTTTTAAAAATTAGCATTAATTTTCAAAAATTTATTACAAATATTTTTTGGTTTAAAAAAACAAAATAATTCAAAATTTTCCACATAATTAAAAATTACGCGTTCATTGTTCACTATGCATTATGCATGCACACAGAGAGATTTTCTTGTATACTCCTTCATGAAGAGTCAAAGTCAATAAATCAACAACGTGTTGTCAGTTTTTGTCCTCCAATTAATTACAAGAGTAGGACAATGTTTTGGGGAAATTAAGGATAAAAATTACTAGCAAACTAAACCAAACCGTACGATCTTTTGTTGACCTATATATATATATATGACCAAAAAAAAAAAAAACATGAAACACATTTGCCAAACTGACTTTGAAGACTAATGTATTATCAATGCATCTTGAACATAGGATTCTTATAATTTTTTGGATCAAATTATAATTTATAAATAATTTTGATGGAATTCAACAACTGTCACTACCACAAAATGCCCCTTAGGAGGCGGGTCCTAAGGGGCATTGGAGGCGGGTGCTGCCGGGCGCCTCCCTTTGGAGGTGCCCGCACCCGCCACCCTTGGTTTTGCACCCGCCTCCAGTAATCCTTATTGGAGGCGGGTGCTCCAATAACCCTCCGAAAAAAAAAATTTATTTCTTTTTTTGCATATTATGGCTTTGATAGGAATCGAACTCGCGCCTTCAGATTCACTTGACTCTTGCATATTAAATTTACCACTAGGCTACATATATTTATGTATTTCATATTAAAATAGAAAATATATATTTCTATATTTCCTTCTAAAAATTGTAATTTTTATTACTTACTAATTTTTCGCCTCACTAGAATCCCGAAAAATTATTAAAATTATTTTCAACAATCCAAAAAAAAAAATTTTTTGAACTACTATTAAAAATTTTGCAAAAATGCACCCGCCTCCTTTTCATATAATGAAATTGGAAAATTTGCAAAACACTTTGGAGGCGGGTTTTGGCTTCACCCGCCTCCATTGAGCTATCCAAAAAAGATTTGGAGGCGGGTGGATGTTGCACCCGCCTCCAAAGAGATTTGGAGGCTTGCACCCGCATCCAATAATTGCCTCCAAATCTCTTTGGAGGCGGGTGCAATATCCACCCGCCTCCAATAATTAGTTATTGGAGGCGGGTGGATGTTGCATCCGCTTCCAAAGACTTTTTCGGCCCCTTTGGAGGCGGGTTTTTGTACACCCGCCTCCAAAGGGGCGCCTTCTTTGATTATTTCTGTACTAGTGTGTATGAATGGTTGTACTTCATATACTCACTCTATTCCATCATAAGAGTTTAATTTTAAAAATGAACAATTTTTTATGAGTTGTTCGGTACAACATTTAATTAAGATAAATAAGTTGTCATCATTTTTTTTCCCACTAATTAATGTCTTTATTATCCAAATGTAGGTTAATTGGGATCCTTACATAATTATATAAATACGGGTAAAAGAAGTGAAAAAATTAAAACTAAACTCGATATTCTTAATGAAACCAAAACCTAAAAATAAAAACTAAATTCTTCTAATTGAAACGAAGAAGAGGTATGTATTTGCAGCACTAAACTTATAACAATTTTCATAACTTGATGTAATATTAATTTATTACATATCACTATATCAGTGACTATACTATGAATATCATATTAATTAATTTCCTTCATCATCATCTCTCCATGCATCAATCTTAGGCAATAATTAAACACTTTGATAAATCTCACATTCACTTGAGAAAAGAAAAAAAAAAAAGGTCAAAGTCAAGCATTCTAACTTTAATTTCTATCTCCCTTTTCCAATTTTACTTGATTTATATCAAGAATTTTGAAGTATGAACAAGCTTTTAAAAATCTAAGAGGTGGGGTTAGGGGATTAAAAGTCCACCCTAAATAGGATAGGGATTCTTTTTGCCTAGGTTATAAGAATATACTCTCTCCGTCTCCATTCCAAGAGTCCAGTTTGTATTACTGTTTTTAGTAATACAAAGTGGACTCTTTGAGTGGGACAGAGGGAGTAACATTGTTAGTACTATAAAGTCAAAATTAGTTGTAGAATATGTTATTATAATATTATATACTTCCCCATTCAGTATAAAAGTCATTTTAAAGGGAGTAACAATCTTCAAAATAAATAACATTTTAAAAATATATATAATTTTTTTTCCTAACTTACCCTTGTTTCGACGATTTTTTTCCCCAAATATTTATTTTGGACACATATAAATACAAAAATAAAAAAAAATTCCCAAAATATAAAAAACCCAACTTCGTTTTCTTCAAAACTAACCCAAAAAAAAAAAAAAAAACTTGAAGGAAAACGAATGCATGGAATTTGTTAAAGAAAACGAATTCCATGCATTCGTTTTCTTCGTTTTTGTTTTTTAGTAATTTCATTAATAAATGAATTCCATAATTAATTTTCTTCGTTTTTGTTTTTTAGTAATTTCATTAATAAATGAATTCCATAATTAATTTTCTTCGTTTTTGTTTTTTATTAATTTCATTAATAAATGAATTCCATAATTAATTTTTTCCTTTTTTGTTTTTTATTAATTTCATTAAGAAACGAATTTCACTAAAATTATTTTTAAAATAAATAAAAATAATTATATTTAAACGAATTTTAAAAAATTAAATAATTATTTTCATTGAAAACGGTTCACCAACATGTTTTTAAGTTTTTATTCATTTTAAAAAAATAAATATTATTTAATGAAAAACAAATTTTAGGGTTTTCAAAACGAACCCCCGTAAATCGTTTTTGAGTTGTTATATAAAAAAAAAAGTCAAAACATAATTATATAACTGAAATTTTAATTTGTAATTCAATAAAATTTTAGAAGAAGTAATTTACGCTATTTTTTTGAAATACATAAAATCTCCGTATAAATGAATTTGGAGAATTTATTTATCTTTGAAAATTTAGTCACGCATTTATGTTTTAAAAATAATTAATTCTGTAAAAAAAAAACTCACAAATTCGTTTATCTCAAAAAGAAATAGCATTAGACCGATATTGATGTTTCCATTTTTAATTGTTTTTAGTTTAAATGAGCTTGCATAGGGAATACTAGTGGGATTAGGCAGACGCGATAATATAGAAAATGAAGAGAATAAAGAAGACAAAGGTAATTGACCACCATTTCAAAAAAATGCCGTAAATTACTTCCTCTAAAATTTTATTAAATTACAAATTAAAATTTCAGTTATATAATTATATTTTGCCTTTTTTTCATAACAACTCAAAAATGAATTACGGGGGTTCTTTTGAATTAATGAAATTAATAAATAAAAAAAGGAAAAAATTAATTTGAAATTAATAATAAAAAAAAGAAGGAAGAAACGAATTCATGGAATTCGTTTTCAAAGATTTTTGGGAATGAAAAAAAGTTTGTCTATTTTGGTAATTTTTTACCCCAATATAAATATTGGGGGGAAAACCCCTTGTTTCGACCTATCTAACTAAGAGTTAATGATTATCTTGAATACATAGTGATGATTTCATTGAGTATTAATTGGAGTTGTTCATATGTATATGTATTGAGTATTAATTGGATTACAACTCCAAAACTACTACTAGCAACAAAATTACCATAGTTGAGGATTTTCTTGTCATTTAAACGAATTCTTTAATGAGTTTAAAAAAACTCTACAACGACTTTTATTTTAGATCAGAAAGAATACGTGTGTATTTGTCGTAATCGTTTGTGACATTTGAAAATTGGACACACATATGTCGGATGTACGTATAGCAGCTTTCTAAAGCTTGATTATCATGGAAAAGAAATAACTTTTGAAAATGGTGAAACACACGCAAGTATTTTCATTTTCACATTCTCATCCTTTCACATTAAGTCATTGATTACCTATGGCTATGGTCGCCTACAAATTGGTTGTAGAATAATACTTTGATCCATCATGTTTACAATATGGTGCGTATAGAAGTGATATCAAGGCGAGTTGAGCTGAGCTTTAGTGTGTTCAACCTTTGAATTATTTGAGTTTAAAGTATTTATTTATTCGTTTATGTATTAAATGAATAAGTTCGAGCTAAGTTTTAAAAAATCGGGACGAACTCAAACTTGTTCGTAAATGTATCTTGAGTTAGCACAGATGAACAGTGTTCGGTTAATCTAATAAATTGTGTGAGTTTACGTAAGGTCTAAATTCACTTTGTCAAACACACACACACATATAATATATATATATATATATATTAAATTTTATGTACATACATAAATATATGTAAAAGTTTAATTGTTTTTTATTATTGAATATTTTTATTGAGTGTATATATTTTTATACGATGGAAAAGGTTAATCACATAGTTTGCAATATCGCAATACGTATCATAGGATCATATGATTCTACGATCCCAAAAATACCAAATCAATCATGCTTCCGATTCTATCTGATCCTATAAAAATTTGCTAAACGATTCAAATAAGAGTAGTTTTTTTTTATAATTTATCACTAATTATATACCTGGACATTTTGTGTAGAATCTTACGATCCGATCCTATCGATACAGATCTTGCACCAAAATCGATCCCACGTAGGATTTTTGCAAACTATGGTGATCGCTGAACAGATCAAAAAAATCTTAATATAAATACCTTTTTATCGTTAAAAATGACTGATTAATCATAAAAGGGCTATTTATAGATTTTTAAAACAAAAGAGCCTGACCCAAAACTAAAAAACAAAAACAGAACCCAATTGTCATAAGTGTATTTGCTAACAAATAGAGTATATATGTATATAAGTGGGTTGAGCAAGAAGCACCAAAACATTAATTTGGAAGCTGGGCTGGGCCCATCGAAATTTTCTTCCTCCCAATTTATAAAATATATATTTTTTCTTTAATGATGTAATTTCAGATGACAACAAAGTGATTTAGTTTTTTTTTTCATTAATTATTTCCTTAATATATATATATGTATAAATTTCACAAGCTAGTTAAAAGTATTTCGGATTTTGTCTGAGTTAGGATCCATTTAGCTAGACCTATATAAAGAAAACGAAACTTTTTTTAAGTCGAGGAACCAAAGAAAGTAAAGAAGTGATAGTTTAAGAGGTAATAGTACAATGGTGATATTTCGACAACTAAATTCAATACACATGTTTTGATCAATACCCGATACATTAGGAGTTAATTCACTATGCAATACATTAACCTATATACGATATTATATTTGAGGCTAAACTCATTAAGCGATATACTTCAACAGCTAACTCATAACCGAGAGTAATTGCATCACATCCTTTGGTCATCACTCCAAAGATAATTCCAGATAATCCCACAGATTTGTTCCCACCAAAAGGAGCTATTAATTTTTTACTATCTCCCAAAAAAATTTCGCAGACGGCCGGCGAGAAAGAACATTGATAGAAGAAAATGCTGGAGAAATTCTATTCATGAGTCTCCTGAGAATTCAATGCACGATATATTAGTGGCGAAATTCGTACACGTGTTTTCTTCACTATAAGTAATACGCATGTTTTAAAATAACTGCGATACATCATCGGCTAAACTCAATATGCTCACTACAGACAATACTCGTGTTTTGAAATAAACGAGCTAAACTCAATACACTCACTACAACCAACACTTATATTTTAACATAACAACGATATGTTAGAGGTTGAATTTAATACGCTATATTTCAATTGCTAAACTCATAAGTCATAACTATGATACATAACCAACTAAAATCCTTAATTACATCACATGCTAAATTCAATACACAATACAACAAAAAATTATACTCGATAAGTATTACTTCAACAACTTTACTTATAATAATGATACATCAACAACAACTACACTTGATACATTTGAGGTTAAACTCAACGTGCGATCATTAGAAGCATGCGCATCATTTGACGGTTAGACTGTAGAGTACAAATTTTGTCTTATATATATGTATATTCTATTATAAGAATGAATATTACAACTTGTCATGTGAAATTACATCTCAACTTTTCCCATTGCGTGCTGCGCCACTGAATTCCAATCAAGTTGTTAGAATTTAATCAGAGATCGATCGCAACTCACCCAATAAGAAGAATTAAAAGGCCTGAAAATTAGAAGAAAACATAATGATTTGATCGATCCATAATAAGATATTAATATTGATATGATTATGTAATTGATAGCTTAACTGACAACCCTCTGATTAATTTATGTCCCATAAATAATAAATATTGTGTTTTTCTCTTCTTCTTTTTATTTATTTATTTTTTGCGTCTGTCTTCTTCCAACTAATCATATCAAACAAAAGATTGAGTTCTAAAAATTCTAATTCTTTAATTGACACTACGGCGGCTTTTGTCGTTTTCTTTTTTTTTTTTTTTTTCTTTATATATATATATATATATATATATCATTTTTGGTTTAATAATTAACTGGAACATTATTTAATGCCTCACGTTGCATGACTAATTGATTTAAAAGCCTAATTGTATACTCTTGATTATTCATAAGCCTTATGTGAATCCATCATTTTTGCTTGTAGAGAGTACTCTCTTTGTCCCAAGTATTTATTAGAGGCATCGATACACACCTCAATTCTTTTTTAAGTGTCTTAATTAAGACAACTTTGGTTTCATTAAAAACGTTTACTTACATATATGTACTTCTTTTTTTTATTAATGTTAAGGTACAACATATAAAATATCTAATTTAACATCATTTATTTCATTTAATGCTTACTTTTTAAGTGTGGATTAATCGCGAACCACACATAATTATATTAGTAAGGATACGAGGTGTAAAAAATTTGAAAGTCAATTCTTCTATTGAAACAAAAAATATTTGTTAAAGTGAATTCTTTTAATGAGACTGAGGCAGTACTAGTATTTATTTTAATTTTGATTGTAATTAATTGTCTAATTTCTTGTTCTCAAATACTCTTTCCGTCTCACTCAAAGAAGGAAGTAAAAATAAGCCGGGTAGAAAACGGGTCGTTCCATTGTACTGTCAGACATAAAACTCTCATTTATCAATTTCTTTTTTCTTTTTCTTTTTCTTTTTCTTTTTCTTTTTTTCTTTTTTTCTTTTCGTTTTTTTGGTTAAGGGAAGATCAAATTAACAACGAAGAAAGAAACAATGCAAGATCTCGAACTCAGAACTCGCACTCCATGAATTGATTCGCCGGCAACTTGCTGTAAAGTGAATCAGCATTTTCAGACATTACTTCAGGAATCGTTGGCACTGTTTACGACAGTTACAACGTGACCATTTATGATGACTCAGATACAGAGCGATATCGAAGTGGACGACAAAAGAAAAAGGAGCTGCGGGCAGTGGCGCGTGGAGTACATTCGCGGTACCGGCCGGAGGACGCCGCATTGGCTGACGACCAATGGCGAACTAGAGAAAAATCTTTAAAACATTTAACATATGAATAATTTTTTTGATATATAATTAAATACATGGATAAAAATAATTTAAAAACCTCTAAAGGGTGGATGAGAGGTTGGAAGGGTTCGGGGATTAACTCGGCCCCCTTGGTGCTGCCCCTGCTATCGAATGGCCGGGCTGCTTTCCGAATCCGAGGTTCCCCATCTTTGCTCTACTTTCACCAGTTGATTGGATCTAACATGGTGGCGCCACCGGCGGGAGAGGGCCAGCCTAAGGAGGCTTTCAATATGATCATCGTCGATCGGAGCCTTCAAAAGTGAATGGATCAACGAACGGATTTAGGTTCCAACAACTAAATTGAATTTAATGTTAGATTCATTGATTATCGGCATATTCTCAATATGTCGAGGGATGGCCACGGTTCCAGAACCACCGATTACGGTTCATGAATCAGTTGAACCGAAACCTTGGGGGACGGTTCCGGTTCCAATTCCGGTTCTGTCATGGTTCCGGTTCCAGTCTGTCACGATTCCCGTTTTGATTCTAATATTTTCTATTTATTTAACAATTTTAACTTATAAATGTTATTTTGTTTTGACTCAATTAATAACTCAATTATTTATAAATAATTAAAATTATAAAAATAAAATAAAATATGTAGCGACATTACATACATTTAAACAATTCAATGATTTATATAATAAAAGATACAAAAATAAATTGTGAAAAAATATATATAAAGATGAATAATACCTCAATATATATATATTTTTTAAAATCAAGAGAGTGATGCCTTATTATAAATCCTGAGAAATCAGAGTTTGAACTTTGAAGCATTGAAACTTTTACAAAACAATACATCTTGAATATTTAATATAATTCATCTTCATCATTGGTGAAAGTTGCGGTTGGATCTATTTTAATTTAATAATTAATTAATTTTAATTTGATTTAATGCTTATTTATATTATATTAATAATATATATAAAAAGTATACTATTAGTTTATATATTAATATAATATATATTTAAAAATAGTTTATATATATTATATGCTAAACATATAATATAATTATAATTATAAGAAAAAAAGCTCAAAAAAAGTAAATAGTTGAAATGGTTAATCAACTTTGTTTAAAGCCTTTCAATTCTAGCAAAGGATCGCATGTTTGAATCTATATAAGAGGAATGAAAAATTTATTATTTTTATGGTTCTCACATTAGAACCAGAGCGCTGGACCCTTTGGAACCGGAGGGTTGGAACAGAAGGTTTTGACCCCCCGGTTCCCTGTTCTCAGACAAGAGGAACCGAAACCTTTGGCGGCTCCGGTTCCTATTCTAGAACCGGGGGCCACGGTTCCGGGTCAGTTCCAGTTCGAACCGGAACCGTGGCATCTCTATGTCGAGGATCAAATATGGATATATGCGTTGTTACTTTCCCTTAATAGTATGCAGTATGAACAAAGAAATGCACCCTTTTCTAATTAAATGACAGTTTGAACATTTTCACGCATTTACTAAAAATTACTTAGAAATAACTTGAAAACCTTTAATTTATCCTTTACTGTATAAAATTTAGTTGATGATGTATAGTAGTTATGTTAAAATAATAAATATTGATAAAAATAAGCATATTGAAAATAGTCCATGATGTTAAAAATGTATTGAGAAAATACGTGTATAATTAACTTCGATACACGTATAGTTATATATTTGTGGTTAACAACAAACCAACATTTTAAAATTAAGGATATGATTGATGGATAAAACGGTAGTAAATTACTTATTTTAGATATTAACTTGTAAAATATTGTACAGTTTTTAAATATGACTCTCTTGTAGAACCTTAGAAAGTACTCACTCCGTTCCATTACAGAATGCCACTTTGTATTATTAAAATAGTTACAAAGTGGACTATTCTAATAGAACATAGTGAGTAACTATGGGCATGTTCTTTACGTTTTGATTTGAGTTTTGATTTTTGTTTCAACAGTAAATTTAATATGTTATACTCAACTTTCATCATTTTTAACACAACTTTTTACTATTCAGTTATACATTTTTACATTTTCAATACATTATTTACATCATGAAACTATTTTTCAAAAACCAAAACTCAAACCTTCAATAAAGAAGATCTTTGTGTCGAAGGAGTAGCAGTTAACTCTTTGATAGAAATTTCAGGTATCATTTTCTTTTGAAGGAATAGCAGCTAGGTCTTGAAGGAGTAGAATTTTGGGTATCATTGTGTTGTTGAACGGTAGAAGTTAGCTCTTCAATAGAATTCTAAAATTTTTAGGTATCACTTAGTTGTTGAAAGTGTAGCAATTAGCTCTTAAAGAGTTAATTGAAGGAGAATTTCAGGTATTGCATTGTTGTTGAAGGATTAGCATTTAGCTCTTGAAAAGGTAACTGAAAAAGAATTTTGGGCATCACTTTGTTCTAAAAGAGTATCAACCAACCCGTAAAGAATTTAGTTGGTGTATCAGAGTACTATTTTGTTGGAATTGAATTTTCTTTTTCCTTTATTAATTTCTGAGTGCTACCATTAAGGAGTAGCAGTCTCCTTTTTTCTTTTCTTTTTTTTTGGCTTTTTTTCTCTAATTAATTTTTTAGCACTATTTCTTCATAGTACAAGTGTTACTCTTCAATAATACACGTCAGAATAGCACTTGTATCTTCAAGAGTAGCTCTGACACTCTTAAGGAGTAGTAGTTTCATTTTTTGTTTTTTTCCCTATATTTAATTCTGAGTGCTACTCACAACTGATTACTGAAGATTTGATATGATAGTTATCAGATATGAACCACAATAATGTACCTAATCTACTAAATTATAAATCTATACATAGTATAGATCTAAATATAGTAGAAATATAAAATTTTGCATTAATTGTGCTGAATAAATCTCGAACTAACGATCACATATCTGACACTAATTATGATAAAAGTTTTGAAATTGAATCATCAATTGAATCTTCATACACCATGCAAGACCATGAATAAAATCATCACAGTTAGGGAGAAAATCATTGTAGATTATGAGAAAAATACTATAAACATGAAGAAAGTAATGATTTGAAGGAGAAAACACACCCCTTATATACTGCTCCGATTTGGGAGTTTAAAATTTAAAAACTAAAAGAAATTAAATGAAAAATAGCAGGAATGGGAGTGTAACTGTTTTTCCCATCCTCCTGAGAAGATGCATGAGAGAAGAAGTTGATGAAATTTAGGATTTGAGGAGGATGAACTATAAGATATACAAAGATAAAGTCGAATAAATATAGTTTACCTATTAATTAATTATGTTGCGTGGGCGAGAGCTGAAAATAGAGGTAGGGTAGGAATATGTTTACTGGCGCATTCAATCTGACTCTAGAACGTTGACCCCCCTATTGCAATTGAGATAAACGTGACAAAAACATTATAAATTTACTTTTTTTAATATTAATCGATCTGCAGTTGCACATCGATCCAGATTTATAATTAGCAAAGTAGATAAATCGAGTGTGCCTAAAACACATTTGATGGCTATGAGTATCACTAAACAGCATGTATTTATTTTTTCTGTCTAAAATTAATGATAAATCTTTACTTTCGGGAGGGCCCAAAAAAAAAAAAAAAAAAAAAACCATTCTTCAATATATATAAAAAGATTCAATCCCCTGTATTGTACGGGTAGTTCTTATTTATTATGAATTTCTTCAATTAATATTCATTATTTTATAATAATAATAATACTGACTAAATTTAAATTGTGAATTAATTAAAATTTTCGTTTTTAGAAAGTACCAAAAGATAAAGAAATTGTGTAAATTAAATAATTGAAAATAATAAAATTGAGTTTTGCCTAATTTTAATTTTCATTAGGTTGCACAAAGACGAAATTAATTTCGTGTGCAAACTAGTGAACTATCAATCTTAAACTAATTACTTTTACTTGCCAAAATCTTTATTTTAATCACATAAAAAAATAATGGCGAGGCCAATGATATAGAAAATGTATATTTAAAAAATAAAACTACCCTTCAATAATTGCACAATATATATATATATAATAATTGAGTGTGAATGAAAGCTTTTTTTTAAATTATTATTCACTCCTTCGTCTCAATCTCTCGATGATTACTTATAACAAAAATATATTAAAATCGAAATTGAAAATCACTCACGTAATCATCAAACTAGTTAGATATTAACCCAAGATCAATATCAGAAGTATAGATTAAAAAATAAAAATAAAAGGAATTGTTCCAAATAATTATTTTATGCCGACAGCAGAAGAAGGAATTGTTGATCGAGATGAGGGTTAAACGTTAGTGTAAGTACATGGGACGCGGTTGGGGTTGGGGGAACCTAGTCATCCATCGTCCATTTTGCATCAATGTAAAAATGCTTTTCTCAATGGAGATCTTAAAGAAGAAGTCTACATGGATGTTCCCCCTAGTTTCCCTACAACCTCGAACAAAATATGTAAACTCAAGAAATCATTGTATGGACTCAAGCAGTCCCCAAGAGCTTGGTTTGAGAGATTCACTAGGGCTGTCAAGAAGTTTGGATTCACCCAATGTCAATCAAATCACACATTGTTTGTTAAACTCTTACTTGCTGGAAGGAAGGTAATACTTATTGTCTATGTTGACAACATTATCCTCACTGGTGATCATGATGGTGAGATTCACAAGTTCAAGAAGTTCCTCGCAAGAGATCGAATTTGAAATTAAAGACTTGGGTAACCTGAAATACTTTCTTGGTATGGAGGTAGCACGATCAAAGAAAGGAATTTCTATATCTCAAAGGAAGTATGTGTTGGACCTATTAAAGGAAACTGGGATGCTTGGATGCAGGCCTGCTGATACTCCTATGGATTCGAACTCCAAGATAGGAAGTAAGGATGATAGTGCACCAGTTGATAAAGGAAGGTACCAAAGATTGGTTGGGAAACTCATTTATCTATCACACACTAGACCTGACATCAGTTTTGCTGTAAGTGTGGTAAGTCAATTCATGAACCAACTAAGAGAGGAACACCTAGAAGCTGTATACAGGATTCTAAGGTACCTGAAGTTGACACCTGGTCAAGGGTTATGGTTTCGAAAGACAACCAGCAAAGAAATTCATCTGTTTACTGATGCAGACTGGGCAGGATCTATGACTGACAGACGATCAACTTCAGGGTACTGCAGCTATGTTTGGGGAAACTTAGTCACTTGGCGAAGTAAGAAACAATCAGTGGTATCCCGTAGCAGTACAGAAGCAGAGTTTAGGGCATTGGCTCATGGAATTTGTGAAGGCATCTGGCTTAAACGGGTACTCAATGAGCTTAAAGTTCCAAGTGAAGGTTCTATGAAACTATTATGTGATAATCAATCCACAATCAACATTGCCAAGGATCCAGTACATCATGACAGAACAAAACATGTGGAGATTGATAGACACTTTATCAAAGAAAAGATTGAGTCAGGCATGATATCTCTTATATATGTTTCAACCAAGAAGCAGATTGCAGACATTTTTACGAAAGCCTTAACCAGGAAAACCTTTAAGGAGCTAAAGTCCAAGCTAGGTTTAATCAACATTTATAGCCTAGCTTGAGGGGGAGTGTGAAAATATGTGATATACTATGCTTGTTCTGTTATCTACTTCTAAGGATTAGATAGCTTTGATCATTTGATAAGATTAGATTAGGTTGTGATAAAGGATAGGGACTCTCCTTTATCCTTATCTTTTAGATTCCTTGTTTTCTATATATGCTTTCACTCGTTAATTAGGAAGACAATAAGAGAATTATCATTTTCTGGTTCTCTATATTTCTACATGTATTAGAGCTTTTGGTTCTGAATCCCACATAATCAGCTTCCAATGACCAAATACGGTGTGGCCATGGAAAGACAATCATCATCGTCATCAGAGGCAATTTCAACCTCTGATGCTCCTGCCACTAGTACCCATCATAGTGGATCTGATAGCCTTCCTCTGTCCATTACTGGGCATAAGCTGAGTGAGAACAACTACCTTCAATGGTCACAATCTGTTCTCATGTACATTTGTGGAAAAGGAAAAGATGACTATCTTACTGGTGTAGCGACTTCTCCAAAGACAGAGGATCCGAATGATATGATCCTACCGATAACTCCAATTTGGCTTTTAGAAGCGAAGATAAATGAATTTGGTAACTGATCATTAAATTCATTCTGTAACATCTCAAGTCTTTCATGGGCAACATTGATTTTAAAATGAAGAATCATGCCACTCTGTAGTTACTACGTAGTTACTACTACGTGACTCTGTAGCCGCCTTAGTTAAAGTCTTTCATGTCATGGATAATCAACTCTATGACCAATGAGATTGGTGAGAATTTCTTACTGTACTCTACAGCACAAGAAATCTAGGAGGCTGCAATGGAACTCAACTCAAGTAAACAGAATACATCTGAAATCTTTGAGATTGAAAGCAGTATACATGATCTGCGACAGGGAGAACTCACTGTTACCCAATACTTTAATGTTCTCTCTCGGCATTGGCAGAAATTAGACGCATTTGAAGCACATCAATGGGGCTACCCAACAGATGCTGAGCAATACAAAGAGCTAGTTGAGAAAAAAAGGATTTTCAAATTCTTAATGGGGCTCAACCAGAGCCTTGATGAGGTTCGAGGGAGAGTCCTGGGCATGAAGCCCTATTGGGCATCAAAGGAGTGTTCTCAAAAGTTCGCCAAGAGGAGAGTAGGAGAAAGGTAATGCTTAGACCTACTAAAATTTCTCTGACTGAAAACTATGCTCTTGCTGTTAGAGGGGTCAACAATCATGGTGATAATCGCCAAAGAAAATGGAGGCCTTGGTGTGATCATTGCAAGAAGTTGGGTCACATCAAGGATAACTACTGGAAGATACATGGAAAACCAGCGGATTGGAAGCCTTCAAAGTCCAGTACGGTTCACGAAAGCAAGGCAAACCATGCTGCAATTGATGAAAGCCCTGTAAGTGTAGAATATGTTCCATTCAGCAAGGAACAACTTGAAGTACTGAAACAAATGCTGAATCAACAAGGTTCTATTGCAATGGGATCTACAGCACAAAAAGGTACTCATATCATGGCCGTTACTGTGAATCTAACTGCATGGATTGTAGATTCTGGAGCATCTGATCATATGACAAGAGATTCTACACTTTTCAATGAATATCATCCATGTACAGATTATCTTACAGTAAAAATAGCTAATGGGTCTCTATACAGAGTAGCTGGAACATGTTCTATTGTCATTTCAAAGAACCTAACTCTAAAATCAGTACTTCATGTCCCGAGATTGGATTGTAATCTATTGTCAGTTAGAAAGCTGACTCATGATTCAAATTGTGTGGCTAATTTCTACTCGGACTGGTGTAATTTTCAGGATTTGGATTCGGGGAGGACGATTGGCAGTGCTAAGGTTGGTTCGGGACTTTATCTTCTACCTCTTGAAGCCTCTCCTAAGTGACAAACCCTTAATGCAGTATGTGTTCAATCAAACCTTGTTTCTGATAGGAGTTCTAATAAAGATAATGTAATTATGTTATGGCACTATCGCCAAGGTCATCCTAATTTCTTGTAACTCCAAAAGTTGTTTCCTTCATTATTCAGAAATAAAAATCCCCAGGTTCTCCAGTGTGAGGTGTGTCAGTTTTCAAAGCATATTCGTAACTCTTATCACAACATTCCATACAAGTCATCATATCCCTTTTCAATGATACATGGTGATGTATGGGGGCCATCTAGAGTGAAAAATGTCACAGGTGCTAGATGGTCTGTGTCTTTTGTAGATTATCACACTAGACTTACATGGCTCTTCCTTATGAAAGAAAAATTAGAAGTGGGTCATATTTTCAAACAGTTCAGTACCATGGTGCAAACTCAATTTCACACTAAAATACAAATGCTGAAAACTGACAATGCAAAGGAATACTTTGAGTCAAATTTGGGAAAATATCTTTCAAGTCAAAGGATTATTCATGTTAGTTCTTGTGTTGAAACCCCCAGCAAAACGGAATTGCTGAAAGGAAAAACAGGCACCTACATGAGGTTGCCAGGTCACTAATGTTCACGACTCATGTTCCTAAATTTTTTTGGGGGGAAGCCGTTTTGACAGCAGCCTATCTCATTAATAGGATGCCTTCTCGTGTCTTAAATTTCCAAACACCTTGTCAAATCCTCCTTCAGGTGTTTCCACACACTCAAACTCTTTCCACTCTTCCTGAGAAAATTTTCGATTGTACAGCATTTGTTCACATTCATTCCCAGCTTAGGAGTAAACTTGACCCCAAAGCCCTTAAATGCATATTTCTTGGCTACGCACCAACTCAGAAAGGCTATAAATGTTATTCTCCTACTGCCAGAAAATTTTATATCTCCATGGATGTCACCTTCTTTGAACAACAGCCCTACTACAAAGCTGATATTCAGGGGGAGAATTTCAGTACAGAATATCAGCTTTGGGATATTGAAACCACTTAGCCAACAATCAGAAACAGCAATCCAAACCCAATCAACCATCTTGAGTCAAATCCCAGCTTTGGTGCTATCCAAACAGCACCTGAAACAGAACCTATTTCCCAATCAGCACCTGAACCAGAACCCATTTCCCAATCAAAACCACAAAC
Source organism: Leptodermis oblonga (assembly GCA_016801395.1). Taxonomy (NCBI): domain Eukaryota; kingdom Viridiplantae; phylum Streptophyta; class Magnoliopsida; order Gentianales; family Rubiaceae; genus Leptodermis; species Leptodermis oblonga. The sequence goes on from CM028755.1 coordinate 7,530,969, forward strand.
ACCTGAATCACAACCTGCTCCTGTTCGTAAGTTCCTTGTCTACTCTAGGAAAAAGAAAGAAGACAAAGAACTACAGCCACCTGATCAAGGCCATGAAGCCAATCCAATTCCAGATCCTAAAAGCTTACCAGGTAATGACAATGTTGATTCTGATTCTGCACATGACAATTTCGTTATTGATGACAGACCTATTGCTGTGACAAAAGGGAAAAGGTCTTGCACTAGTCATCCAATTTGTAACTTTGTTTCATATGAAGGATTGTCAGCTACTCATCGTGCATTTAATAGCATTCTTGACAGAATACAGATTTCAAACTCAATTCATGAGGCTCTACGGGTGCCAGAATGGAAAGCAGCAATCTTGGATGAAATAGGTGCATTAGAGAAGAATAGAACATGGGAATTCTGTGAGTTGCCTTCAGGAAAACAATCGGTTGGGTGCAAATGGATCTTTACAGTAAAGTATAATGCTGATGGAAGTGTTAATAGGTTTAAAGCAAGACCTGTAGCAAAAGGGTTCACTCAATCTTATGGGGTTGACTAACAAGAAACCTTTGCCCCGGTTGCTAAATTAAATACAGTTCGGACACTATTGTCTCTTGCTGCAAATTTGGACTGGCCATTGTATCAATTGGATGTAAAAAATGCTTTTCTCAATGGAGATCTTATAAAGAAGAAGTCTACATGGATGTTCCCCCTGGTTTCCCTACAACCTCGAACAAAGTATGTAAACTCAAGATTGTTTACATTGTTTTTCCTTTTCTTTAATTTATGCCTTCAGTAGGAATCGAACCTGCGCCGGTAGAATCACTTGACTCTTGTACATTAAATTTACCACTAGGCTACATATACTCATGTATATAAAGTTAAAATTGAAAGTATATATTTATATATTTTCTTCTAAAACTTGTGATTTTTATTACTCAGTAATTTATCGCCTTTTTTCAAAACTTATTTTCAACTTTCAAAATTATCCTAGTGAATTATTTTCAAATTTATTTTCAATTTTAACATTTAAAAATAAAGAGAATTTTCGAAACACTATAGATTAAAATTTGCCAAAATGCACCTGCCTCCAATAAACACGATATTGGAGGTGGGTGCAAAGCCTTTGGAGTTGCACCCGCCTCCAATAGCTTATCTATTTGCACCCGCCTCCAAATCTGTTTGGTGGCGGGTGCATCTCCAAAGGCTTTCCCGGCCCCTTTGGAGGCGGGTGTATAAGGGGGCGCCTCCTTTGATCATTTCTGTACTAGTGTCACTTGATTACCTTTCAAATTTTTATTTTAATTTCTTTTATGTAGAACATGTAAGAGAAGTCTCCTGTTTCGAAACTCGACGGTCAGACACATATTTCGACTGCTAAATGCAATATACAAGATACTAAATTCAATAAACGATACAGAAGGCTAAAGTCATTATGCAGTACATTTAATGTCAAACTCGCTGCGCGATACTTTAGTAGCTAATTCATAATTGCTCAATATATCACCAGCTGAATTCAATATATTAAAGCTAAACTTAATATGCGATACATGTCAGAGTAAAATCGATATGCCTATTTCCATAATATTAATTCACGAAATACTTGTAAAGCTAAACTCTGACCTACGTTGTCAGATCAGGGCTGGCCCAAAGGGCAGGGCAGCACGGGCGACCATCTAGGGCCCAAAATTATTGTAATATACTAATATGTATTAGTAGGTTTAATTTTTTAAAATTTTAGCGTTAGGCACAAATTAATTTTTATGTGAAAACTGAAAAGTATTAAGGTAAAAGTGGGCCTTTTTTATTTCTATTTTCAAATGAGAGTCCAATTTTTTTTTTTTTCCTCATATGAAATTTACTGAAACTTTTTTTTTTCTTTTTTAGGGGCCTGTTTTTATTGTTTTGCCCCGGGGTCTTATAGTGTTTATAAGTGTAAGGACCGGCCCTGTGTCAGACGCGTCAAATACAAGTTTTTAACTAATTAGTATAGCCATTATATTTAAAAACTTAATATTATATATATATATATATATTAATTGAAATTGTTAATTATGAAGATATTGTGAGGAATGTTTACTATAAGGTCCTGTTTGGTAAAGAGACTTAAACCAAGGTTTGAATCACATTTATAATAGTTTTTATCATTCTCAATACGCTTTTTTACATTTCTAATAAACATTTTTACTTTTCCAGCACACCTTTTTACATTCCTCGTGTAATTTAATATTTTAAAATCATAATCCAAATAATTGTTTGAATCCAGTCTTGATACCAAACGGGAGATAATCATCATAAACTCGATCTCTCATACGTATTAAGACATTAATAATATCAATGAAGGTAGCAGAAATTAATATTATTTCAAATAGTCTATTTGTAACCTCCATACTGTACTGTACTTGTACCATCCACATGGAAATTTAACTTAAAAAATCTACACTAATAGTAACAAATAAATAAATAAATTCATTATTGGTGTGCCATGCCATGCGCATATTCATTATTGGCATTTTAATTAATTATTTATTTATCTTTCCAGAGACCTCTATATCTTCTAATATATATTTTCTACTCCAAAAATACACTGGATCAAAGTCTTTAATTAAAGAGAGAAAATCAAGGGCAAATTCCTTAAAACCCCCATGTGGTTTACGAAAGTTATTAAGAACCCCATGTGGTTTAAAAAGCTCGAATAACCCTCCTGTGGTTTTTCGATATCCGTAACCGTTAGGTTTTTGGATAACTTTAAACGTCAACCTAAGAAGTCAACCATTTTTAAAAGAGATAAAAACAAAAATATCCCTATCACCGTTAAAGTTAACCAAAAACCTAACAGTTACGGATATCGAAAAACCACAGGGGGGTTATTCGAGCTTTTTAAACCATGTGGGGGGTTCTTAATAACTTTCGTAAACCACATGGGGTTTTTTAGGAATTTGCCCTAAAATCAATATAAAGTAATAATTAATTTAGATCAAAATCTGTTAATTTAAAGACATAAAATCAATAATAATTGATGAGTAATTTATAAAACATTTATTATTATTGTTCATGAGATTAATGCACCCCAACAACCACATGTCAATTATAAGTGCGTAAATCAATTATTATTAGTAGTAGCATGGATTAATATTATAAACCATGCATTTCTTAAAGGATCAATTATTTCGAGTCTTCGAACTAAATAAAAGAATTGGCCGTTACCAATATATTACGTTTCTATTTCGCTATCAAATTATTCCTTTTTGAGCCCCCCACGGTCTTCCATTATTAATGATTGCAATTCCAACTCAACTTAATTTATCTAAATAAGAATAAAATTATACTTCCTCTGTCACACTCAAAGAGTCTTCACACTCAAAGAGTCTTTGTATTACTGTTTTTATTAATACAAAGTGGACTATTTGAATGGGACGGAGCGAGTAATTGTATATGTGAGAAACGGGAAAATTGCACTTTTGGTCCTTCTTTTTAGTGTCGTTGCACTTATGGTCCCTGTTTTTTACTATTTTGGTACATTTGGTTCCTATGACCGACTATAAAAAGCTTTGTAAGTCATTTGGAGGTGATTATGCAAGTTTTAAAAATATTGTTAACTTACAAATTTACCGTTAACTAACAAAATTAGTCAACAAATCTTCTGTAGCCAGTCATAGCAACCAAAAGTACCAAAACAGTAAAGAACATGGGCCTAACAAGTGCAATGACACTAAAAAGAGGGACTAAAAGTGCAACGAGGGCAAAGAACAGAGATCGAAAGTGCAATTTTCCCTATGAGTAAATAATTCCTTTGGTCCCAAAATTGGAGGGTCGTCACAATTTTATCCCCTAACTTAATTTTTTTCCTATAATGTCTCTAAAATTTTGATTTTCGTTTCTATATATGTAGTCCTCGACTCACTTTTTGGCAAAATAATACTAATAATTACCCTATGTGGCAAAAACGCGTTGTAGTGAGTTCAATAATGGGTAAATTCGGAAGTTTGTAAAAGTTCAGGGTCTATATATAAAATAAAAAACAAAGTTTAGGGATTATTTAGAGACGTAAATAAAAATTTATGGACTATTTAGAAAAGTTATTTTGGTTTTGTTGGTGATGTTTGTTTGGCGAAAATTGAGTTAGTGACTATATATAAATCTAAATCAAAAACTCATAAACTATATATTTAGAGAGATTTTTAAGTTGAGAGACGAAATTGTAACAATTTTCCAAGTTTTGGGACCAAAAGGAATCATTAATTTACTCTATGTAACCTGGTTTGTTGTATCCCTTTGGTCCATCAAGTTGGAAAATTATTGTTTATTTTCACTAGGGGTGAGCAAATGTGATACCCGGCCCGACCCGACCCAACCCGAAACACAATTGTATCTGATAGGGACATTAAGTTCTTGAGTTATTTTTGGAAAACTTTGTGGTCTAGATTAGGAACTAAATTGTTGTTTTCTACTTCTACTCATCCACAAACTGATGGTCAAACTGAGGTGACCAACCGAACTGTAGGGAATTTGTTGCGAGCACTGATTAAGTCTAATCTTAAATGTTGGGAACAGGTCTTGCCGATTGCTGAGTTTGCTTACAATCGGTCGAAACACTCCTCAACAGGTTTCTCGCCCTTCGAAGCTGCCTACGGTTTCAATCCGTTGACGGTCATGGATTTACTGTCACTGCCCCTGAAGGAACAAACCAATCTGGATGGTGAACAGAAAGCAGAAACCGTCAAAAGACTTCACGAGAAAGTTCGACTTCATCTCGAGAAGAAAAATGCTAAGTATGCCATAGATGCAAATCGTCGGCGTAAGGCTGTGAACTTTGAACCAGGAGATTGGGTTTGGGTTCACATGAGAAAAGAAAGGTTTCCCACAGCTCGACGGACGAAACTTCATCCACGCGGTGATGGACCCTTTCAAATTGTGTCTAAGATGGGAGATAATGCTTACAAGCTTGACTTACCAGGTGAGTATGGTGTTAGTTCTTCCTTTAATGTTACTGACTTGTCTCCGTTTGATTATGATCAGGATGTAGATTCGAGGTAGAATCTTTTTCAACCGGGAGGGGATGATGTGAACGCCCCTAGCTCATCGACAAGTCCAGCTCAAGGAAAAAGTTTCAAAATTATATTATTTTTGCTTAAGATGAGATTTGAACACATGACCTAAGTTCAACAATTGCCTTTAAGGTAAGCTGATTAGCCACTTATTCTACTTTTTGTTTTGTTATATTATCTTATTATCTTTATTATATTATATGTTTATTTATATATTAATTTCATATATCAATTCTTTATACTACATATATTATAATAAATTTTTTTTAAAACAATATACATTATAATACTATATAAACTAATGGTAAAATTTACATTTTGTGTTATTTTTCTCTTTACTGTTTGTACATTTATATTACTAATTAAAAAAATATATTGTAATAAAAAAATAATAGAGTATAATTTTACTTATTTAAGATATCAATTTTCGATTGATAATCATAGTATTTAAATTTGAAATAATATATAAATTTACGAAATAAAATATTATTTATTTTTTTATATAAAAATTAATTTTGTTTAGATTGTGAAATACATGTGTGATGTAATTTAAATCATTAATATAATTGAAAAAGATATTAAATAATTTATAGTTTAATGTTGTATAATATAATAATAATAAGAAAAAATAACAACACAAAGAGTTGTTGGAGTGGTTAATTAGCTTTCCTTAAGATTGTGTGTTCGAATCCTGACTTGCCAATAAGCATTATAATTTTACATGTTTTAATATTAGAAAATCCAAAATTGGATGGAGAACCGAACTGGACCTGCGGGTTTGACCCGGAACCGACCCGAAAAAAAAACCCGACCCGAAGTTATGGAAAGAAAAAAAATTTTTTTGAGAGGGACCCGACCTGCGGGTTTGACCCGGAAAAAACCCGACCCGCAGTTATGGAAAGAAAAAAAAAAAAATATTTTTAGAGGGAACCGACCCACCCCTAATTGTCACTCATCAAATTTAAAAGTAGTTCTTAAATTGTCACAAACTCAAATTTTGGTAGCATATGAGTTATCTACAAATAGCTAAGATATGACATTTACTATTCACACATTATATTATGGGTAACAAAAGGAAAAAAAATGTTAAATCAATTTATTCACCCTCTAACTTGTTCCGAAATAGCTCACTTTCTAGTTGAAAATAATTCAAACATGGTATGAATTTGAGTTCAAAAGCATTTTAAACTATTTTTAAAGTTGAGGGTGAAATTAATACATTTTTAAAACTAATAGCTAGACAAAGAAATCACATTGACCCTCATTCTACTAGTGGGGATGGGAAGATATTTTAGTACGGCACATGTATCATGTTAATGGTGTATTTAAGAAATTGACACTGATGTGACCAATGACAAAACCAGAAACTGCATTTCAAAATTTTTTGAGGGATCCAATTTATGAATAAACCTTTTTTTGACTGTTAAATACATTGTAAAAAAAAAAAAATCAGGGTCTGTTCTTTTCGTTTTGGTTTTGGTTTTGGTTTCAATTTCAACAGTAAATTTAATATATTATAATCATTTTCATCATTTTCAATATAACTTTTTACTATGCAGTTATACCTTTTTACATTTACATTATACTTTTTACATTATAAAATTATTTTCCAAACACATGTTTTCAAAACCGTTTTCAAAACTTTATAAAGAACACCCCCTTAATAGATAAAATACACAACTAATAAGGGTGCAAAAGGGGATTGGAGAGATCCAGGGACAACCACTCTGCTCCTAGATGTGACTATAAATTAGTGAATTAAGGCAAAAAAAAAAAAATTTAAAACTAGATAAACGATAATCTTATCTTTATTGAAATGATTGACATGATATATATATATAGTTATTAATTATATAAAAATCTTCATTCAGAAAAAATAAACAAAAATTTCTGAAAGTTAATAATGAGGCACAAATGAAAAAATTTGAGAGTATTTGAGTCAAAAAAATATTTTTTATAAAGCCAGTGAGGGCCCGTGCCCCCAGACCCCACCCTAATTCCGCCTATGCCCACCCCAACACTCCACACAAGAAAAAAGATTACAAATAATAATAATAATAATTTAAAAAATTATTTAAAAAAAAAAAAAGAAAGAAAAAAACACCTCATTGCATGCTCATGAGCAATTACGTACGCGGCTACACCTATATATACGCGTACACCCAAACTCATGATCATGATCAGCTTCAATTTCACAGTAAAATAACAACAAAATATCTCAATCTTGAAAATATGTATCAAGCCACCATCTCCGATTCCGAGCTATCCATCTTAGCTTCCATTGAAAGCCATCTTCTTAACGACGCCGCCGACAACATTTTCTCATCCCAACTTTTTCCCGATTTCAATTCATTTTACGACGACGAAAGATACATTGATCTTGCTGCCCTCATCAACCCTCTCCCGACTCTCGGAGAATCCCAGGATTCCGGAGAAAAGAGTACAACGTTGTACTATAGTGGTCACGAGAGTACTCATCACCACACGAACTATATCACATATCCATCATTTGTAGGCTGCTGCTACAACAGCAGCCCCTGCCATAGTAAATTCATCGAATAATAATATTCGCCGGTCGAGGAAGTACCGCGGCGTTAGGCGGCGGCCGTGGGGGACCTACGCGGCGGAGATAAGAGACCCGACGAAAAAAGGGTCGAGGATATGGCTGGGGACATATCAGACGGCGGAGGAAGCAGCATTGGCTTTTGACCAGGCCGCTTTTAAAATGCAGGGTTCACGTGCTAAGCTTAATTTCCCGCAAGTCATCGGGTCGGGTGGGGCTACTAGTGCTTTGGAGCCCGTGAGAGTAAACCCGAGAAGGCATTTTTCCGACCCGGAGGATCGGGATCGGAACTTCCATTCTTCATCTTCCTCGAGGGGCGGAAAAGGGAAAAAGTTGCTTGATCAGACAGCCCAGAACTCATCATCATCATCTTCTTCTTCGAGTCTTGATCATGATCATCATCAGGTGTATTTCCCGATCTTATGATCCATTTGTTCTGCATGAAAAGATCGATGATCATGTATTTTATAATTTCTCAACAACAACAACAACGAAAAGTTGTACTTCACTATACATATATAAGTATGAACTGTAAAAATATATTACATCCAACTTTGATATATAATTGATTACTAAATTCGTCCCAATTTAAGTGACGTTTACATTTCAAAATTTTATCCCAAACAAAGTATGGTTTTATATGTTTTAACATTTCAAGATGTATATAGTTAATCTATCTTCATTATAATCTTTCTCTCTATTAATAATGTTTTAGAATAATCACTCAAATCAAATAAAGTTTAAAAAGAATTAATTCTAATAACTTTCTTAATATGTGTGAAGAAAGTTTAAACGCCAGTTAAATTGGGACAGAGATAGTATCACATTACGTGCATTTGGTACAATATGACTCATTTAATTAGCCCAATCGATCCAACATTAATAAACAGCTAAATAGATTATGTTGGGGTCGTGGAGAAAACATGACAACCTTAATATTGCCTTTGCTGTTTGTTGCCTCGCAAATCTGTAATATAGATTTGTGGACCAAGATTAGATTATTAATTAGATCGTGGTTCTTACTGTAATTTAAAACCTCATACTCTTTTTAAACTAAATTACTCCATCCGTCCCACTAAAAGAGTCTACTTTTACAAATGTGTAGCACCCAAAAATAAGCTAATTTGATACTATTTGTTCCATTCATGTCCTTAATTTTTAAGTCCGTGGGTCAATTGACTAAGCATAATTATATTAATAAGTGTAAGAAAAGTAAAAAATTTGAAACTGAACTATTATATTAGAACAAAATGTTTTTGAAAGTGAATTTTATGAATAAGATGTAGTATCTATAAGGGTGGGCAAAATACAAAAATCTTTCTAAGCTTTGATAAATGTATGAAATAAAGGCTTAATTGCTTCTTCTTTTCCCTTTTTCTTTTTTTTTTTTTTTTTTTTTTTTTTTTTTTTTGCCTCCTTTGTATTTTTATGGTTATTTGACTCTTGTTTCTTGTATCTTCAAAATACATCATTTACTCCCTGGATTGTCGCTATTTATAAAAATTAACACTTTTACCCCTATTCTCTATTTTCACAGAAATTGATATTATGACCATAACCTCCTTTTTCTAATTATAACCATAATTTTTCCTTTAAAAGATACTATTGGCATCAATAAAAGAAAGGGTAAAAGTGTTATTTTTAGTAAAATAGTGATAATTTATAAGGTAAAAAGCATATTTTAAAAATAAATTAAAAAATAAAAAATAATACAGTTATATAAATGCAAGAGGCAAATTGTGATTAATTAGCAGGAGTGCACGGTAATCGATCAAAATTTACCAATGGCCTTTGTGGAAATTGGTTATCAAAATCTTGTCCGATAATATTTATTTTTTCTCACTCTTTCTAGGTCTTTAATCATTGTTTCTAAGAGGGTACGTAATGACGTATGCCCCCCAAGAAAATATCACGTTATTTAAATATTTTAATTAGAAACTAATAAGGTATATGCACTTAATTAATAATTAAATAATTGGAACCAAGCCACAGCAATTTGAAACTTCTAGGTTCAAATTAAGTAATTAGAGTTTTAATTATATACTAGTTAATGTAACTAACTAATTAAATTGTCCTAAAATCATGTTTATCTTATTCATGTAATACAACTATAACAACATGTAATAGTTCATTGTCTCATTCATATAGTCTACTTTGTATATCGAAACGGGACAAATGAAGTACTAACTAACTAGTACAGTAAAGAAATATTACATTAATTAACAGTAACGGCCTAGCTAGCTAGGAAATTATCAGAAAATATTAAAAATTAGGTTAAATCACCCTATTAGTATATACCTTAATTTTGTTGTTGTCTCCCTTTGATCTTTAATTAATTTGAAAAAGTTTTATTTACGTCTCTCAACTTCAAAAATAGTTCCTAAATTGTCCTCCACTTAATTTTGCAACGTTTGAGTTATTTTTACTAACGTGTGAGATTCACATACATATTAACAGACATCAAATGGGGTGGGGGAGAGTTAAAATCACTTTATTCGTCCCATAAAACTAACTTATATGTATCCAAAAATTAAGTTAGGAATCGTCATTTAAAAACTATTTTTAAAGTTGATCAGTAAAAATGAAACGTTTTCAAATAAAGGAAATAACCGTCCAAATTAGCTAGACAGGAGTACTGTTTAACTAATTCAGCCCTTGATCAATTGAAGCAAGTACAACAATAATGTCTAGCTTCTTCGTTAATTAGGGACGTAATGACCTCACAAGTGACGTCATCCATCCCTTTCCTCGAAGCTTTAATCTTCTTCAAAACAATGATAATAATAATATATGAAGCCCAGGCCATGAGGGTTGCAGTAATACAAAACGTGTGAAAATGAATACTTTATTTATGCATATTACATACCCCACCTTCCTCCCTAATAAAGCTACAATCAACTCATACGTGACCCATTATTTCAACCTTTCCAGGAAATCACTAAACTACGCATGTGCCGGATTTTAATATTCCGGCGATTCCTTTATATATATATATATATATATATACATCTCCATAGCCGAAGAAGTGAAAAAAAACCCACTACACACAGTTGTCTAATATTCACTCAGTCAATATATCACTCTCCACACTCCCTGTTCCGGTTAACCCTCGTCGGAAAAAAAAAGATTTGATTTTTTGGAAGCCATGGATTCCGATGACTTGGCCCTTCTCTCATTCATTGATAACCACCTCCTAAACGATTCCGACTTCCACGATTTGTTCTCCCACTTAAATTCCCTTGATAATGGAGGAGAAATGATGTCTAGTAGTAGTAGCAGCAGCAACCACTCGTCGGAGTCGGAAACGGCTGAATGCGTCGGGTCGGAGTTGAGCCACCGGCAAGAGCAGCATCAGCAGCAGATAGAGGAGTCGTCTGCGGCGGCGCGTGGAGGGAACGCTCGGGCTGGTGGTGCGGAGTGGAGGAGGTACCGGGGAGTTAGGAGGAGGCCGTGGGGGAAGTTCGCGGCGGAGATAAGGAACCCGGACAAGAAGGGGTCGAGGATATGGCTGGGGACGTACGGGACGTCGGAGGACGCGGCCGTGGCTTACGACCAAGCCGCGTTTCGAATGCATGGCGCGAAAGCTCGGCTTAATTTTCCCCACCTGATCGGCTCTCCGGAATTAGCGCAGCCGGTCAGGTTGAACCCTAGAAAACGGTCATCGTCTTCTCCGGCGGAAATCGATTTCAAAAAGAAGGGCAAATTTGAGATTTCATTCTCGGATTCATACTACAGCTCATAGGGTTTATATATATATTTTTTTCGTGTTATAATTTCATTGATTCATTCTTTTTTATCTTCAATTGTGTAATTTTTTTTCTTCAGTCATCAAATTAAGGTAACCTCAAGATGATTATAGGCATATTCTTCTTTCAATCGTTTCTGGACGAATTTGGATAAAGTACATAAATTGTTGTTCTCCTTTCCTAACAAAATAAAAATTAAATAGAAAAATTACTATGACATCGGAGAAGATAAAAGATTTTTATTTTAAAAAGGGTTCTAATTTTTGTGAGAAATTATTCAATCGAACGGCGATGAATATATTCACCCATACTCTTGAAGGAGTCGAAAATTTTTGGTGTTAGTCAAAAAGATTCAAGTATTGTCCGAATTCGAGCTCGGTGCTACCTTTGTGGAATTTTTGAAGTTAAGGGACGAAAATAAAACAATTTTAAATTAAGAAATTAAATTGAGGCAATATCCCAAAGTTAAGAGACCAAGTATTGTTTCACAACTCTTTTTAATATTGAAAATTTGTATTGCACATTTGCTCGCGAAATTTATTGTTCCCTGTCTTCGTATATATTTCAATCGTTGTTTGACGACTTCCAATACTATTAATACAATCTTTGGTTTTCGCCTCAAAAAAAGAAAGTATGGTACTTATTGAAAAACAAAAACGTTAACCCAAAACCATAAATTAAATTATCGTCTCAAACATTTTGCCTTTCCTAACAGAGGAGTCTAATTCCATCATTATCAGAATAGACTTGTCACAAGTAACTTAATAATTAATTAAACCACATGGATTTTTAATTAATAATATTCTTAAGGGTTGAAAACGCTGTTCCTACTCAATCTCAAATTAAATTTGGACAGTAATCTTCAAAAATAAAATAAAAATTCTATTTATTCTTCAATTTGAAAAATTAAAATAAAAAATTGATTGTTGCGTACGTATGTGAAACAAGAATACAAATCATGATAAACTCTTTTAATTTGTTATATTGAGCCTAGAAGAACTTGTACTCACTTTCCTTACAAGTAAGTGTACGTTCGACTAAATAATACTGTCTCCATCTCGAAATAAGTGTCGTTTTAGCTTTTAAAATTTGTCTTAAGATAAGTGTTGTTATTGCATATCAAGAATAAGTTGTACTAACTTTTCCCTTTTTTAGTAGTTTCTCATTAATTGAAGTAAACATTTTCCATACATGTTGAGAATACTTTCTCCATCCTCTAAATAAAGTCATTTAAACTCTAATTTTTCATCTTTAAAATGTGTCGTTTTACAACTTCCAATGACAACAGTAAACAAGAAAAAAAAATCCAAATTTATCCATGTAGTAACAAATTCTGAAACAAAATTTTTCATTAATCAAATACACAAATTTGTGTAACATTGATTGAAAAAGAGAAAAATATAATATTAATTAAGGGCAAACATGACAATTTAGAGTTTTTCTTAATATTCGTGAATTCTCTGTGACTTTTTTCAGATTGAGTATCGTATTATCTTGGAAACTTAAAAACTAATATTCCCTCTATTGTCATTGATTCCAAATAGTATTATTGGTTTTGGGATAAAATATTCATGTATTGAAAATGATAACATAGTAATGATCTAAAAAATAGTAATCAGTAAAATTAAATAAAATTACTATAGTTATTTTAGTATTTTTTTAATTTGTGTGAAAAATAGTAAAGCTACGCTTATTTTGGGAGAGAAGTAGCATTTAGAAATCTTTCATTTCTTCTTTTTTTTCCTTTTTTTTTTTGGAAAAAAAAAAACCACAAGCCAATTTGAGGCACCCAAATATAATTCGGAAATTGTCCCTAAATCCCTTTCAAGAAATTTTGATAATAGTACTACTTATAGCCATATTTAGCCCATTACCAATAGTAATCAGTAAAATTAAATAAAGTTACAAAATGATTGATTTAAAGGAGTAATGATACATAATTCAACTAATCTCCTCAACTTTCTAATAGCAAGTGAGGTGTCATGCATTCATTGGCTACATATTTATAAAATAATTATTATTACTATATTATTGACCAATGAATGCATGACACATCACTTGTTATGAATAAGTTGAGGAGATTAGTTGAATGGTGTATCATTACTCTTTTGAAAGTGAATTCTTTGAATATGACGGAGGAAAGTACTAATTATTGAAACACTTTGAGATGTTTGAGCAACGATCCACATGATAAAATATTAAAGAGAAATAGAGGAAATAATTAATGATGTGACATGTCTTAATTATTAATTACTATATATATTATAAAGAAAATATAAATTAATAAATGCATCCCATGCCACTACGTTGTAACATTTAAATAAGATGCATACTACCAAACTTGTACGTATTATCCTAATTCTTTTTCTACTTTTATTTATACACTCATAAAATTAAAGGTAAATGCACAATTACCCCCCATGTGGTTTCGAAAACTTATGCATCACCCTCTTAAAGTTTAAAAAGCTACCATGCACCCCCCTTAACTTTCGTAAACTAAGTAAAGGTGGACGAAATGACCAAAATACTCCACCAGATTGCACTGTAATTACTGAACTGTTAAAAATTTGCAGAACGCAATCGCCTTCCACCGAATTGCACCAAGCCAAGAAACCACAATGCTTCTTTTTGCATACATAATAAAGAAATCCCTTCGTTGCCCTGTCCGACGCTGTAATTCTACATCCGCTTGGCGCCCGGTATTGCCCTTAAAGTCTCCGGTGTTACAGCATCGGACAGTTACTATTAAGAGATTAGAGTTTTAATCCAATTAATACTTATTACTCAGTGTTTATCAACAATTCCTATTAATACTTAATTAGATCATTACTAAATATTCAAGATATATAACCACTAACTCTTAGTTAGATAGGTTAATAAGACAAGGGTAAGTTGAGAAAAAAATTATGTTTTTTTTTTTTTTGTTAAAACGTCATTTATTTTAAAAATTACTATTTTCTCTAAAAATGACTTTTATTCTAAATAGAAATTAAAGTATATGAATTAATAGTAATAGAGTTTTTTTTTTTTTTTATAGTAGAACAGCGGATTAAGTGGCTGGGGGGACATGAGGATCCTTTATTAATGTTGACGGCCTAAATGCCGTGAGTAAAAAATAGATACCAAGGGAAATAGTAATGGAGTTTTAGTGAAACGAACAAAATGTGAATGGTTTGATATAGGGAAATATTATATTACAGTCCCTTAAAGGAATCATTCAGCCACTGGACCGATTCATAATTTAACCAAACTTGAGAGGAGGTCAAAGTAATTCACCCTTGTGACTATTGTCCCTTTTTGTTATATTATCTATGAACTTTAGCATTTATTTTGTGGGAGTAAAGTAAGCATTTTTTGTTGTTGTTGTTGAATCATTTTGTTTTGATAATACTAGTATTAAATTTTTATATTTAACCCAAAAGATCAATGATATATTCCCTCCGTTCTATTCGAAGAGTTCATTTTAACAAACTTGAGGGGAGGTAAATGTAAAGCTACGCTTATTTTGAGAGAGAAGTAGTATTTAGAAATCTTCCATTTCTTCTTTTTTTCCTCTTTTTTTTTTTTTTTTTTTTTGAAAAAAAAAAAAACCACAAGCCAATTTGAGGCACCCAAATATAATTCGGAAATTGTCCCTAAATCCCTTTCAAGAAATTTTGATAATAGTACTACTTGTACCCATATTTAGCCCATTACCAATAGTAATCAGTAAATTATTAAACATACACATAATAGTACTATTTGAGCAACGATCTACATGATAAAATATTAAAGAGAAATAGAGGAAATAATTAATGATGTGACATGTCTTAATTATTAATTACTATATATATTATAAAGAAAATATAAATTAATAAATGCATCCCATGCCACTACGTTGTAACATTTAAATAAGATGCATACTACCAAACTTGTACGTATTATCCTAATTCTTTTTCTACTTTTATTTATACACTCATAAAATTAAGGGTAAATACACAATTACCCCCCATGTGGTTTCAAAAACTTATGCATCACCCCCTTACGGTTTAAAAAGCTACCATGTACCCCCCTTAACTTTTGTGAACTAAGTAAAGGTGGACGAAATGACCAAAATACCCCACCAGATTGCACTGTAATTACTGAACTATTAAAAATTTATAGAACGCAATCGCCTTTCACCGAATTGCACCAAGCCAAGAAACCACAATGTAGAGATGGCCACGGTTCCAGTTTGAACCGGAACCAACTCGGAACCGGACCTCCGATTTTGGAACCGAAACCGGAACCGTGGCCCCCGGTTCCAGAACCGGACCCTCCTCTGGCGGTTAAGGTTCCGGTTCCTCTTGTCTGAGAACCAGAAACCGGCGGGTCGGAACCGCCGGTTCCAAAGGGTCCAACCCTCCGGTTCTAATATGAGAACCATAAAAATAATAATTTTTACATTCCTCTTGCCAGATTCGAACACACAACCCTTTGTTGAAATTGAAGGCTTTAAGCAAAGTTGATTAACCACTTCAACTATTGATTTTTTTAAACTTCTTTCTTATAATTATAATTATATTATATGTTTAATATATAATATATAAAAACTATTTTTAAATATATATTATAATAATATACAAACTAATAGTATACTTTATATATATATTATTAATATAATATAAATAAGCATTAAATTAAATTAAAATTAATTAATTATTAAATTAAATTAGATCCAACCACAACTTTCGCAAATGATGAAGATGAATTATATTAAATATTTAAGATGTATTTATTTTGTAAAAGTTTCAATGCTTCAAAGTTCAAATTCTAATTTCTCACGATTTATAACAAGGCATCACTCTCTTGATTTTTTTTTTAATAATATATTGAGGTATTATTCATCTGTATATATATATTTTTCACAATTTATTTGTGTATCTGTTATTATATAAATCATTTAATTGTTTAAATGTATGTATTGTCGCTACATATTTTATTTTATTTTTGTAATTTTAATTATTTATAAATAATTGAGTCATTAATTGAGTCAAAATAAAATAACATTTATAAGTTAAAATTTTTAAATAAACGAAAAAAATTGTTAAATAAATGGAAGAGATTGGAATCGGAACGGAAACCTTGACAGAACCGGAACCATGACAGATTAGAAATGGAACCGTGACAGAACCGGAATTGAAACCGGAACCGGCGGTTCTAGAACCGGCACGGAACTGTCCCCCCAAGGTTCCGGTTCCGGTTCCACTGATTTATGAACCGTAACCGGCGGTTCCGGAACCGTGGCCATCCCTACCACAATGCTTCTTTTCGCATACATAATAAAGAAATCCCTTCGTTGCCCTGTCTGACGCAATAATTCTACATCCGCTTGCCGCCCGGTATTGCCCTTAAAGTCTCCGGTGTTACAGCGTCAGGCAGTTACTATTAAGAGATTAGAGTTTTAATCCAATTAATACTTATTACTCAGTGTTTATCAACAATTCCTATTAATACTTAATTCGATCATTACTAAGTATTCAAGATATATAACAACTAACTCTTAGTTAGATAGGTTAATAAGACAAGGGTAAGTTGAGAAAAAAAATTATGTTTTTTTTTTTTTGTTAAAACGTCATTTATTTCAAAAATTACTATTTTCTCTAAAACGACTTTTATTCTAAATCGAAATTAAAGTATATGAATTAATAGTAATAGAGTTTTTTTTTTTTTATAGTAGAACAGCCGATTAAGTGGCTGGGGGGCATGAGGACCCTTTATTAATGTTGACGGCCTAAATGTCGTGAGTAAAAAATAGGGACCAAGGGAAATAGTAATGGAGTTTTAGTGAAACGAACAAAATGTGAATGGTTTGATATAGGGAAATACTATAGCCCCTTAAAGGAATCATTCAGCCACTGGACCGATTCATAATTTAACCAATCTTGAGGGGAGGTCAGAGTAATTCACCCTTGTGACTATTGTCTCTTTTTGTTATATTATCTATGAACTTTAGCATTTTTTTTATATTACACTTTAGCATTTATTTTGTGGGAGTAAAGTAAGCATTTTTTGTTGTTGTTGTTGAATCATTTTGTTTTGATAATACTAGTATTAAATTTTTATATTTAACCCAAAAGATCAATGATATATTCCCTCCGTTCTATTCGAAGAGTTCATTTTAACAAACTTGAGGGGAGGTAAATGTAATTCACCCTTGTGACTATTGTCTCTTTTTGTTATATTATCTATGAGCGGATGTAGAATTACAGCATCGGACAAGGCAACGAAGGGATTTCTTTATTATGTATTCGAAAAGAAGCATTGTGGTTTCTAGGCTTGGTGCAATCCGGTGGGAGGCGACTGCGGTCTGTAATTTTTTAACAGTTCAGTAATTACAGTGCAATCTGGTGGGGTATTTTCGTCATTTCCGTCACTTTACATGGTTCACGACAGTTAAAGGGGGGTGCATGGTAGCATTTTAAACCGTAAGGAGGTGATGCATAAGTTTCCAAAACCAAAATGGGGTAATTGTGTATTTACCCTAAAATTATTCTTTTCTTGTCTTTTCTTTTATATTGATTGTAATTCTATTATTTTAATTTTCTAATTCAAATTTGTACTATAGTAAACTCCAATTTTAATGTATTACATATTGACTAACTTTTTCAAGTTCATTATTTTTAAAAACGATTTTTATAGTCCCTAACTTTTATTTCGACAAATTGGTCCTTTACTCATTTAAGAGAAATCATGTCAGATCAATTTGTTTGATACTTTTCCATTTTAAAAGTGTGAAATACAGTTTACCTCTTGTGTTTTTTTTTTTTTTTGACAGTTTTTCCCCTATACTTTCAAAACTGACAGTTTCTCCCTCATGGTTTTGGACTAAAGTGCCCACTTAACAGAAAATAGCATCACTAACGGAGAGTGAAACAGACGCGCTGAAGACGAGAGTGGGCCAACAAAAAACAGACATGTCATCATTTTTGTTCCAAAAACAACCCCAATTAACCCCATTTATTGACCTGGAAACTACTCAAGCATATGCACAGCTCTGCAAACCTCAACATTACATAAATGCTAAAGTGTAATATAAAAAAAAATGCTAAAGTGCATAGATAATATAACAAAAAGAGACAATAGTCACAAGGGTGAATTACTTTATGAATCGGTCCAGTGGCTGAATAATTCCTTTAAGGGACTATAGTATTTCCCTATATCAAACCATTCACATTTTGTTCGTTTCAGTAAAACTCTATTACTATTTCCTTGGTCTTTATTTTTTACCACGGAATTTAGGCCGTCAACATTAATAAAGGGTCATCATGCTCCCCAACCACTTAATCGGTTGTTCTACTGTAAAAAAAAATAATAATAAACTCTATTACTATTAATTCATATACTTTAATTTCGATTTAGAATACAAGTAATTTTAGAGAAAAGAGTAATTTTTAAAATAAATGACGTTTTAACAAAAAAAAACATAATTTTTTTCTCAACTTACCCTTGTCTTATTAACCTATCTAACTAAGAGTTAGTGGTTATACATTTTGAATACTTAGTAATGATCTAATTAAGTATTAATAGGAATTGCTGATAAATACTGAGTAATAAGTATTAATTGGATTAAAACTCTAATCTCTTAATAGTAATAAATTAATACTCAAAGTTTTTCTTCGCATTTAAACGAATCCTTAACTATCTTGTTTGAGAATTTTTACTAACGACTTTTATTCTAGACAGGAGGAGGATATTTAGTAAACAAAATCAGTTCATGTTTACCCTTTTGATTTCTTGGTTGGGTTGGTTGCCAACAAACAAAAATAACCAAATGATTTGGTTGCCAAACCAAGAAATCTCTCCCCATGCTTATAACATTACTCTGCATATTATAATATATATATATTAATCTCAACGAAAGGTGCCTTCCCCAGTTGTTAACTCCAATCAAATTAATCCAATTTAAAATATATATATATACCAACAACTTGGTACGTCGTACCATGTGGAAATTCGGATTCAAATAAGAAAGAAATTATATATTATATATATAATATCTCCGACCAAATGCACGATTACAAATGAACTGAATCTTGGAAGTGATTTTGAAAAGTCAGGGTAATTAGTTCACGTACGTACTAGGTTAATTAGTTCCAGAATTTCGAGGATTTGCATTTGAATGATCTTTGCCTAATTAATTATACGTACGAACGAGAGATTAACTATTGTCTACATATGTTTTACCGCATTTATTTACTCCCTGCGTCTCATAGAATGATGAGCCGGGTTTAAAAAATTTACAATGTATTATGGATGGTAATGTACAACACATTAAATAAGTAACGCGACACTATATTTTTTATTTATATTCTTAGTTTTTAAATAAGGGTTAATTGTAGATCACACATTAATATTGGTAAGTTTATGCTATGTAAATAATTAAAACTGAACTATTTTAGTGTGACAAATAAAAATTTTGAAATTGGACTATGTATATGGGACCGAGTGAGTATCATACAATAATTTAGTTGTGATAATTGTAAATATTTTGATACCTATTTAAAATATTAAAAAAATAAATAAATTATTATTAATATTGTCTCACACGATATTGAACAAAATTACACTATAACAGTTGTGTTCCATATTTAGTACCCTGTGAACACTGGCTCTGTGTTACGGGCCAACTCCTCAACGTTGCCCTGTAACTCGCACGCCCACCACTACTTGCTGTCCATCGTGTCTAAGCTTCCCGTGACACTATGGAAACGAAATTCATATATTGTCTAAACTAAAACCCTTGAATTCACAGAAAAAGTGGGCTTCCCAACACTTCATTGACAAACCTTAATTAATTTAAAGGAGAAACTTTCATGGTAAAATGTAGAAGGGGCATGATATTTGCAGCGACGGAATCGATATTTGCAGCAACATTTTTGCATGAAAAGACCGAAATGCCCTTGGGGTAAAAAAAATTTAAAAAAATTTAAATTTTCCAATCTGCTGGAAAATTTTTTTTAAAAAAAAATGTCGCTGCAAAACCATCGCCGGCGATGGTTTTGTGTAAAACCATCGCCGGACGACGGCTACAAAACCATCGCCGTCCTCCGGCGATGGTTTTACACAAAACCATCGCCGGCGACCGGCGATGGTACCTCCCCCCCCCCCTTAAAGTTGAGATTTTTGATATTTGCAGCGACCACCGGGCGGATTTTCCCCATTCCGGTAAAAAATTTCACAATTTTGACAAAACTACTAATAAATTCGGACATAATACAAGTAAAATTATTAATAAAACTACATAAAAAAAAGAAAAAAAAACCAAAGAAAAAAACCAAAGTGTCGCCGGTCGCCGACAACACTTTTGCAAAAGTGTCGCCGGCGTGGTTTTTTTCTTTGGTTTTTTTTTTCCTTTTTTTATGTAGTTTTATTAATTATTTTACTTGTATTATGTCCGAATTTATTAGTAGTTTTGTCAAAATTGTGAAAGTTTTTACCGGAATGGGGAAGATCCGCCCGGTGGTCGCTGCAAATATCAAAAATCTCAACTTTAAAGGGGGGGGGGGGGGGGGGGTACCATCGCCGGTGTGTTGCAGCGACATTTTTTTTTTTTTTTTAATTTTTCCAGCAGATTGGAAAATTTAAATTTTTTTAAATTTTTTTTTACCCCAATATCAATTCCGATGTAGAAATGGACAAAATTTTGTACATTTAAAATGGAAATAGTATCAATTACGTAAAAGAAACTAAAATGTTGAGGTTTTAAATATTTTTTTAATAAACTATTTATATTGTACAAGATATTTTAGGGAAACAGTGCTTCTTTGTGCTCACCCGTTACTATGCGAGATGGTGCATTGCACCGCTTAATTATATTCGCATGAGGTTTTTGGATTTTGATCCCAAAACCGTAATGTCGGCGTACCATTTTTTTTGAATTTGGGGCCACTGACCCCAATCCTTATTACATTTTTTTTCACCCGGCTGAGTTTTGAACTCACGACATGTGGGAAACTAACCTGTGATATTAACCGCTAGGTTGTAGGTTCAAACCCAATGTCGACGTACCATTCAGCTAAACTCTTACTTTAATATATATATATATATATATATATATATATATATATCAAGGTTATCATCAAATGCAATTTTAAAATGTGTGTTCTTATTTTGGTGTTGTTTTGATGTGAATGTACAGTATTTGAATATTCACTTCACATGTAGTGATATTAACAAATTTACACTTGTTCTTATGTATAAAGCTTCCGAGATATTGCGCATCAAGTTTAGCATCTGGTGTATAACATATGTTGTATCAAATTTAACTGTCAAAATATCGTTATCGAACTGACAAAAAACTCCTCTAAATAACGAAACACAGGTGATTTTTTATTTATCTTTCTCTATTTGAAATTTTTCTCTAGCAACTCAATTTTGACATACAATACGAAAACACAACACGAACTCGACACGATATAAGCGGGTTATGGTGAAACCTTAGCAAGTTCACAGGTTATATGGGTCGACCTGAATAACACGAACAATTAAGCGGGTAAAGTTAGGATTGAGAAAGTTGACACATGAACCCACAAACCTGAACCCGGCACGAGAAATTTATATGACAACACAAACCCGACGCGAACCCTACAAGAACACGAAATGTTCGTGGATTAAATGGGTCAATATGAATAATTAAACCGGTAATGTTAAGATTGAGGAGCGTCGACAAGGGAACCCGCCAACCCGAACCCGATAACCCAGACACGAATTGCCACCCCCTACTAGAGATAAAACTCTCTTTCCTACAATAGGGTAAAAATTTAAGCCTTTTGAGCCCCATTTATAAGTTTGTAGGGACTTTTGATCTATTCAATTTATTATCAATCTACTTATTTCCGGGAGGAAAAAAAACACAAACAGACACACACAAAACACGCATTGTAGTTTGATAAAATTAACATACTCACTCTCCCACAGATCTGATTGTGCACAATCAATAATGGAGATTAATGAGAATGAACATTTGAGCGGAAATTATAATGCAATTAGCAATGATTGAATGATTCTTCAGATAACTTGCATAAACCAATGCATCAAATATTTTTCCTCATTAATCACAACATGTATGAGAGGAACAAACCGATCTCAGCAGATGGACAAACCTATTCCACCATAGCAGTAGCAGAGGTGGCCGTCACCGACACCGGCACCTTCCACAACTGCATGAGAGAAATTCAGAGCACACACTACCGCGCCCCAGTATGTCTTGAATATACTTTCAGCCGCATCACCAGGTCTGACTCTTTCCTCCACAACCCAAAATGAAAATAACATCAATGCAACCTAAGCTAGCTATCAAATGTTTGTTGTGTCCAGATGACTAGCAAATACAATTCAGCGGTATTACTCAAAAGCTTAAAAGATATCCCCGTCAGCCTTGCACAAAAAGCTCGCTAGTCGTCAGACCAGTACTTCGGATGATTCTTCTATCTCAACCTATGGGATGTCGTCTCCTGCACAATTTTGGGAATAATTGAACCATCGCTACATTTAATCCACTATAGAACAGTCAATGACTAGCAATGAAAACAACCAATTTATAAATAAGTTCCCTATGAGTAAAGGTTGTGAATACTAGTCTGGCCAATTTTTCTGCTCAGTAACCTGCCTGCCTGCCTTTCCAAACCCTGTCGGCCACACTGAATTGGTGAACTTATGTGCGACCACATCAGACGGATGGCGGAGAATTGACCCAATGCAAAAAAAAAAGGTCAGATCAAAATTACCTCTTTGGCCTGCCTCTATCTTCCTCGTAGTCCATCACTCCACCAGATTCAGAGTAGATCTCCTCATGCCCTCGGATGTCAAAGTCGGCCTGCTCACAGTTTGTAACTTCTGCCACATTGTAAGTAAGACACATCGACCAATACCATCCGTGAAAAAATATAATATATACAACAGGCAGATTGCTTAAAATTCGAGGAATAGGCTCCAACCCAAAAATTAGTCATCACTGAAGATGATTGTGGCGACCAGAATTTTGAGACATTTTATGACACCAGCCCATAACCGAAACAATCTATTTAGTTTGTTAGGAAAAACCATTAGATAGATTTTAAAGAAAATGTGCCACAGACTTCTCATAACCACAAGCAAAAATATAAGTGAAAGTTAGTTGAGTAGTGAAGGGAGGAAAAAAGAAACACCAACTTTCACCTCTTTCCCATACATAAAAGCATTTGTACATATTCTTTCTTTTTAAACAAGCAGTTCAGTTTTCTTTGTACATACTCTGAATAAACTCAAAAGCTACTTCAGTTTATAATTACTAGTTCCATTTTTTCTTTAGTTCAGTATTTGTACTTTTTGCCTGCGCAATTTTTTTCTTCTTTTTTTTTTTTTTTTTAATAACCATTCAATATATCATGTACTGATCACTTTTCTAGAAAATTACAATGAACTAACATGCTGAAGTACAAAGATAAACATTCAAAGAATAAATAGAAACTAAACTGCAATTTACTGACCTTGAGTGATAGTGCTTTCTTTGCTTCTTCCACTTTTTCTTCAAATTCTTTACCATGCTTCTTATCCAACTCACTCATGGCATCCGCCCACTTAATCTTCTCCTGAATTGAGATAAGAAGATTGTCCGACGTAGCCAACCTATTTAACATTAAAATTTAAAGCAATTAGAATATGGATAAGTCGGTCCTTTGGTGATATTCCCAAGGATGAATGACTAATTGATAATTTTGCCATAATGTAACAAAGAACTACTAGCAGATAAAAAATTGAAATAGTATGTGGGGACTGTCTTAATCATCACAATGAAGTATAGGTAAGACTAAAAGGGTACACTTGTGGGGATTGGTCTCTTCCTGTTCTCAGAAACATCATTAGGCTACAACTTGCAGAAACCTTACAGAAACACAAGCAGTTGAACTCTAGAAATCTATACAAGAAAACTTCAAGCATCATACCCCAAAGACTAAATAATACCACACCATCTCAACCAAGTTTCAAAACCAGCAGTTCATATTTCCATAAATACAATTAAAATTTCAAAACCTTAGTCAATTTCTAAAGAAAATTGATACGACATGTAATTACACTTCTCTAAAAACTATAACACTCTACTACTAAAGCTAATCAGACCTGTCATTTCCTAATAACAATAAGGATAAGATGCCACTCCATTGTTGTACCAAGACACAAAAATACAATGGAACAACCAAAAAACCATAAAATAACT
Organism: Leptodermis oblonga; assembly: GCA_016801395.1. NCBI lineage: Eukaryota > Viridiplantae > Streptophyta > Magnoliopsida > Gentianales > Rubiaceae > Leptodermis > Leptodermis oblonga. The sequence continues at coordinate 7,555,527 of CM028755.1, forward strand.
TTCATCAGGACACCTAACCGTAAAGCACAGCATTGCATTTCGCCAGAACTATATGGAACTTCAATGGGATTGCAATAAATGACACCTTCAAAAATCAATCATAAAAGCACCTTGTTGGCCCAAAAAACAAAGAAGTACAAGCCCCATACAATAGCAAATGTTGTCAAACTTGGTAAACAAGAAACCACAAAAATGAAAAAGGTCGGTCAGACCCAAATAGATCTAAACCTGGGGGAAAGACCAAAAATAGCTCAAACAGAGCTCGAGCAATATCCCCACAAGAAAGGCCAATTGAAAAAAGAAAACAATACCAATTTGTTAATGTGTGTATCATATTCCCCAGTTGGCCAGGTCGAAGATCTCTTCCAGCAGCAAATTGCACCTGCACAAAAACCAATAAGATTAGTCATCAAATTGCTTAATATTCCACCAAAACAGAGAGAGAGAAGCCAAACAGGTTTGTGAAGCATCAAACCTCAAAAAATCTTCGCAACTGATCCAACTTTCCCCTGACTATACCCTATGCACAGAAACAAACTATCTCAAGAAAAAAATATACAGAGTAGAAACAGAAAAATAAACCTCTCACTCAGCAATTGGTACACCATTATTATTAAATGGTAATTAAATACATTACAAAAGTCTCATAGATCAATAAAAACAATGTTTTCCTACTTACCACATACATGCACTCATTGATGAGGAAATCTTCAAGCTCGCGTACATTTGACACATCCAACTCCTGCATAAGGACTTCATAGGGCAGCACCTTCATTTAGGAGAGAGAGAGAGAAATCAGAATCTTTGGCCTTAAAGAATTGCCAAGGAAAACCAAGGATGCAAACACCCAAGCTTTGTTCTCCGCCCTCCCCCTATTCTTCCCCGCTTCAAAAATCAGAGAACTCATAATTTTAACTGGACATGAGACAAAAAAAACTCATAATTGGAAGCAAAGGTTTTTAAATGTAACACTTGAATAGAAATGAACAGAAGTAAGTTTATTAAAACATGGAAGTGTTAAATCCCTAGAGAAGTGTTTATAAATGACTCACGTGTGCATTTAACCAGCTAAACAAGTAAAGCACAGCCTCATCAATCATGAGCACAAATGAAAGTTTACAATAACTGACTGGCCATTTATTACTATATTAAATTCTAGGTTCACAAACAAGGTACCTTGTTTGTTTCTGCAAGAGTAAGCACAGTGAGCTGCTTCAATTTGAGAACTTGATCTGGTACCAATTGCGGAAGGCGGTCCGCACTACCTGCACAGGTATGCACAATTATGTCCACAAAATCACCGCCAGGAAATTTCCCTTTAATTTATCTCAAGTAATAATCAGATTATGGCGCACAGTGTGTGTGGGTGGGTGGGTCGTAGATAATTACAATAGAAGAAGCAAACAAGTGAATCTTAAGGATGCTATCTTTGTGAATGCGTTTCAGACACTCCAAGGCAACCCCTTGATCTTTATGCTTGATCTTATAGTCCTTGACACAATCCATTACGTGCAGAGTTTTGATCTTTCTGGTTGGAAGCAAAGGTAAACTCAGTTTGGCACTTGAGCGCACCAATACATAGCAGTAATCTAGTATCTAATTTTCTTCCAACATAGAAGAATCCAGTTCAAAACAACAGGACAATGATTTTCCTGGAAAGTGACCAGATAATTTGTTCATCATATCTTTATTATATGTAAGCATATAACAGCGACTAGTTTGCAAAAAAACAATGTACAAGGATAGAGACATGTCATATCCAAGGAAAATGTTTCAACAGATTAGATGGCACAATATCAACCAACAAGGTGTCAATTGACCAAGTTTTCCACCTTCAAACTGTAATAACATCATGCACGGACGAATACATTTCATTGATCACAGAAAAGTTACCTGTAAATCTCATTCATCTAACTAAAAAACTGGCAAGGAACCGTTACAACTCTTTCACTAGGGTCCTAGTTTTCTCACCTATTAGCATATCTAGTATAGAATTTCAAATATGAAATCAAACTTTTTTCTTTTCTAGTACAGATCAAAAAGCTACTTTGCAAACTTTGGCCGAAACAATAGGGGGATGAGACTATTTCAAACACAGAAGATGCTACAGGATTAAAGCAGGTCATCATACAGAATCATTATAAGATCTTACCCTTGTATTCACTCCATGTTCCATGGGCAAACATCCGAAGCAATTCTAGAAACACAGACTGCTCAGTTCCCTGCAGCTGTACATAAAGAAAATCAAAAATTAAAAAGTACATAAATAAGTAAACCAAGTAATGAGAATGTCTGTCAAGAAACCCAAGAGAACACTCTATAAACCAAATTAAGCCTAGTTATAAGCTCAGTTCCTCTGAACTGATCAACTCTGAACTGATCAACTCATACATACAGCTTTACACACATACAATGACTCATTGAAACTTAAATTGATTCGATACAGGATCATCCCTTGAAAATAGATGAAAGGCCACTTTTAAATTGGATTACGATTACGAGAATAGTGAACAGTCAGATCCATCAGATGGTTGTGATTTCTCTCATTAGCAACCACAAAGATCATGAAATCAGAGGGGGAAGGGGGGTTTGATGTCTAAAGTTCAAAAATAAAGGGGAACAGAGCGATATAGGGAGAGAGGATTCTTTAAAATTCTGCAGATTGATGTCATAGTAACTTATCATAAGTAGAAAATAGGTTGTACAGACCCAAAATGACATCTAAAAAGGCCAGCATATCACACATTGCCAAAGGAACAAAAATCTTGTCATCACACCATCCCGATATCTAGTAATTCATAATCCTCAATCATTTGATTGTGCTCTCATCATGCATGTCCTCAATCCAGAACTTGTAACTCCAAAGTTACCAACAATACAAAGTTTTACATAATTCAAGAACTTTGATGACAGAGTCAGAAAGAATGATACACGAGAATATCGTCAAATGAAAACTAGAATTATCACATTCATCTTAACTTCCGTGTTCAACCTATGTTTTCATTCCTTCCACTTCTTAAAAACCTTCCTATCCTCTCAAACCCGGCCTGAGATCAAACTCGGATGACCCACTAATTCTTCAAAACATAAGAACAACGATTGAAAGAAAAGCGTAAGAGAGGGAAACATGGAAGTTACCAAGAAAAATAAAGTTCATACGTTACTAAATTCTCAAAATTTTCATGAAATACACAAACCAAAAGGCAAAACCTACCACAATACTGTGATCATAATAATCAACTTTAAAATAAATAAAACTCCGAATTTAGACAACACTAGGAAACATATGATCAAGCATTTTAGCCATTAACACACAATTAAACTAACCGTAAAATAAAATTAAAAGCGTGTAGGGCTAAAATTGAAACCTCTAGCACATTGGGAACGGCGAGAACCTCTGAGAAGGCGAAGAGGGAAGGATGCGACGTCGCCTCGGTGATGAGGTTGGCAAGGGCAACTGCGGAACCCTTGTGATTCGACGCCTGCTTTACGAAGTAATCGATGAACTCGGCTTGCTTCTCCTCAATATCCATCGTTAAACAAAATCGACCCAAAATAAATCAAACCCACAAAATTAAATGCGAAAGCTGCAATCGACGGACGAACGGAACGAACAATGCCGAGGAGAAGACAAACCGAACACACGAACTAAATCAAATTGATTTAGTTTTGATTGTCGGCCACCCAAATAAGGGGCCTGCTCTTTAGCTTGAAACCAAAAATCAGCCCAAATGCGTTTAAGCCTATTTGTAAGAAACAAGGGCCCAAGCTAAAGAAGAGTCTTAGTCCAAATTTTTTCCTAACACTTTTTTTAAATTTTTTTTATTTTCTACTCAATTTCCACTCAAATTTTTTTTTATTTATTTAAATAAATAAAAATAATTATTCACGTTAATTTTTTTAAAATTCCCAAAAATACTGATACCTTAATGGCATCAAAATAAACGAAATGCTTCACACCTATAACTTTTACTGTTATATTAAATAGTGAATGCAATTGTTTCTAAAATAATTGTATAACAAAATTGTAATTAATAATTTCACCTCCATATAGACCCGATAACTATAAACTGAATAAATAACAGCTAAATTTGTCCTTCAGAAGAAATACAAGGACAACAATACTAATAAATATTCCCCATCATTAGTAGTAAAATAAAAGTTAGTCAAATCATACATCATAAAGTTAATGCCAAATAAATTACATCTGAAGGCCCTCTAACAGTTGGTTCACAATGTTTATACGCAATTGTGATATTTGATTTATCCCCGCCTAAGACTGATTCACCTCCATCGAGTCATTCGAACTCATTTCCCCATCAATTACCACATTAACATCATCATCATCATCATCGTTATCAGCAAACCTGAAATTTTATCCTTAACTTCTGTTGTCGGCATACCGGTCTTGGCCCTTTTGCTCTTACTTAGCTTTTGCTCTGAAAGATGCCATTCCTTTTTCTGTTGATGCGGAAAAAGTCCTGTTGCCAAATGAAATGCAGTTGGCTCAAAGGTAATGAGTGAAAAAAGGTGTTCAAAGATCTCATTTCCTGGATTGTTATCTTTAATCAAATTATTGATAACACAGCAAGCCACCACAAATTTCGCTTGACTTCTTGGATCATAGCTAAACATCGGGCCTGAGAGAAAGTGAAATCTACTCTTCAACACTCCAAATGTGCGCTCCACTACATTCCACACTTGTGCATGTCTATGATTGAATAACTCTTTCACCGGGTTATAATGTCCGCCCCGTCCACGAAATGCACTAAGGTGGTATTTGTGCCCATAGAAAGGGGCTAGGAAACCAGGCATATTTCTGTATGCATAATCCACTACAAAATATTTACCCTGGGGGGCCATTGGAAATGCATGAACGGGGTTATAAATTGCCTCTTGCAAAACCGTTGTATCATGTGCACTGCCCCCAAAACCCGCCAATACAAACACAAAACGCATGTCATGATCAACAACAGCTAATACGTTCTAAGATACTTGACCTTTGCGATTTCTATACTGTATTTGTACCTCATTTCTAGCCCACACACCCCAATGTTTCGAAAAAATGATATTTTAAATGTTGATCCAATACAGTTAAAAACTAACATTATCATTAAAGAAAAACGTGTTAAATATCTATACTCGCCTTTTACTCAATTTTCTAAAATTAAAAAACTAACAATTTCAACCGTAGAGATTAACAACACTTTGAAATAAGACGACGACTTACCCTGAAATACGGGAATAGATGTCTCCTCTATCGGATCAGTGGATGAACACTGTTTTGATTATTCGCTACAATAACATGCGCACTCATTTTGCAAATTGCTTCCCTTACATCCCTGATCACATGAGAGCATGTAGATGTGGAATGTTGAAATCTATCTATTAGATCACGGATGCGTTTATCTCTGGTCATGCACATCAGAAACATAAGAAGTGCTTCTTTCCATGATACACCCTTCTCTTTTTTAAAATAAAATCCATTTGAATGGAGTCTCAAGTAGGGCATCAAAAGTAGGACGTATTAAGCGCGTCTGCTGATAAAGGTTGAGTGGATGACGAGAACTTAACATCCACTTTGTGTAATCCTTACCTGATAGAGGGCAGTCATTTTGTATCATTCTTTCAGGACGTTGAAGACTTTGCAACCTGCTCATCTCGTTTAGCAACATTAGTTGATAGAATGACACTGTGCTATCCCAATTTGATGAACCGGTATTGTTGGCTTCTTCATCGATGCCAGTATTTTCATTTGCTTCATTTGTGGACTCATCATCGGAGTTGATTTCAGCATCTGTCATGATAGGGTTGTATTCCAAAATGATATAAAGTTACTTTTCCAATTAGCAATCACACGTTTAACAGAAATCAAAAATAATAATCTGTTAAAATAAAATATTGTAACTACCGACTTCATAATAACAAAACCAATTCACTGCATGCACATAAGCTTGTGTCCCTATTTATAGCAAATTATTCACACACAATGCCATAACAAGGAAACCTTTGACATGGTGTACAACAAAATCTCACTCAAATAAACTACCAAATAGTCTACCACAACGAAGAATACTTATAACCCAAAGGCTTGCCGTACAATGAAAAATAACTCAAAGCAACTACCAAATTTGTCAACAACAATGAAAGAGTACATATAAACCATAGACAGAAACAATGGAAGCAATCTCAATCAAAATAGAAAACAGTGCAAATGACGCAATAGGAGTTTTGGGAATGATGAAGAACCTGAACATTTCCCAACTCAGCCACTTCAACAGGAAGCATTAGGTCACCCTTTCAGGATGTTGTCCCGCTTCCTCAGAATGTAAAAATATAGTCGCCATAAAAGGGTCCTTCGACAAACTCTTACGAGCTTTTGTGTATAAGGACGGATCCAAATCCAAAGCTTTCAACACTTTAGCAACGTCAACAACTGAAACCACATTTGTAGTCTGGTTACTGCGCCCCACTTCCATTGACTGGTTGAATGCTTCAATGCAAGATTGCATGTCATTAGGTGTAGCACCATCATTGGATTTGCTGGATTTTAAAACAGAACCCCTTTCTGCCCAGGCAGTCCGCTTTCCCTTCTCTTCTCCTTTGGCTAAGGACTCTCACATTCATCAGATGCATTACCCAATTGAACGTACTCATCAGAATCACACGGGTCAATAGTTGTCGTTGTTCTCTGTGGTATATGGTTGAAGCTAATGACTATATTTTCGTCAGCCGTTTCACCTGAAAGAAATACATCTAGTTTATCATACAAGGGAAATGTTTTTCCCTCGCATTCTCTCTTTACTCCAGGAATTATCTGAGACAATACAAAAAAATATTTACAGTGAGACATTAACAACATAGTAAACTTAAGAATTAGTAATAAGTAAATGGAATGTAGATATAAATATATTAAACTCACCTTATCAAGTGTATCCCAATCATCAGCAAGGAACATCCCAGTCCCAGCGTCATACCCTGCTTGATACCCCAAACCCGTCTGGGTAATCAACAATTTTTTCCAAATTCTACACTTCTTTTTCCAACATAGTAACTTGTTGTTGACTTGGACCCTGTCAAATCCATGCCAGTTGTAGCATTTAACTCACATCATTGTATGAAAACCTCTTCCGATCCAAAGGTGTTTTCTCCCTTTGTACAATATCCAATAGTGCACGCTCAACAAAGGGTTGTCATGTTGCCTTCTGCATCGTATTCCCGGATCTTCTTTCCATTTTCTTATTCTTACAAATTTCAAACATGAATAACGAAAACAGATTACTAATAGACAAACTATGTCAATGATATGCATGAAAAACAGTAGTTCCAACATTATTGTATTCAAAACACGGTCACATGTTAAAAGAATGAAGATATCTATATATAACCGATCAAATTTGCAGGTTAACACTAAAATAAACAACTGAATTTTCTCATAACAAATTGTTTAAGGTATGAATCATAACATTGATTATTAACATGGGAATATGCACAAATTCAGCAAACATTATTGTCATAGTTGGTTGCAATAGGGTGATTGGTAAACACATTTGACTTCATGGAAATGCGAATGCAGGGGATATGTCGTTGTTGTCCGTCACAGAAAGTATGGTGCTACAACTTGTTGTTAAACCACCTAAATGAAGAGCATGGTCCTATCATATGGTGCTACAACTAATTGTTAAACCACCTAAATGATAAGCATGGTCCTATCATTCATACATAATCACATTGAAACGATAAATTTTGTAGTCATAGGAAGTAGAAGTTGTTGCATAGAATATCATACATTTGTAAACCCGTTGTTTAGGTCTTCTCATTCTGGGTTATCGTGATTGTAGACTGCATGGTATGTAACTGAGAAGAATAGAATAATTAAAAATAATACTGGAAATGCCAAAAAATCAGTCCACATCAATTCATTACAGTCATTTTTTATACTTATAATAGCCTTCATTAACAAGGAGCAACAAAAACAACTTATCCTTAAGATTTGCAGCGACAAGAAGACAATGCATTGAAAGAGTTCACATTGGCAGGGCAGTTTAACGAAATGCAGAAGAACAGAAGAAATATTATATTGCTACACATATTATGATGAAAAAAATTCAACGCAGAAGAATAGAATGGAGAGGTATGTAATTAAATGAGCACGACATACAAACAAATACAATTAGTGTTTGGTTCTTTTCAAATACATATACTAGCTCCATAACCTCATAAATGCATGGAAAAGTGAAAATACACACACTATCACCTTTTAGATAAAGTAGAAGGATATTATTCAAAATTAGAAATCAATTTCGAACGGCATGTGCACAGAGTTCTTTTAAATCAAAAGAATGGTGACGGGTGCAAGGAGTAACAAACAGACTTCAGCAAAGAGGTATTCTATATTAAAAGACAATGATAGAAACAGTAAGAGAAGGCCCTAAAACATCCATGCTTTTCACTATTGACTGTAAGAAAGGCCATTGAATGGAATTTCAAAGGGCCAAATAAAAGGAATTCTTTGAAAATGATAAACGTTAATACCATCAAACTAGCAAATGGCACATCCCTTGCAAGTGTTGACCAATACCTTGAACAAAAATGTAATAACAGATGGTCATAAGAGAAATGGAACAAGATTGTAGAAGCTGTAAAATATTAACTCCTAAAGATAATAAAAAATATACAAATATCCAAATTTTTTCAATGGGATAAACAGCATTGTATTGAAACTTAATAGAGGTTTTTTCAACTTCCAAAAGCACATGTTTACCAACCCAGTTTATAGAATATTGAACCAAAAAATGAAATATGAATACGAGGAAGGAAACTTTATTAATAACCAAATAAATAGAAAGGAGCAGCAATGTAACAAAAACTTCTCAATCTTCATGCATCTAAAGTAGTCCAAAAGTACCGAGTAACAAATATTTAGGAGCCCATCACCGATATATACCATGAGACAACTATTGGCTAGGCTAGTCACAATCTAAACAGTAGCACTTATTTTGCCAAAAAGTGAGGATGAATCCATCCTGTATCAAACATTTTTATACGTGTTTTTGACTGCACTCAAATTTCCAATTGATAAACACTTGTAACCCAAAGTAGTTTAAGCTCAGATTATGATTTTACAAGTTATTCATAAAGAAGCCTATCACACAAGATTCCAGGTTTGGCTTCAAGAATGTTAATTTCCTCCATTTTTCGTAGGAAGAAGCTCTAGGATAATGGCTCCATAGAGATGTGAGGGGGTAGGAAAATCGAACCAAAATAAAATTGGGGAAAAATTGTATAACAAAAAGTCAAATTCAAGTACCTTGAATTACAGATCGACGAAGTTAGGTTGCATCCCATCAATCTATTCGAATCGTTGCCAGATCCAATTTTTCGAACTTCCCGAGGCTTTGGTGGAACCAGGAAGATGCAGGGGTCGTTGATGAAGATGAATTACGAAGAACTGATGTCGAAGATGTCGCTTATGTCACAACCTTCGTTCCAAGCTACTTCTTTGGTTCGATCGGAGAGGGCCTTTTCAAAATTGCAAACGGCCGTTCGTGGGATTTGGGGGAGAAAAAATGCGTTGATACGCTGGGAGGGGGGTTTCAGTTTTTGGACTCAAACCTAGTCTGAGAAACCAGCCCATAACCGAAACAATCTATTTAGTTTGTTAGGAAAAACCATTAGATAGATTTTAAAGAAAATGTGCCACAGACTTCTCATAACCACAAGCAAAAATATAAGTGAAAGTTAGTTGAGTAGTGAAGGGAGGAAAAAGAAACACCAACTTTCACCTCTTTCCCATACATAAAAGCATTTGTACATATTCTTTCTTTTTAAACAAGCAGTTCAGTTTTCTTGTACATACTCTGAATAAACTCAAAAGCTACTTCAGTTTATAATTACTAGTTCCATTTTTTCTTTAGTTCAGTATTTGTACTTTTTGCCTGCGCAATTTTTTTCTTCTTTTTTTTTTTTTTTTTAATAACCATTCAATATATCATGTACTGATCACTTTTCTAGAAAATTACAATGAACTAACATGCTGAAGTACAAAGATAAACATTCAAAGAATAAATAGAAACTAAACTGCAATTTACTGACCTTGAGTGATAGTGCTTTCTTTGCTTCTTCCACTTTTTCTTCAAATTCTTTACCATGCTTCTTATCCAACTCACTCATGGCATCCGCCCACTTAATCTTCTCCTGAATTGAGATAAGAAGATTGTCCGACGTAGCCAACCTATTTAACATTAAAATTTAAAGCAATTAGAATATGGATAAGTCGGTCCTTTGGTGATATTCCCAAGGATGAATGACTAATTGATAATTTTGCCATAATGTAACAAAGAACTACTAGCAGATAAAAAATTGAAATAGTATGTGGGGACTGTCTTAATCATCACAATGAAGTATAGGTAAGACTAAAAGGGTACACTTGTGGGGATTGGTCTCTTCCTGTTCTCAGAAACATCATTAGGCTACAACTTGCAGAAACCTTACAGAAACACAAGCAGTTGAACTCTAGAAATCTATACAAGAAAACTTCAAGCATCATACCCCAAAGACTAAATAATACCACACCATCTCAACCAAGTTTCAAAACCAGCAGTTCATATTTCCATAAATACAATTAAAATTTCAAAACCTTAGTCAATTTCTAAAGAAAATTGATACGACATGTAATTACACTTCTCTAAAAACTATAACACTCTACTACTAAAGCTAATCAGACCTGTCATTTCCTAATAACAATAAGGATAAGATGCCACTCCATTGTTGTACCAAGACACAAAAATACAATGGAACAACCAAAAAACCATAAAATAACTTTCATCAGGACACCTAACCGTAAAGCACAGCATTGCATTTCGCCAGAACTATATGGAACTTCAATGGGATTGCAATAAATGACACCTTCAAAAATCAATCATAAAAGCACCTTGTTGGCCCAAAAAACAAAGAAGTACAAGCCCCATACAATAGCAAATGTTGTCAAACTTGGTAAACAAGAAACCACAAAAATGAAAAAGGTCGGTCAGACCCAAATAGATCTAAACCTGGGGGAAAGACCAAAAATAGCTCAAACAGAGCTCGAGCAATATCCCCACAAGAAAGGCCAATTGAAAAAAGAAAACAATACCAATTTGTTAATGTGTGTATCATATTCCCCAGTTGGCCAGGTCGAAGATCTCTTCCAGCAGCAAATTGCACCTGCACAAAAACCAATAAGATTAGTCATCAAATTGCTTAATATTCCACCAAAAGAGAGAGAAGCCAAACAGGTTTGTGAAGCATCAAACCTCAAAAAATCTTCGCACCTGATCCAACTTTCCCCTGACTATACCCTATGCACAGAAAAAATCTATCTCAAAGAAAAAAATATACAGAGTAGAAACAGAAAAATAAACCTCTCACTCAGCAATTGGTACACCATTATTATTAAATAATAATTAAATACATTACAAAAGTCTCATAGATCAATAAAACAATGTTTTCCTACTTACCACATACATGCACTCATTGATGAGGAAATCTTCAAGCTCGCGTACATTTGACACATCCAACTCCTGCATAAGGACTTCATAGGGCAGCACCTTCATTTAGGAGAGAGAGAGAGAAATCAGAATCTTTGGCCTTAAAGAATTGCCAAGGAAAACCAAGGATGCAAACACCCAAGCTTTGTTCTCCGCCCTCCCCCTATTCTTCCCCGCTTCAAAAATCAGAGAACTCATAATTTTAACTGGACATGAGACAAAAAAAACTCATAATTGGAAGCAAAGGTTTTTAAATGTAACACTTGAATAGAAATGAACAGAAGTAAGTTTATTAAAACATGGAAGTGTTAAATCCCTAGAGAAGTGTTTATAAATGACTCACGTGTGCATTTAACCAGCTAAACAAGTAAAGCACAGCCTCATCAATCATGAGCACAAATGAAAGTTTACAATAACTGACTGGCCATTTATTACTATATTAAATTCTAGGTTCACAAACAAGGTACCTTGTTTGTTTCTGCAAGAGTAAGCACAGTGAGCTGCTTCAATTTGAGAACTTGATCTGGTACCAATTGCGGAAGGCGGTCCGCACTACCTGCACAGGTATGCACAATTATGTCCACAAAATCACCGCCAGGAAATTTCCCTTTAATTTATCTCAAGTAATAATCAGATTATGGCGCACAGTGTGTGTGGGTGGGTGGGTCGTAGATAATTACAATAGAAGAAGCAAACAAGTGAATCTTAAGGATGCTATCTTTGTGAATGCGTTTCAGACACTCCAAGGCAACCCCTTGATCTTTATGCTTGATCTTATAGTCCTTGACACAATCCATTACGTGCAGAGTTTTGATCTTTCTGGTTGGAAGCAAAGGTAAACTCAGTTTGGCACTTGAGCGCACCAATACATAGCAGTAATCTAGTATCTAATTTTCTTCCAACATAGAAGAATCCAGTTCAAAACAACAGGACAATGATTTTCCTGGAAAGTGACCAGATAATTTGTTCATCATATCTTTATTATATGTAAGCATATAACAGCGACTAGTTTGCAAAAAAACAATGTACAAGGATAGAGACATGTCATATCCAAGGAAAATGTTTCAACAGATTAGATGGCACAATATCAACCAACAAGGTGTCAATTGACCAAGTTTTCCACCTTCAAACTGTAATAACATCATGCACGGACGAATACATTTCATTGATCACAGAAAAGTTACCTGTAAATCTCATTCATCTAACTAAAAAACTGGCAAGGAACCGTTACAACTCTTTCACTAGGGTCCTAGTTTTCTCACCTATTAGCATATCTAGTATAGAATTTCAAATATGAAATCAAACTTTTTTCTTTTCTAGTACAGATCAAAAAGCTACTTTGCAAACTTTGGCCGAAACAATAGGGGGATGAGACTATTTCAAACACAGAAGATGCTACAGGATTAAAGCAGGTCATCATACAGAATCATTATAAGATCTTACCCTTGTATTCACTCCATGTTCCATGGGCAAACATCCGAAGCAATTCTAGAAACACAGACTGCTCAGTTCCCTGCAGCTGTACATAAAGAAAATCAAAAATTAAAAAGTACATAAATAAGTAAACCAAGTAATGAGAATGTCTGTCAAGAAACCCAAGAGAACACTCTATAAACCAAATTAAGCCTAGTTATAAGCTCAGTTCCTCTGAACTGATCAACTCTGAACTGATCAACTCATACATACAGCTTTACACACATACAATGACTCATTGAAACTTAAATTGATTCGATACAGGATCATCCCTTGAAAATAGATGAAAGGCCACTTTTAAATTGGATTACGATTACGAGAATAGTGAACAGTCAGATCCATCAGATGGTTGTGATTTCTCTCATTAGCAACCACAAAGATCATGAAATCAGAGGGGGAAGGGGGGTTTGATGTCTAAAGTTCAAAAATAAAGGGGAACAGAGCGATATAGGGAGAGAGGTTCTTTAAAATTCTGCAGATTGATGTCATAGTAACTTATCATAAGTAGAAAATAGGTTGTACAGACCCAAAATGACATCTAAAAAGGCCAGCATATCACACATTGCCAAAGGAACAAAAATCTTGTCATCACACCATCCCGATATCTAGTAATTCATAATCCTCAATCATTTGATTGTGCTCTCATCATGCATGTCCTCAATCCAGAACTTGTAACTCCAAAGTTACCAACAATACAAAGTTTTACATAATTCAAGAACTTTGATGACAGAGTCAGAAAGAATGATACACGAGAATATCGTCAAATGAAAACTAGAATTATCACATTCATCTTAACTTCCGTGTTCAACCTATGTTTTCATTCCTTCCACTTCTTAAAAACCTTCCTATCCTCTCAAACCCGGCCTGAGATCAAACTCGGATGACCCACTAATTCTTCAAAACATAAGAACAACGATTGAAAGAAAAGCGTAAGAGAGGGAAACATGGAAGTTACCAAGAAAAATAAAGTTCATACGTTACTAAATTCTCAAAATTTTCATGAAATACACAAACCAAAAGGCAAAACCTACCACAATACTGTGATCATAATAATCAACTTTAAAATAAATAAAACTCCGAATTTAGACAACACTAGGAAACATATGATCAAGCATTTTAGCCATTAACACACAATTAAACTAACCGTAAAATAAAATTAAAAGCGTGTAGGGCTAAAATTGAAACCTCTAGCACATTGGGAACGGCGAGAACCTCTGAGAAGGCGAAGAGGGAAGGATGCGACGTCGCCTCGGTGATGAGGTTGGCAAGGGCAACTGCGGAACCCTTGTGATTCGACGCCTGCTTTACGAAGTAATCGATGAACTCGGCTTGCTTCTCCTCAATATCCATCGTTAAACAAAATCGACCCAAAATAAATCAAACCCACAAAATTAAATGCGAAAGCTGCAATCGACGGACGAACGGAACGAACAATGCCGAGGAGAAGACAAACCGAACACACGAACTAAATCAAATTGATTTAGTTTTGATTGTCGGCCACCCAAATAAGGGGCCTGCTCTTTAGCTTGAAACCAAAAATCAGCCCAAATGCGTTTAAGCCTATTTGTAAGAAACAAGGGCCCAAGCTAAAGAAGAGTCTTAGTCCAAATTTTTTCCTAACACTTTTTTTAAATTTTTTTTTTTATACTCAATTTCCACTCAAATTTGATTTTATTTATTTAAATAAATAAAAATAATTATTCACGTTAATTTTTTTAAATTCCCAAAAATACTGATACCTTAATGGCATCAAAATAAACGAAATGCTTCACACCTATAACTTTTACTGTTATATTAAATAGTGAATGCAATTGTTTCTAAAATAATTGTATAACAAAATTGTAATTAATAATTTCACCTCCATATAGACCCGATAACTATAAACTGAATAAATAACAGCTAAATTTGTCCTTCAGAAGAAATACAAGGACAACAATACTAATAAATATTCCCCATCATTAGTAGTAAAATAAAAGTTAGTCAAATCATACATCATAAAGTTAATGCCAAATAAATTACATCTGAAGGCCCTCTAACAGTTGGTTCACAATGTTTATACGCAATTGTGATATTTGATTTATCCCCGCCTAAGACTGATTCACCTCCATCGAGTCATTCGAACTCATTTCCCCATCAATTACCACATTAACATCATCATCATCATCATCGTTATCAGCAAACCTGAAATTTTATCCTTAACTTCTGTTGTCGGCATACCGGTCTTGGCCCTTTTGCTCTTACTTAGCTTTTGCTCTGAAAGATGCCATTCCTTTTTCTGTTGATGAGGAAAAATCCTATTGCCAAATGAAATGCAGTTAGCTCAAAGGTAATGAGTGAAAAAAGGTGTTCAAAGATCTCATTTCCTGGATTGTTATCTTTAATCAAATTATTGATAACACAGCAAGCCACCACAAATTTCGCTTGACTTCTTGGATCATAGCTAAACATCGGGCCTGAGAGAAAGTGAAATCTACTCTTCAACACTCCAAATGTGCGTTCCACTACATTCCACACTTGTGCATGTCTATGATTGAATAACTCTTTCACCGGGTTATAATGTCCGCCCCGTCCACAAAATGCACTAAGGTGGTATTTGTGCCCATAGAAAGGGGCTAGGAAACCAGGCATTTTCTGTATGCATAATCCACTACAAAATATTTACCCTGGGGGGCCATTGGAAATGCATGAACGGGGTTATAAATTGCCTCTTGCAAAACCGTTGTATCATGTGCACTGCCCCCAAAACCCGCCAATACAAACACAAAACGCATGTCATGATCAACAACAGCTAATACGTTCTAAGATACTTGACCTTTGCGATTTCTATACTGTATTTGTACCTCATTTCTAACCCACACACCCCAATGTTTCGAAAAAATGATATTTTAAATGTTGATCCAATACAGTTAAAAACTAACATTATCATTAAAGAAAAACGTGTTAAATATCTATACTCGCCTTTTACTCAATTTTCTAAAATTAAAAAACTAACAATTTCAACCGTAGAGATTAACAACACTTTGAAATAAGACGACGACTTACCCTGAAATACGGGAATAGATGTCTCCTCTATCGGATCAGTGGATGAACACTGTTTTGATTATTCGCTACAATAACATGCGCACTCATTTTGCAAATTGCTTCCCTTACATCCCTGATCACGAGCATGTATATGTGGAATGTTGAAATCTATCTATTAGATCACGGATGCGTTTATCTCTGGTCATGCACATCAGAATCATAAGAAGTGCTTCTTTCCATGATACACCCTTCTCTTTTTTAAAATAAAATCCATTTGAATGGAGTCTCAAGTAGGACATCAAAAGTAGGACGTATTAAGCGCGTCTGCTGATAAAGGTTGAGTGGATGACGAGAACTTAACATCCACTTTGTGTAATCCTTACCTGATAGAGGGCAGTCATTTTGTATCATTCTTTCAGGACGTTGAAGACTTTGCAACCTGCTCATCTCGTTTAGCAACATTAGTTGATAGAATGACACTGTGCTATCCCAATTTGATGAACCGGTATTGTTGGCTTCTTCATCGATGCCAGTATTTTCATTTGCTTCATTTGTGGACTCATCATCGGAGTTGATTTCAGCATCTGTCATGATAGGGTTGTATTCCAAAATGATATAAAGTTACTTTTCCAATTAGCAATCACACGTTTAACAGAAATCAAAAATAATAATCTGTTAAAATAAAATATTGTAACTACCGACTTCATAATAACAAAACCAATTCACTGCATGCGCATAAACTTGTGTCCCTATTTATAGCAAATTATTCACACACAATGCCATAACAAGGAAACCTTTGACATGGTGTACAACAAAATCTCACTCAAATAAACTACCAAATAGTCTACCACAACGAAGAATACTTATAACCCAAAGGCTTGCCGTACAATGAAAAATAACTCAAAGCAACTACCAAATTTGTCAACAACAATGAAAGAGTACATATAAACCATAGACAGAAACAATGGAAGAAATCTCAATCAAAATAGAAAACAGTGCAAATGACGCAATAGGAGTTTTGGGAATGATGAAGAACCTGAACATTTCCCAACTCAGCCACTTCAACAGGAAGCATTAGGTCACCCTTTCAGGATGTTGTCCCGCTTCCTCAGAATGTAAAAATATAGTCGCCATAAAAGGGTCCTTCGACAAACTCTTACGAGCTTTTGTGTATAAGGACGGATCCAAATCCAAAGCTTTCAACACTTTAGCAACGTCAACAACTACAACCACATTTGTAGTCTGGTTACTGCGCCCCACTTCCATTGACTGGTTGAATGCTTCAATGCAAGATTGCATGTCATTAGGTGTAGCACCATCATTGGATTTGCTGGATTTTAAAACATAACCCCTTTCTGCCCAGGCAGTCCGCTTTCCCTTCTCTTCTCATTTGGCTAAGGACTCTCACATTCATTAGACGCATTACCCAATTGAACGTACTCATCAGAATCACACGGGTCAATAGTTGTCGTTGTTCTCTGTGGTATATGGTTGGAGCTAATGACTATATTTTCGTCAGCCGTTTCACCTGAAAGAAATACATCTATTTTATCATACAAGGGAAATGTTTTTCCCTCGCATTCTCTCTTTACTCCAGGAATTATCTGAGACAATACAAAAAAATATTTACAGTGAGACATTAACAACATAGTAAACTTAAGAATTAGTAATAAGTAAATGGAATGTAGATATAAATATATTAAACTCACCTTATCAAGTGTATCCCAATCATCAGCAAGGAACATCCCAGTCCCAGCGTCATACCCTGCTTGATACCCCAAACCCGTCTGGGTAATCAACAATTTTTTCCAAATTCTACACTTCTTTTTCCAACATAGTAACTTGTTGTTGACTTGGACCCTGTCAAATCCATGCCAGTTGTAGCATTTAACTCACATCATTGTATGAAAACCTCTTCCGATCCAAAGGTGTTTTCTCCCTTTGTACAATATCCAATAGTGCACGCTCAACAAAGGGTTGTCATGTTGCCTTCTGCATCGTATTCCCGGATCTTCTTTCCATTTTCTTATTCTTACAAATTTCAAACATGAATAACGAAAACAGATTACTAATAGACAAACTATGTCAATGATATGCATGAAAAACAGTAGTTCCAACATTATTGTATTCAAAACACGGTCACATGTTAAAAGAATGAAGATATCTATATATAACCGATCAAATTTGCAGGTTAACACTAAAATAAACAACTGAATTTTCTCATAACAAATTGTTTAAGGTATGAATCATAACATTGATTATTAACATGGGAATATGCACAAATTCAGCAAACATTATTGTCATAGTTGGTTGCAATAGGGTGATTGGTAAACACATTTGACTTCATGGAAATGCGAATGCAGGGGGATATGTCGTTGTTGTCCGTCACAGAAAGTATGGTGCTACAACTTGTTGTTAAACCACCTAAATGAAGAGCATGGTCCTATCATATGGTGCTACAACTAATTGTTAAACCACCTAAATGATAAGCATGGTCCTATCATTCATACATAATCACATTGAAACGATAAATTTTGTAGTCATAGGAAGTAGAAGTTGTTGCATAGAATATCATACATTTGTAAACCCGTTGTTTAGGTCTTCTCATTCTGGGTTATCGTGATTGTAGACTGCATGGTATGTAACTGAGAAGAATAGAATAATTAAAAATAATACTGGAAATGCCAAAAAATCAGTCCACATCAATTCATTACAGTCATTTTTTATACTTATAATAGCCTTCATTAACAAGGAGCAACAAAAACAACTTATCCTTAAGATTTGCAGCGACAAGAAGACAATGCATTGAAAGAGTTCACATTGGCAGGGCAGTTTAACGAAATGCAGAAGAACAGAAGAAATATTATATTGCTACACATATTATGATGAAAAAAATTCAACGCAGAAGAATAGAATGGAGAGGTATGTAATTAAATGAGCACGACATACAAACAAATACAATTAGTGTTTGGTTCTTTTCAAATACATATACTAGCTCCATAACCTCATAAATGCATGGAAAAGTGAAAATACACACACTATCACCTTTTAGATAAAGTAGAAGGATATTATTCAAAATTAGAAATCAATTTCGAACGGCATGTGCACAGAGTTCTTTTAAATCAAAAGAATGGTGACGGGTGCAAGGAGTAACAAACAGACTTCAGCAAAGAGGTATTCTATATTAAAAGACAATGATAGAAACAGTAAGAGAAGGCCCTAAAACATCCATGCTTTTCACTATTGACTGTAAGAAAGGCCATTGAATGGAATTTCAAAGGGCCAAATAAAAGGAATTCTTTGAAAATGATAAACGTTAATACCATCAAACTAGCAAATGGCACATCCCTTGCAAGTGTTGACCAATACCTTGAACAAAAATGTAATAACAGATGGTCATAAGAGAAATGGAACAAGATTGTAGAAGCTGTAAAATATTAACTCCTAAAGATAATAAAAAATATACAAATATCCAAATTTTTTCAATGGGATAAACAGCATTGTATTGAAACTTAATAGAGGTTTTTTCAACTTCCAAAAGCACATGTTTACCAACCCAGTTTATAGAATATTGAACCAAAAAATGAAATATGAATACGAGGAAGGAAACTTTATTAATAACCAAATAAATAGAAAGGAGCAGCAATGTAACAAAAACTTCTCAATCTTCATGCATCTAAAGTAGTCCAAAAGTACCGAGTAACAAATATTTAGGAGCCCATCACCGATATATACCATGAGACAACTATTGGCTAGGCTAGTCACAATCTAAACAGTAGCACTTATTTGCCAAAAAGTGAGGATGAATCCATCCTGTATCAAACATTTTTATACGTGTTTTTGACTGCACTCAAATTTCCAATTGATAAACACTTGTAACCCAAAGTAGTTTAAGCTCAGATTATGATTTTACAAGTTATTCATAAAGAAGCCTATCACACAAGATTCCAGGTTTGGCTTCAAGAATGTTAATTTCCTCCATTTTCGTAGGAAGAAGCTCTAGGATAATGGCTCCATAGAGATGTGAGGGGGTAGGAAAATCGAACCAAAATAAAATTGGGGAAAAATTGTATAACAAAAAGTCAAATTCAAGTACCTTGAATTACAGATCGACGAAGTTAGGTTGCATCCCATCAATCTATTCGAATCGTTGCCAGATCCAATTTTCGAACTTCCCGAGGCTTTGGTGGAACCAGGAAGATGCAGGGGTCGTTGATGAAGATGAATTACGAAGAACTGATGTCGAAGATGTCGCTTATGTCACAACCTTCGTTCCAAGCTACTTCTTTGGTTCGATCGGAGAGGGCCTTTTCAAAATTGCAAACGGCCGTTCGTGGGATTTGGGGGAGAAAAAATGCGTTGATACGCTGGGAGGGGGGTTTCAGTTTTTGGACTCAAACCTAGTCTGAGAAACATGGATTTGCACTAGTTTGGGCTAGTTTTTGGTCTCAAACCCCAAAAAAAACCCAAAACCAAGTCTCAGTTTGGAAATAATAGACAGGCCCAAGATCGATCTAATTAATTGCACGAACCACGAGGAAACTAATAAGCATATAAGTAAAAGGCTTTGTGCCTAAAGTAAAGCAACGACTTCAACGTCGAAACTGAAACCACCCACAAGGTTTTGTATTAATCTTTGTATTTTTCTCTGTGATTACAATGGCAACCCAATGCATGTATTTATAGGCTAAACTATCCCTGAATCCTATACTGATTTAAATTGCAATTATTTCTTAAAATAATTAGGTTTTCTTAAACAAATACGAAACCAAACAGGAAGGAAACAAACAAATAGGAAACATAAATCGAATAAGAAATAAAAACTAATAGGAAACGTAGTTCCGTTAGCCATACCAAGCATCTTCTTCAACTTTGCAAAGATCTCGAACTTCAATGCCCGCTTCAAAAATCAGAGAACTCATAATTTTAACTGGACATGAGACAAAAAAAAACTCATAATAGAAGCAAATGTCTTTATATGTAACACTTGAATAGAAATGAACAGAAGTTTATTTTAAAACATGGAAGTGTTAAATCCCTGGAGAAGTGTTTATAAATGACTCACGGGTGCATTTAACCAGATTTTCACAAAACTGAGCGGTTGATTAACATACACATCCTCTTCAAGAACTCCATTCAGAAAAGCATATTTCACATACATCTGAAAAATCTTCCAATCATTTTAGGCAGCCAGAGAAATTATCATTCTCATAGTATCAAGTCTAGCAACAGGAGCAAACACTTCAAAGTAGGTCAATTCCAGGCTTCTGCTTATAACCTTTTACAACAAGTCTTGCCTTGTATTTATCAACTTCTCCTCTAAGCTTGTACTTTGTCTTGTAGACTCACTTTACACCAGTGGGCTTCTTTTCACTCAGAAGGTTTGTAAGCTCTCAAGTATTATTCTTCTTAATGGAATTAATTTCTCTATGAAATTAATTATTCTACACTATGTCATATACTGCTACTATTATCACCTTCCTTCCTTCTTCTCGACGAAGTTGAAATTCTTCGACAATTCTAAAGAAAAAATAGGGATCTGATTTTAGGACTCTGAGCAAATCAAAGAACTCTGTAACAAATTTTGCAAAGTGGGAGGGTTTGGGGAGGGGGGGGGGGGGTTTATGGTCCAGCTTTAGCAGTGGTGAGAGAGAGAGTGTATATTTGTAGGAGTGGAAGGAAGGAAGTATCTGAAAATTCCTAACTTGGACCGGAGGCTTTCTTCGGCCCTGTTTATATATATATATATATATATTTATTTATTTATATATTTATGCCGGTCCAAATTCACTAACCAGCTCAACCATTGGTAAAAAATACTGATTTGGAAATTACAATTACCTCTCGGGTGGGATTGGCGCGTGGGAATGAGAACGATGAGAATGGACATCATTTTTAGGATTAAATTTCAGTGCTTGGCGCGTAAAGAAATCTAATCATTAAACTATTATTTCATCTCAAAGAAAATATGAACTTCGTTTAATGAGATATTTATCCATGGTGGGATATGATATCGTTGTGATGTTTGACCTCTTTACAGGTACGTACAATTATAACTCTAATCACTTATGATCTTTTTAAGGGTATATTTGGTACTGCGAACGCAAATTTTTGAATCTCTCATCTATTTAAAGTATGGAAATATAATAACGTAGGGCGGATTATCTTCTCAGATTATTAGTGATCATATCATTTGGTATCAGAGTTTGTTTCAATGCATAACCGAGATACTGAATTCCCTAACTATGTTCAAGAAATTTTAGTCCGGCATTCATTCAAGTTTGAAAAAATTCGCTCTAAATATGATGCAAACAGAGTTGCGCGCCTTATGCGTCAACAGCACCCCAAACATCAACCCCTTGTCATCGGCTCGTGATTTCACCAATGGAGCTCCTCCCAATCCACTAGTAGATCACCACCCAAATCGAAAGTTTCTCGAACCCTTCGTGGTTGGATGCTTCACCGCTGGCCTCCGCAACCACAATGACATCATTCTAAATGTCAAGATTATGTAGCCCAAGGTGTTGGCAGATGTCATAGGGGTGACCAAGTTAACTGAAGAATGCAATTGAAACAACATTCACCCCAACCACCTAAATGAACTCTGCCCCAGAGTTACGAAGATATCTCGCCTAGTCCTTGAGTCCCACACTAGTTGAATTTCATGACTAAAACACCAGATTGGAGTGACTTTTACCTAGTCCTGCAATCCTTGTGGACAAGGATTCTTCTAGTGGGGAGTATTGATACGGCTTGACCTCGTGGGTTAGTTGTATTTTGCCAATCCCGTCTATAGCTTCATCCTTGTAGACAATGATGATTCGATAGGGAGGGAATGATGCAGTTACACACTCGTAACTTCGACTCCAATCAACATGAGAGATTATCTCTATGGACATGTCTTTAGATGAACCAAGTATTCAGTAAATTGAGTCTGTCAATTCAATAATTAGTTAGCTCACTAAAATCCGTCAGTAGTTGAGCCAATATGTGATTGGCTAGATTATAAGCTTGTTCTTTATGTTGGTTTGAAACAATATTTGAAACATAGTTTTGAAAAAATAATTTTATAATTACTTTTCATCATTTTTTATACAATTTTTTACTATGCACTCATAAGTTTTTATATTTTCAATACACTTTTTACATTATAAAATTATTTTTCTAAAACCAAGTTTCAAACATTGTTTCAAACCCAACATAAAGAACATGGTACATTTTTTGTTATATTTTTTCTTTATAAATAAGTCAGTTATATTGTCCAGTGAAGGTATCAAGAATTAAGATAAATTTCTCACTTCGCAAACTCATTTTCTCATATCATATAAAATTACATATCATTTGGTATCAAAGACAGTTTCGATGGATACCTGGGATCAAACTGAGTTGCATTTCGCAACACAATTTATGAAGTCTTGGCCCGCTATAAATTTCATTGCGACTGAATCCATGCTACCATAAAAATGTTGTTAATGGAGTTGTAAGCATTACATGTCACCCACGCCCCTGATATCAACTCATTCTCCTTGGGTAGTGATTTTACCACCAAGACTCCTCACATTCAATCAGTAGACCACCACCTAAACATGCAAATTCCATAAACTGTCTTTGTTGAAACCTTCACCACTAACATGATTAAACACCAACTCAAAATAGTCTGGTCCACACCCATACAACCTCTATCCAAAGATGAGTTCAACTCCTCAAAGGACTCCGCCTACTTTTTGCACATATCCTTAGCCGAAATTCCTCCACATTCACACTTCCCAAACCCGACCTCCAACACCTACTGAGGGAGTTTTCAGATATTTTCAACTCCACCTGAAGTCTTCCTCAACATACCACAAAATTATTCTTCACCCACAAAATCACGACCAATTAGTCGTCAAATTTTCTGTAATTGCCCGACACCATACTGAAGGGAATCTTGCCAAGTCATGTAATCATTGACAAAAATTCTTTCAATGGGGAGGAATGATACGATTAGATTTAGTCTAACAACCGTGTAGGAGTGTGATAGTGGATTATTGGGATTAA
Source organism: Leptodermis oblonga (assembly GCA_016801395.1). Classification (NCBI taxonomy): domain Eukaryota; kingdom Viridiplantae; phylum Streptophyta; class Magnoliopsida; order Gentianales; family Rubiaceae; genus Leptodermis; species Leptodermis oblonga. Next base: position 7,579,586 of record CM028755.1, read on the forward strand.
TATTCTTAGATTAGGAATTAGTATGTGCATAACTACTGCACATGTTTAGAGAATTTAAGATAATTGTGTTTGTTATTTACTTCCTTAATTCTAGGTAGTTGTTTTATTTTAGTACGTGTACTGATTATTTATAACTAGTTGGATTTATAACTAGTTGGATAACCTTAATTAAAGAAAGGAATAAAATTACACATTGTCTCTTCTATCTTATTCTCTTCTCATAAGCTAATGCTTTTTTTCTCCTGCGTTGAATTATTCGTAACAGTGGTAATGATACCATTACTGAAGAGTTATTGAAGACCAACTCACAACCAACTAATTTAGGGGCTGCCTGGTCAAGGGGTATGAGTTTGATATCATGAAAAAATGCTTGGTTCATGACTATCACTTTGGAAACAGTGTTTCATTCCTGACTAATTTGGAATCACCCAATCCCAATCAAATCGGTGGGTTTGAGTGTTTTGGAATCATCTGCCCACTTTTTTTCTCTTTTTTGCCCTTCTTTCTCTTCTCTCTCTGTCTTCAACCTCTGACTTCATCCTGCTCGTCCATGGCCTCTACTTCATTGAACCCTAAACCCATCTACATCTATATCAATTCAATCCATCCGTAGTATTTAATTAGCTATAGCCCATGTTCCCCTCATCTTTTAATCACCCAAGATCAATACATTTGCAGTTTTTTTTTTCTTTTAACTTTTGAATTAGATGTATCTTGGCTGAAGAATTAGTCTCCACTCGTGTGAAAATAGTGAACTGCAATAGGAAGAAGAACCCTTCACTCCAATTAGAACCGAACAACGAAAGAATAAATAGAACCCGAAAACCATCTGTAGCCAAAAACTTAAATAAAAAACAAGTAGAAACGAAAAAAAATGAAGAAAAAGAAACATCACCCGGAATTGAGTTTGCCGACGCCAGTGGCGATAAATTGACGATGCACGCTGCCTGGCGAAGAAATATGAACGGAGTATGTGGAGTCTTTTTAATTTTTTTTGGAAAATGCCAGTGGTGTTTTTTTTTATGCATAAATTTGTTTGGAATTTTTTATTTTCTTGAACTTGATTTTCATAAAGTTGGCATCAGATATAATTATGATATTTCTGTAAAATGCATTTTTTTTTTAGGATTGACATATTATTTTGAATAGATATATATAGCATGACAAATTTCTAATAGAGGGATAAAAATGATTTTTCACCTAATTTTTCATTCCTAAACATTTGACAACCAAGCAGCAATCATACACTTATCACACCCATTCACATTCCATACTACTATCAAACCCATTCCAATTCCGATTCCTATCATCGAACCAAGCATGCCCTTAGTCATTCGACTATGTCATGGAATAGGTTTTGTAGTCCCTTTATGTCAATCCTACATTAGCTCATTTATTGTATTTGCTTTGTTGTTATCTTTCCATTGGAAGGGAGCAAAAGGTTATAAATACCTTGCCAAACTATGTCAATGATATTAAATAACAATTGCCTTCTCATTCCTTCAATATTTTTCCTATTATTCTCAGATTATTAGTGATCATATCATTTGGTATCAGAGCTGGTTTTGATGGATAATCAGGATACTGAATTCCATAACTATGTTTGCTAAATTTTAGCTCGACATGCATTCAAGTTTGAAAAAACCTGTACTACTTTAAAGATGGTGCAAACGAAGTTGAGCGCCTTACGCATCAACCGCACCCCAAACATCAACCCCGTTTCCTCGACAGGTGGATTCACCACCATGATTCCTCCCAATCCATTAGTAGACCACCACCCAAATTGGAAGCTTCTCGAACCCTTATTGGTTGGATGCTTCACCGCTGACCTTCGCAATGACATTCTTTTAGATATCAATATTAAGCAGCCTAAGGTGTTGGTATATGCTATTGGGGCGACCAAGTTAGTTGAAAAACATAATTGACATAAAATCAAATCTTCAGAATGTCTTACATCATTCACCCCAACCATCCAAACGAACTTTGTCCCAGTGTTATGAGGACTCTCGCCCAACCCTCGAGTCCCACGACAGTTGAATTTCATGACTATCAAGCACTAGATTGAAGTGACTTTTACCCATTCCTAAAATGCAGTTGGGAAGTGTCAATCAGTGATGACATACTAAAAATTGCACGAAGAAGAAAAAGAAAAATGGAAAGAAGAAGAAAAAAGTGAAACGGGAAGAGGGAGAAATTGCAGGAACATAGTAAGAAGAAGAAAAAGAGAAACGAGAAGAAGAAGAAGAAAAAAAAACTTCACCGGCGGGATGATGTTATTATTATTATTATTTTAATGCATCATTATATATCCTGATCTATTATAGAAGTAGAAATCGAACCCCCGACATCTGGGTGGCCTACTATGCATCAAAACCATTGATGTTATTATTATTATTACTACTTTTAATATTTAAAGTGAGAGATCTTTTGTGAGGGAGAGGATGTTTTATTATTTTCACTCATTAAAATTTGTAAGTGTTACCTATATTTAGGGCTTGTTTGATAACCCAACTTAATGTTTAAAATTATTTGATCAAGAAATAATGACTTTTAGTGTTTGATAACGGGAATTCAAACCTCTTAACCGTTTAAGCACTGCTTATTTCTTTTACAAAAAAATTAAGCGAAAAAGTCAGCTTATTGCTTATCTGCTCCACGTAATAATTCTTTAAATAATTCATATTTGATTTTCGAAACTACCCCTTTTATTTTTTTTAATATTGATTTAACTATAATTATTATTTTTATTTTTTTTCTTCATTAGTATGCCATGTATTTTAAACTTTTTCATTATAATATTGTCAAATAAAATCTAATTTATTTTTATTATTATATTTTGGTATTAAATTTTTATTTAATAAATTATATCATTTACATGTTTTTATAAATCTCATTCATACGATATTTATTAATCATATATGAATTTTATTGTAAAAATTTTAATTTCTGTTAGACTACAATAATTGATTCATTTTTCATTTTTAGGGATTTTAATAAATTGTGCTCCCTCTGATCCAAAATAAGTGTCATTTTAGTGAGAGTAAAAATCTTCAAAATAAGTGACGTTATAGAAATAACATAAAATATTTTCTAATTTGCCATTGTCTTAATTTATCTTCCTAGAGTTTGTGATTATCTTAAATACTAAATATTAGTACAATTTGATTACAACTTCTAGATTCCTTGTATTATCATATTACAACAACTAGGGGCTTATTTGTCATTTAAATGAATTTTTATGGATTCTTAATTTGTCTGAAAATATCTAAAATGACACTTATTTTGAATCAGAGGGAGTAATAATTTTTTTTTGTATTTTAATCATTCAATTTAAAATATTTTATCTTTTTGTTTCTTTATGTTTTTCATTAATCATAATTAATGTTTTATTATAAAATTTGATATTTAACATATATAAATATAAAAAATTCAACTTAAGGGTAAAATTGTATATTTTCAAGATTTCAACAATAAGATCAACATATTTATCAAATAAGATCAAGTGATTAAGCATTATGATTAAGAGGTTCAAAAAATATATTTCAGCATTAAGATGTAAAGTACTTAATTAATTCAACACTGTAGTTTCAACATTAATCATTTATATATAAGCATTAATTTTTATCAAATAGGCCCGTAGTAAATTGATACTTCCAAGTAACACTACCTACTTTTTTTACCCCAAAATATATGAAAAATAACTAGTTACGCTTTTTTGTTGTTGTTGTTGAAAGAAATGACCCCGACTTTGCCTAAAGTACGTCGAAGAAAGTCACACCTATGAAAATTTACCACCGCATTTCGAAACAGAAACAGTCAATCGCCGTTCACTTGTAATGGCGAAACCGGCCGGCGATTGGAGGAGCAACCAAGCCGCCGTTCAAGCTACCAACGACGACGCCTCCGCCAGCAAACTGTATGTTATTTCCTTAATGTCGTATATTCGCTTATAGATTTCTGTCCTTTTATCAATTTAGTGTCCCAATTTGCATGAAATTGGAAATTGATTTTAGCTGCTGCTTCAGCTCCAAACTCCCTATTTGTGCCCTATTAATACATATTTGACCTAACTAGCAACGTATATTGAAGAAACGGAAATGCTTTGTTCTGTATACTTGTATTTAGGTCTTGTGTGAAGAAGGGTTACATCAAAGATGATTACGTTCATTTGTTCGTGAGGAGGCCTGTTAGGCGATCTCCAATAATTAATCGAGGTATTGTTGAATCCAGTTATGAACAGCTTAATTACTCGTGGAAATGATGTTTGTTTAGTTTCATTTGTTTGTTGTGTCTCATAATCTGATTTTTTCCTCTTCAAATTATTGACAATTAAGGCTATTTTGCTCGGTGGGCTGTGTTTCGGAAATTTCTCAATCAGTTTCTTGATTGTGCTGACACTAAAAAACAAATATTGTCCCTTGGAGCTGGTTTTGACACAACATATTTTCAGTTAAAGGTGTGTTCTGTGCCCTTATACTTTTCCATTTTTATGATAGTAAGTAATACTCTCTTCGTTCCATTAGAAGAGTCCACTTTGTAATGGAACAAAGGGAGTAATTGATTGTTTCGTGTGAACTATACTTATTTAAAGTAGATTAGATGCGGAGGTAAGGCGGGAGATCTTTCCTATAGGTACTTTCTTTGGTTAAAGTAGAAATAAGGATTTGAGTTTAGTTAAGTCAATACAATTTTAGCAATGTAATTACTTAGGGAAATTAATGATTATGATTTGGGAAATATACCAGATGATGATTTATGACAACCATTAAGAATAACGTGAGAGCTTTGCGCAGAACAACAACAGGAAGAATACTGAAACTAGTCGAATTTTTTTTTGGAAGAGTTTATGCGTTATTGAGAATATAATAGTAAGTGATTGTACTCACCCACAGGATGGTATCATTTTTCAAAAATTGTACTCAAATAGCCATGTTGAGTTTCTCCTAATCTTGTTACTTCACAACATAAGCCATCAAGAGTGGCATACAATAATATTGGATGGGTTTAGCTTGTATATACTTGCAACTTGATATGTTTTGACAAACCTGGATGTATGCTCATAAATTCAATTTAGAAATGTGCATTTGGTCCTTGCATGATACTGAGTATTCATTTTTGGCAGGATGAAGGGAAAGCACCTGATTTATATGTTGAACTTGATTTCAAGGAGGTGAGGTATTCATAAAAGTTGTTGCCATTGTTCAATCTTCGGTGTTCCAGTGGCTTGGGCATGTGTTCCATAGTGTGGGTTTGAGAATTTGATGGAAACATAGTGAAAAGTTTGACTCTGTATCTGTTTCTGTCTAGCCTTGTTACGACATTACACTAAATTTTCCTACATCTGCTTTTAGGTGACTAGTAAGAAGGCAGCCCTCATTGAAACATGTGCTCAATTGAGGAACAAAGTTGGTGAAACTGCATTTATTTCTCAAGGTAATAGTTGAATTCTATGATATGATGTTTGAATTCTGGGACATGAGAAATATTCATGTATTGTCATACTGGTTGATGTTGGTCAGTGGACTTTCTAGAACACAGCAAAGGAAAAAAGAAAAGAAAACCTATTTTTTTGGTTGTTCTTGTTTGATGTGTTATTGTTTTAAGGTGAATATTTGTGGATGGTTGCATGTATTACAGTAACTGAGCTTCTGAATGATTGATTGCTTGGTTTAAAAATGTCATGATGTTTCAGTTCTGGCCGGGAATATGAAACTTTTTACTGTTATTTAGTCTGACCATTGAAATAAACTGCGGTATCTATGTATTCGACCCACTGATTATTGTGTCAAGTATCCTGATATCATCATTTATGGTCTTTGCTTCATAATTTTGTGAATGAGATTCTGGTGGAAGCTCTATATATGCACTTACATATGACCATATTCATCATCTAAAATATGTGTATTGAGTTATGACCGTATTTAGCATTGGTTCATCTTGTCGATCATAGATTAACTTAATTCTGTGCTGTGCTTGAGCTACCTATCGGAAATTGTCTCATGTTTGCAGTTTTAATCTTTTGTGTCCTTTATTCCTTCTCATTCAATTTGAATTTAAGAGCAATAATGTTGCTTTAATGAATGCTTTGATGTTTCTTTTTCTGAAATTAATTATTCATGGTCTGATTGTCATCAACTTTTCTGTTTAACTATGACACCTGTTAGAAGCTGAAATTGATTATCCATTTATTTATTCTTTGTATAACCTCAACTATTCCACAGCTTGAATCTGGATCCAATTAAATTACTACACATTCTGCAATTATAAATGTCAGCAAGCAGATTTATCAGAATGCATTCTGATCATTATTGAACTTAATCAGTTGCAGTCTATGTATTCTTATTTCTTACCCTCATGTATTATTGATTAATATATCCCACTTTAAAATCCATCCACTAACTATGTCATCAGTAGTGGAACTAGAATAAAATTCAGTGGGGGCACTTTAACACTGGCAACAACATCTAAGCCTTTGTTCCACTACGTGGGGCGGCTATATGATCATATCTCGCCATCGTGTACGGTCGAGACACATTGATACTTTAATACTAGCAACACAGATCAAAAAAATATAACTAAGTGAACCAAATGTAGTGATTACATAGATGAAATTAAACTCGACATTCATATAGTGTTTACTCAATTAAAGTAACCAACAATTATGTGTTTTGCAACTGCTCATAACATTGTCTTTGAGATTGAAAATCCAAACAAATATGATAAATTAAGAGTTAAATATATTATATCCCCTTTTATTGCAGTCAAACTTGTCCCTTAAATTGGATGTACTTTTTTAGTTTTTCTTGAAATGATGGGGCATCGTACTAAATATAACATGTGGTTTAGGTTGGGGCCAGTGGGGCAGGTGCCCTGAGGTGCCTCCACCCTGATTCTGCCTATGTCTATTCACTATTAGCGACAAATTCTGATTTTGTTTTACCTGCCATTGAAGTGCCTTTCTTCACTTATTTAATGGAACTTCTGGGTTTTGTAGAGAATGGTGAAGTACTTGACGAGCACTACAAACTACTCCCAGTTGACTTGCGTGATGTCCAACAATTGGACGATATAATATCCTTAGCAAATTTAGATCCCAGGTATGTGTAAATGCTTTAGTGTCTTCTGTGTTTCATTGGCTAGTTGCTGGTGGTCATACGGTTACTTCTTTAAAGCTTTTAGAAGTTAATGGTTTTTGTTAATTTTCTCATGTGATACTCATGTTTTTTCTGTTTAAACTAAGGGTTAAAATAGCTTGATGTACTCTCTCAAAGTCGATCTTTTTCTTTTTTTGTCCTGGCAAATTTTTTTTTCCTTGGAAAAGTAGCTTACATGTTACTCAAAACATTTCAGTTCGTAATGCAAATAGTGAGTTAAAAGTTAAAACGAATTATTTGTGGCAAGCTTTTTGGGCTGGAAATTTTGGTTTCAGCAGTTCATATATTTGAGAACAAACCATGTTAAATGTTGTTGACGCAGAATTTCCTTAAACTTCAGTTTTCTTGTATAAGCAGTCAAATTTTCATTTCTTTCTGCTTATCTTTTTCTATTACATGAACAATGTATTTATAGGACACATGTTCTTACTTGAGTGCACATTCTGAATTTTTTAAATAAGAAGTTTTAAGTTTCATTATTCTGATGTTTCTATCAGTTTGCCGACATTTATAATTGCAGAATGTGTACTTATATACTTGGATCCAGATTCAAGCCGTGCAGTAGTTGGATGGGCTTCGAAAACATTCTCTTCAGCTATATTTTTCTTATATGAGCAGGTTTTTCTCTAGTACACACGTCAAATGTTGCTTCATAATGCATTTGTTTTAATTTCTTTTCCCTTTTGCTAGTCTAGGCATAGTTTGTTTTCTGGTTCTTTGAATTTGTTATTTCTGGTTCAACCCTTATACGATTCAGCTTTTGAACAGATTCATCCAGATGACCCATTTGGACAGCAAATGATTAGAAATTTGGAGGTAAATTGGAATATTTCCTTCCCATCTTGCCCCTTTATTCTTGAGCTTTTACCAATAAGAGAAAACACTTTTTACCCCCTCATAGTTTGGTAGGAGAGTTATATAATTGGATGTTTTAGATTAAATGAGTATTGGATTATAAAAACATCTTTTGTGATTGAACTTTCTGGTAAAGTGTAAAACATCCTAGAAAATAGTAGGTCGGACCTTGAAAGTGGGGTATATATGCTTTTAGAGTTATTGGGAAGTCAAAGTGAAGAATACCATGTCTCATCATGAATATAAGCATGTCTAACAGGTCACTTGAATAACTTAATTGGCCAATGAATAGATGAGTTGGTAGCTTCTAGTATTTAGAGTACTCTTGCTTTAGAAGTTGAAAAGAAAACAAAAACTGGAAAACAAAGAAAACTTCTATTTAATGCACTGCAAGCAACTTCTTTATTTTTGTGGGATAGTTGAAACATTAACTAAGGACTCAAAATGTCATCTGAAATTTAATAAGGGAAAAAGTTGTTGGCCTTCAATTCAATGCAAAAAGCTGTAGTATGAATATGGTTGATAATTGGAAGTTTTTTTGGTTTGCAATAGTTTCAAAATTTTCAGGCACGAAATACTTTTAACTTTAATTTGTTTCAGAGTCGCGGTTGTGGACTACTAGGCATTTATGCTACACCAACTCTACATGCTAAGGAAAAGCTTTTTCTTGATCAAGGATGGCAGGTATTCTCCCGATGCACTGATTATTACCTGATGAGTTAAGATACCCTTGCATCAATTGGAATTTTATACTTTTATTTTAGTCATATCTAGTAATTTAAGTGTGAGCTAGAGTCCTCTGTTAGTCATAATTATTAGGTTTAAGTTCATGAATGACCGTTCAACTCGATGACGTGAAGATGAAATGGCATCTATACTTGGCAATTAGAATTAGTCTTGCCTCAGCTCTCCAATTAACAAAATTTAGCTAGACAAAAGAGTTTGGCTGGTTTTGAAGGATAGTGAGCTTCTGCAAAGCATGGACAGTTTTGTCTATTTCACTTCTTTTTTTCATTATCTAACTTGTTAGATATTTATTTCTACAGATAGCTGCTTTGTTATTTGCTAGAAGGATTATGCATTGTATAGTTCTGACGTGTAGAATTGTTGTTAATGAGCTTTCAGAGAGCAGTTGCCTGGGACATGCTTAAAGTTTACAGTGATTTTATTGAACCTCAAGAAAGACACAGGTGATCTTCTATTAGATAGTTTTTCTGTTAGTATGAAACACTGCTGTAGGTGTCACACTAAAGTCCTTGCATTTAGCTCAAATTCCTACTTTGGAAAGATTATACTCCTTTTGTTCCATTAGAAGAGTCATGTTTCAAAAATTATTTCCATTCCAATGGAAGAGTCCTATTTTGGTTTTTTCACTTTTGATATCATTATTAATATAATCATGTGTGCCTCGCAACTAACCCACCTTTCAAAAGTAATGGCATAAGTGGAAAAAATGATAGCAAATTACTTATTTTGGGGGTTGTACTTTGAAACCCATAAAAAGTTGTATATTTTCAAAACATTACTCTTCTAATGGATGGAGTAATACCTTTGTTTACCTCGTCTGAGTCTTAATTGATTTTGTGATAACTGCATTAATTTAGTTGCTAGTGCATTCATATATACATATATGTTCTGAGTCGAGCTTGTGCAATACCCATGTATGGTGAGGTTATTATGAGATTACTCCTCGAATCAAGAGATCAAGACTTGTTTTGGATATAAATTTTTGTAGCATATTTGATTGTTTGACTACTTAAAATGCCATTTATGTGAATTTCAATAATATTTGTCACGCTGATAGTATTATTCCATAGTCAACTCAAGCAATATGTAGTACTGGAGCTTTATTGCTCATCTCAGAAGCCATGTTGGTATGCATGATGAAAGTAATATTATCTACAGGAGGTTGCTTGCGGATCTAATATTTTCGTTTTTACATGCATAGTGAATGTCAAATCACCTAAGGCATTGAGATCTTATAGTTCTTTTTCATATTTAGGATTACGTTGTTTAGGTGTGTTTCAAGGCATAAGGGCATTGCAAATGTTGAATGTTTGCTTGGGAGAAATAAGTACATGTACTGTCTTTGATATATTCACTTTTAACTTTTTTTGTCTCTGACGTTGAAGGATTATCTTTTTAATCTACTTTTATTGGAAGTACTAAAGTTGGATTCTTATTTTTTCACCTGTACTTTTCTTCTTTTGTTAGCTGGCAGGATGATTCATCTTTTACTTCAGAATCTATTGGATTATGATTATTGGGTTTTTTTTTTATATCAGGATTGAACGGTTGGAACTTTTTGATGAATTTGAGGAGTGGCATATGATGCAGGCAAGTTCTATCCCTTTTACATGTATAGGGAAAGTGCAATGCTTTTCTCACACTTCGCTAACCTAGAAAAGTTCATTTTTATCCAAATCAACATGCAAGAAACCATTTTTTGTTGTCTTTTTCCCTGCTGTGAGTTAATTTGGCCTGTACAGATGAAACTCCAGAATCTTCACACATTTGCTTTTTCAACTTTGAGGTATATAGATATGTGAGCATGATTACATATTCTGACTGTCTCTCGTATCAGAATTTGTTTGTGGATTGTTTCCTAGAAACAAATCAATGACACTAAAATCTAAGGGTTTTTAAGATTAAGCTTCTGTTGCTGATCTTGTCAAACTTGCATAAAAGACTCTTCTGCTGAATTCGTGCTATAGTTCTTAGGTTCTTGCTTAAGTTGAATCATGAGTAGAATAGAAGAAATTATGCCTCCAACATACTAAACTTGAGTAATGGTGTTACCATAGACTGGCAGAAGATTGCTGGAAACTTAAGAAGGATAGTTTTCCCTCCTATAATATTTTCTTTGACATTTTTTGTTCATTTGAGCTTTCTCCATCTGGCCTGCATAGCATATTTGAGATTACTAATAAGAACAAGGTTCTTGAATTTGACCAACTGTATTCTACATTCTGTTACCCAGATTGCTGATTCCTACAATTTTAGCTGATTGGAACATTACATTTTAGCACCGGGCATATCTAACTTTTTTTGTTGCTAATTGAATTTGCACAACTTTCAGGAGCACTACTGTGTGACTTATGCAATCAACGATGCCGTGGTAATAATAATACTCTTATTAACTAACTACACAAACTTCACCCATCTTTGATCATGTTTAATCCCTCCTGCTGATATGATTTCAGGGTTTGTTTAAGGAATATGGGTTCCCAAGCGAGCAACAATCCTCAGGGTCAGGGACCCCTTAAGCCAGAAGTATTGAGCTTCAGAGGCTGAGCACATGCGAGTTTTTCTACAGAAAGATCTGAACTGTAGATTGGGTTCAGGATCTGATTAAAAGCGCGTCAGGTGGGGTCGTCTACTATTTTAGTTCTTATTATTACAGCTAAAAATTTCAAGGAGGATGATGATTTTTGTGGATGCTTCTTTTGTGCTTGTTGTTTGACTAAAATCAATCCTCTCCCCCCAAAAGAAAAGATCCATTCCATTCACTTCATGATCCTTTCTGTGTGTGTGGTAGCTAGCTGTTTGGGGAAACGAAACGTGGTGGGGCCCGTACAGCACAATATTGTGAGTTGTGTGTGACATCCCAATGGGCCTGCCCTTGCCCTGTGGGGTATGTGTCTTTGTGATTGTGGGAAAGAAAGAAAGAAAAGAAAACTTGGCTTTGGCTGGCCTTTTGTTTATTGTTATATATTCTTTTGTCACTTTTTCTTATCCTTTGGTATCGCTTTTCTTTTCTTTAACCTTTTTTTGGTTTTCAATTGGTCCATGATGCCACTGGCTACTTGCTTGCACTCTTGCTGGATTTGAATCATCAAAACATGGCCTGTGTTTTTACTATTAGCCTTTTAGAGGTGACTGATACTATATTTTATGTGTCGTTTTTTAGCAGCATAGGATGGGATCCTAAGAGGTTCGGATTCTCTGTCTCACTTTCTCTATACTGTTCGTGTGTTGTAACGCTAAAAGCACGTTATTTTGTAGTTGTGTTATGCGAATGGTACGTCGAGAGTGAGACATTGATCAGGTCCCTACTAGGGTACTCTTGAATCTAGGAAGGACAGAGAGTACATAATGTAATGCCTATAATCTTAGGTTTTCATAGTTTCTTATGAAAAATCAAGATTGTGCCGTTTGGCTTTGCTTTGTGTAGGGGTGTCAAACGGGCGGATATTGGGCGGCTATTAAATGGGTGTTAAGTTAATGGGTAATGGGTACCCATTATCCACTCAATTAATGGTTTTAATTCAAATGGGTAATGGATAGCTATGGGTACCCATTATACAAAAATGTAAGGCTTATTTAATAGTTTATTAATAAAAATAATTTTAAATTTTTTTTTTATTTCATTTTAATTTTTTTTACAGTGAATTTTAATTCTTTGAATATATTCTAAAATTTGAAATATTAAATTTTATATACTTTTATATTTAATTGTATGTAATTTTTTTGTCGAAACACAATTTTTAATTTTTTTATATTTATATAAACCCGTGCATGCCCCGACACCGAAATTGGGCCCGAGGCCCAAAACTGATCTTGAGGCCCAAAACTGGGCCAGCCCCGAAATCGGTCAAAAATTGGACCCGAACTTGGCCGGCCCGGCCCGGCCCAAACCCAAACCCGGCCCTAAACCCGAACGAATTTTGAATTAGTATTATAAGTAGGTAATTTAAAAATATTATAAAAAAATAAATGGAAAAAAAACGTAAAGTAATTGTAGGACACGAAAAATAAAGAAAAAGAAAAAATAAGTTTGAAGAAAAAAATAAAATGAGCACACTAAAGTATGTGAGTTGTTGGTTTTTATTTTTATTTTTTTTAATTTTTATACTTTTAAGGGTAATTGTGGATGAGTATTTTTGATGCCCATGATGGGCGGGTTTTAGGGTACCCAATGGGTTACTCTAAATCCGCCCATTACATATTTAGTCCAAGCCCATCCAACCCATTATTTTTTAAAGTGGGTTTTATTGGGTTAATACCCAATGAGTTTGGATGGTTTTTGGGTTAGTGTGTTTTTTTGACACCCCTAGCTTTGTGCATACGTCAAAAAAATATAGGGGCATATGGGGGGGAAGAATTGGGAGATGGGGGGCTATTATTGGAGCAAATAATTCTAGTAGAATCTCTCGTTTAGGTGGTGGGACAACAAAGTTGGTTCTGGCTGCGGAATTAGGAATTGTTTTCCCTTTGAATGTGAAATTTGGAGTTCTCTTAACTCGTAGGGGGTGGGGGGCGTGTGTTCATCAGATTAGGGCGGCAATTTATGTCGAATCCAGTTTGGTGGATTCGGGTTAGTGGGTTCTCGTATCCTTCTTCGATCTTAACTTCACTTGTTTAATTAATTGAGTCATTCGAGTCAATTGATTCAATTCACGAATTTGTAAAGATTTAATGATAACTTATTTACATTGTGTCAGGTTCGTAAAGTGCCGTGTTAGGAACTTTACTAAAGCAGCTTTAAAGGATGGAAAGTACTAAAATGTAGGAACTATTTTACTAAAATACAGGAACTATTTAAACATTTTAAGGAGTCAAAATACAAATTATCCTTGCACTTACACGAAAATCATCCACTTTGAAGTTTGAAGGATAATTTTGTATCTTCACAAGTTAAAATTTTTAAATGTTCCTGTAAATAAATAAGAAAAGTATCCCTTTTGATATCGGTTAGCTTCTGAAAATCTTTTTATCCTGCCTGGATGGATGGCAATTAGTATTCTCTTTAATTTGAAGGGATAAATAATTTGGCCTCGAAAACATAAAAGAGGTGTCGTTGAAACCGGAGTTGAAATCTGGCCAACTGTTTTGGGATGTGAGAAACGGCTGAAGATATCCATCTTACTACTTGTACTTTAGATTATTGAGAGAGACAAAAGAATCCTTGGCTGGGCACAATTCTTCCACAATTGGAATTGGATGAGTGGCCGGATTGATTTCAATCTCGAGCATTGTGTAAGTTCATTACTCCAATCAAACTATGGTTCCAGTCCACACGCACATCCCTACAGTTGTGTGTTGTTGCAAATAGCTAGTTAAGTTTAACATGATACAAAAATACGATATAAATTTGACACGTTAAAGTGACTCGTCAATTCATATACAATTTGAAATTGTTATCCCTAAAAGATCATTTTTGATAATTTATAACATGACACAAAAGCACGACACGAATTAATGTATTCGTTAACTCATTTGTGACATAAATTTTCACCTCTACTCCAGAGACTTGTTATTTTTATTTTTTCAAAAACATGTTTCCGCAGTAAAATTCTGCTAATGAAAAGACCATAGGGTAGTTATACAATTATTTGTAGTTCCCTCTGTTCCAATTTAAGTGACATTTTAGTTTCAAAATTTTCTCCCAAAAAAGTGTTATTTTTAACATTTTATGAAGAAATTGTATAAATTATTTTAAATTTGCCTCTATTTATTAGTTTCAATTAATTGGTGTACACAATTTCAACACATTTAATTACTTTTGAAAGTATTGTTATAATCACTATTTTGGTAACATGATAATCATTCTAATTATAATAAGTTACACATTAGTTTTAACCGGTTCTTTAATATGTGTGAAAATGCTAAAATGACGCTTAAATTGATGAAGATAGTAACATCGAATGGTCAAATAAAATGTGAAACATTGATCTTGGTAAAAAATAAAAAAAAATGGTACTTGGTGGCTGGGCTTCTCTTCACAGTTGATTAGCATTGTGACTGATGAATTGTGGTTGCTATTGAGATCTGCATTGCGGTCGTGCTGATTTGAGAATCGCGAAACGTGAGAGATTATTCATGCATCTGTTGCACCACATAATATAATATAATTAATTATATTTGGGGATAATTATTAATTTTTTTAAGAGAGCAAGGTATTGGAGGACTCATAAACAAAAAAAAGTTTTAATTTTTATTTTAGGGTAAAAGTACAATTTACCCCCTCGTAGTTTAATAAATAGACAATTTACCTCTCGTGGTTTGAAAATGAACAATTTAACCTCACGTGGTTTGAAAATGAGCAACTTACTCATATGGTTTGAAAATTAACAACTTACCCCTCAATGGTTTGAAAATGGAAACTTCCCCTTCTATTTTAATCCCTTTCCAAATTATGTGATACGGGGGTAAGTTGTCTACTTTCAAATCATGGGGGTAAGTTGTCTATTTTCAAACCACATGGAGATAAGTTGTCCAATTTTAAACAATGAAAGGATAAGTTGTCTATTTATCAAACCACGATGGGATTAGTTGTACTTTACTCTTTATTTTATTATTGACTTAATGCATTATTTTAAAAATACGACAAATGTACTGAATAATTTTCCGTGAAACGTAATTTTTCCATCCATTATTTATAGTGGTTTGATGGTCTCCTTTGGAGAAACTCGGAAAACAGGGAAGGAGTGGGAGAGAATGTTGTTATATGGTTATGGGTCTCGATGAAATCGTGCTCCGTGTGGTTTTATAGTTTGTGGTGCCTAACTAAAAGTAGCTCAGTTTGTGGTGCCTAACTAAAAGTAGCTCATGAATTGAATTAGTGATCAAGAGAGGTTGATGGAATACGTATATCGAGTTTAATTGCTAAAGCATTACACATGGAATTTAGTATTTAATATATTGTGTATCAAATTTAACATCTAAATCTAACGCATTAGGTTAAGTTGTTGAAGTATTGCGATTATGAATTTAGATTTAAAATACTGCACATCTAATTTAGTGTACAATATATCACGGTTATATTAAAATAATAAGTACTAAAAAAATATATGTATCGAATTTCACTGTTGACATATTTTAGGTCCGATCGTCAAACAATCGTAATTGAGAATTAATTAATTATGTAAACTCTATCTTCTATGTCATCTAGGGAATGCAACAACAAACGTAAATGTTCATAGAGAAACTCAATTTGATTATAGTTCAATTCAAAATTATTTATTTAAATAAAAAATACCACAAACATAATTTTAATTTTCGAAGATTAAACACAGCAAAGCTAAATTCGACTCAATTTCACCCAGTAGGCAGGACTTGAATCGGAGTAGATAAAGTTTGGCAGAAAGGTGAAGAATTAATATTGCCCAAAGCATCAGGAAAGTCTGGAAACCCTACAAACAACCACAATGAAGCTCTTCCACATGGTTGTATGTCTCCGTGTCCCCATATTTCCCTTCACACTTAGAGGGCAAGTAACTTGGCTATCACTTGAAAAGTCTTGTTAGCCTGTGCGAAAATATGAAAGAATTAGTAGAAGTAAGACTCGAACTCCGACTTTTGAACGACTCGTCATGCTACATTAAGGCTTAATTGGGGAGTAAAAATGAGATTTTAATATGTAAATTTTCTTTTTTTAAATCATCACTATTACATTGATTTTGTTACATTGAAAGCAAAGGCTACGAAAAAAGAGAGGAAAGAAATGGGACATGATCCTGCCAAACTCCAATTTAAATAGGCAGAAATTGACGAATGATCCTTTATACGTCACAACCAATAAAAAATTGACTCGTTCATTGAAACAGTCCCAACCCCAGAATATATATATATATATATATATATATATATATATATATATATATACACAACTATGTAGGAAACAATGAAAAAAAGGGGCAAAGTCAAAAAGCAAAGGCATGTGAGATTGTAATCGGGTCCGGTATTTCAACACCAGAACCAGACAGAGGAATAGGAAATCACGCTTTCTTTTTTCTTTTCTTTTTTTCTCTTTTATTATTATTATTATTATTATAACCTCTTTTTTTCCCCTCTATGTTTATCTCTTCCACCTTCCACTTTTACTTCCCTGCTAAACCCTTTTTTTTCCCACCCTTTTTCCTAGGATTGCGTAAATTATCAGCTATGGAGATTTTTGACTTTGTGGCTAGTAGCTTAGTCCATTTCAAGCTCCTCATAGTTGAATACCTTTAGGGTGCGCTTGGCGAGCGGGTATAGAAATGGAGGGAATTGACAATTAATTTCTAGAATTGAAATTCCTATACTTGGTACGTATAGAAATTTAATAATATCAACTATTATATCCTTTAAAAGGCAATTTAAAATTTCTTTAATGAGAAATTCATCAATTCTCGAATATGAGATGCCCCACATTCTTATTTCCTTTCCTGCGCGCCAAGTGCACGCTTAAGGGCATAGAGATAAACTACTCGTACACTTGCTCTAAGAGTTGGTTCATGACTGATTATATACACGATTCACAAGTTACATCTCTTAATTTTAATTTTACATATATTTAAGTATGTAGATAAGTATATAGTAGATTCAAAGAGTAGACGAGATTATCTATCATACTTAAGTGAAATTAAGTGTACTAATAATTATGTCTTTATCATAAAGCAATCAAGCTATGATAGCAAATTAAGTGTCAATTATCTTTTTGTTTAGTACTCCCTCATTTCCATTAGAAGGGTCCAGACTCCAGTTTGAGAAATATTTTTTGTTCCATTAGAAGAGTCCACTTTCAATTTTTTTTACACCTCCTACCCTTATTAATATAATTATGTGTTGTCTACAATTAGTCTTTACTTTTTAAGTAAGGATATAAATGGAACAAATGGTGACAAATTAAATATTTTAGGTATTGTACTTTAAAATTCATAATAAGTTGTACCTAAGTAAAGATGAATCATTCTAATGGAACAGAGGGATTATAAAATTAAGGCTTAAATACATTTAATTAAGGTATTATTAGTAAATTCACAATCAGGGAAAGTATCACTTTTTTCTCAAAAATATTACACAAAAAAATAACATCATTTTTACTAAATTCACAATTCAAATTTTAAAATTCCCTCTAAATCTCCACTCACATAAATTCAAAAAAAACATAATCACTACACTTTTTTTTCTCTTTCCTACATAAATCCCCCAAAAAAATTCCCTCAAAAACAAATTTCTTCCCTAACTAAAAAATTTTCTAACCAAGTTACTAAGAGAACGGAGCCTTTAACCTCCATTTTCATCATTCAATCAAAATAAACTAAAAAATGACCAAAATACCCATGATCTACACAACCTTCACGTAATAATATATTAGTTCTGGTGTTACTGTTCAGCGGCTGCCAGCACAACACCGTCCTTTTGTCCATTGAGATATTGTGTTCTTCTTCGGTTCTGCTACAGAAACCTCTTTCTCAATTAATCTTGTTTCTGCATGTAGAAACTGAATACATTTTGTTTATCGTGTGTAACAAAGATAATCAAGCTCTTCCATTTTTTGCCAATCCATAGACGACATATTTTGCATCTGTACCTCACTCATTGATTGCCTTTCTTCTTTCTTTTATATAATCATCACAATTTTAACTCGCTTATGCTGCTGAATATATAACATATATACAAGTAATAATTCGAAACAAAACTCATTATACGAGCCGAAAGAAAATAACATTGTGATTTTTGTTTTTTTTTTTTTTGGTTCGTGCAGGTGGTCAATTTATGAGATTTGGTTGCTTCGTTAATAGTCAATTCAGTAATGAGTTGAGTTGTCACTATTAACCGACTAATATAGTTAACTATCATTTCACTAATAAGTTGCCGTTATTTATCAACCAGTGTCTTCTCAATATAATTAACGTTTTATTGAATTAAATGAGATCATCCGTCTCGGTTAGGTTTTTTTCTGCCACCAAGGTTTGAATATGACCTTGTGGTGTTGCAAGGACTACGCTTATCACTACCCCCAACTCTTCCCACTAAAATGAAAGAGCTTTTATCAAACGGTTTGATGGGCGCGATATATTAGAAATTAAATTTGATACGAATGTTTTTTTTTTCCCTTCATTTGATGCTTGTGTTTTAATATAATCGGGCTACATCATCATGGACTAAACTTTATACATAAAAAAAAACTAAACTCAATACGTGATTCATTGTAATCTTTTCGTTCCCCACTATCTCAACTCTCTTCCCATTGAACTGAAAGAATTTTATTAAAACGGTTTGATGCGCGATGATACATTAGATATTAAATTTGATATGTATACATTTTTTTTTTTTCACTACATTTGATGCTTGTGTTTTAAGATAATTGGGTTACATCATGGGCTAACCTTAATACATCAGAGACTAAACTCAACATATTAGAAGTTAAACCCAATGTGTGCCACATCATGTGTTAAATTTGGTATGTGAATTTTAATAACATAATCGCAATACATCATAGACTAAACTCGTTACACGCGCACATCGTCAGACAGTCATACCATCAAATACAAGTTTTTAACAAAAACGAAAGGTAAAATACGAGAATTTCTTAAGGGGTCACCCATTCTAAAACTACGTTATTTTAATAACAGGACGAATAAAACAATATAATATGAAACATAAACTCTTATCTCTCACCAAATATGCAAGGTAAATATGAAAAGTTACTATACCCCAAATGCCCAAACAAAACGAAACAAAATTTTTTTTATCTATTGTATATTTACTAAAAAAGACATTTTTTTTTTCTTCACTCTACCAAAACTCAAAAGAAAAGTGAAGGAAAATGGCAAAGGCAATAGTGCTTGTTTCTTGCTGGATTTAGTAAATGATCAAAGGACAAGCCAGAATATGCTTTCCCTTTTCCATAAAATAGCAAAGGGTAAAAGTTGCTTTCGAATTTTAAGAAAACTAAAAAGCACCGAAAGTTACCTTTGTCGGCTTAAATTAATTACCACAACAGCCTTATTGACCTTCACCATATGTTCCTCCTTTTATAAATTCTTTCCCTCACCCTAATTTTTTTCTACCATTTTATATTCTTGTGGATTTTTTGTATTTTGCTTACCAAAAAATAAAAAAAACTCCCTCGGTTCCATTAAAAATGTCAAGTTCCGATTATCTACAACTTATTATGAATTTCAAGATACAATACTTAAAATAACTAATTTGTCACTGTTTATTCCACTAATGTTCTTAATCTTTAGATGTGAGTTAATTATAAATCACTAATTATTATATTAATAATGGTAAGAAAAATAACAAATTTGAAAGTAAACTCTTATTGGAACGAAAATAAAATTTGGAAGTATCATATTTTAATAGAACAGAAGAATTAATAATCTGACTTAGACATGAAAATAAAATAATTTGTACAATCTGACATCTATAACAATTTTTTAATATTATATTCTTTGTAATATATTTTATAATTTGATATATGTGGGTGGGATTGTTATATTTTTGCAATTGCTAAGGTTTGAAATATAACGAGCTAAGCCATCAGGTTTTAAATGTAATATATGTTGACGGATCCTCTCTGGGGAATCCAGGGCCAACAGGCTGTGGGTTCCTCTGTAGGGATTCTGATGGAGATGTGATATATGCAGAGGCGGGGTTAGTAAGAGCGGTGTTATTCGCGGTAAGAAGGGGGCTGCGAGGAATGGTATTTGAGATGGATTCGCAGGTTCTATGCCAGTTTGTTACTGGAGTGGCAGCATGCCCTTGGCGACTAAGAGGACAGTTACAACTTATCAAAGACGCGGCAACACAGAATGGACTCACTTTTCTTCATGTCTTTCGTGAAACTAATGCTCCGGCGGATTGGTTAGCGAGACGGGCGGCATCAACACAACCAGCGGCGAACGCAGAGCTAAATTCCCGGGGGGCGAGCGTAATAGGAATTTTTTTCGCGGGTCATTAAATAAAATACATACCAGTAAAGTATCAAAATAAACATAACAATATATGTCCAAAAATTAAAACCTTAATGAGAAATTTAAAAACAAAGAAATACTAGTAAAATAACTAATTCTTGAAACCCGAACCACCACAACCGGACGCATCAGTAATACGAGATAATTCGGTGGTTGTTTACGGAGGAGCCGGAACGCCGCTGAGCCTGGACTGCTGCAGGGCGCTGCTGCTCTGTTTTCAATGGGCAAACAAAGAGAAGAGAGGAAAGAATTGAAGGAAATGTTTGGTATGAATTGGGGGAAATTGAATTATTGGCCGTAGGTTCAAAATGGGGAGGGATTAATTTGCAAAATTCAATTTTCAGTCAGGCCCTTAATGTTAATTTTTGTTTTGCTTTTTCCCCCCTTAGTAAAACGACGTCGTTTTACTAAGGGGGCCTAAAAAATAAAAAAAATAAAAAAGAAAAGAACAAAAGCTGCTTCATCTTCTTCACGGGTCTTCTTCTTCGAGAAGACTAATGGCGGGGGGGCGGAGTCAAAGGGTAGTAATACTACTACCCTTCGCTCCTGGATAAAGGAGGGGCGGTGGCACCCCCCCCCCCCCCGCCCCCCCTTCTCTCCGCCGCTGAACACAACAAGCATGGAACTCCACAACTGCTACTCTTCCATTAGATTTCAGTGCTCTTATTCTACAGGATAAGCAAGGTTTTCCTTTTGTTAAGATCAGACGTTAATCTATTGTATATTGCATCATGGCTTTGCATCACACACACCACATCAATTGTCCACGTTGTTTTTTTAATGAGGGTCAGGCGCATTATGTTCCCCCTCCTCTGATTTAATTAATAAGAGGGTAGCCAATCCCGCCAGCCACTTAATAGACTGTTTCCTAAATATATATATATATAAAAAAAAGAAGGTTTGAAATATAATGAATGCATTAAGCACAACCACCACACTACTTTCTGAAATATCGGTTGATGAGTTTTGAAAATAAAGAATTTAGTATATTTCTCACTTTTGAGCAATGTTTTGAAAATCGGATCAAAACACAAACTAAGTTAAATCAATCGTAATGTCTAAAAAAAACATGATATAAATTATTTTTAAAAAAAATGATTAGTACACAAAACTTGAACTATATGTGAATTATTATACTGAAAATTGTGATAAAAAAAAAAGTTATAAAGCCAACATAAAATTTAGTAAAACTTTTCCTAAAATATAAAAAGATAAATAAATTGAGTGAAAAACACTTTTCCGGTTTTGCAATTAAAAAATTGGACCGGACCAGTTATCGGTTCCCAGTTCAACCAGCCAATCTGAGTCGGATTTAAAAACAATGCTTTTGAGTATCCCTCTCAATTTTGAGGGATATGAAACCATTCCCATTCAAATTGCTATTATTATTTTTTAATAATCAATTAGTAAATGTAATAATCAAACTCTAACATCTGAATGACCCATCATACATCACAACTGTTTGAATACTCCTTTATTTCTAAGTTATTTTTGTTTATATAATAATGTACATAAATTCTCGTTAAGGGTTAATTTTTACCATAAGTTATAACATACTTTCAACATAATTAACATATTATACGACAAGTTAATAAACAATTGGTCCAGTAGTAAAATACTTAAGAGGTCATTTTTTATGCCAGCGTGTGATGTTGTAGTGTGCAGGTCTTTAACACTTCCAGTGATTTGATAGTCCCCGACATGGTGCAGATTACATAGACGTCTTCAATATCGTACCAGCATATTTTACAACAAAAACAAAGAGATGACTAAGCCAATCAAGGATGTGTCGTCTAGGTAATGTCATTCGTGCGTTTGTACCCATAGTGAGTTGATATTTGTATACTTATATATGGACAGTACTCTCCCATTGTGGATTAAAATATATAGGTGTATGCTACACTACAATAATTTAATATAAAACCAACAATTTTTTCATAAAATATTTTAGCAAACCAACATTATCAATGTTAAATGTAATAAACCCTCCATTTTTTTAACGAATATTATAATTATCAAAAAAAAAAAAATCTCAACCCCTCCATCTATTCGAATGTAAAATTTATATTTTCAAAATAAACAATTTTTTAGTTTTTATAAATTTTAAGACACAATAATTATAATAAATAATTTATAATCATTTTTTCCACTTTTACCCAATACTTTTGAAATATAGATAAATATATACTACACGTAATCGTATTAGTGAGGTAAAAATTTACCTGATAAAGAATTTCGCTACCTTATACCATGGTAGTTACGACCACCGTCCACCGGGGCTTCGATCGCTGGCTGCCCTATCATCAAGTCACCAACTTCCTTGACCGTCCGACATTACACATGCATCAGCCCCCATACATGGTCTTACTACTTTGCGGAGGCCTGTGTTTTTGATAAAAAGTCGCCCAAGTCTGGTTCTGCGACACCCTTGGTGAGGATGCACCCCTTCTCCCGAAGTTACAGAACTATTTTACCAAGTTCCTTAGAGAAAAAGTAAAGAATAAAAAGAATAAGACTGTAATTTTAAATATTATTTAAGAATAAGAAAATTATTTAAATTAACTAAAAATAATTTAAAACATTAGTGTTATTTTAAACATTATTTAAATCACCTATAAAAGAAAGAAGAAAAAAAAAAGGGTTGGCGAGCGGTGCTTGTCAATAACACCACTTTTGGCAACAGATACATTAGATTTGGATTGCAAGAATGCCTTAATTATTATTATTATATACTGTCTTAATTAGGGGAAAAAACGTGATCAAGAATTCAGACAAACAACTAAAATCGTAATCAGAAAACGAAATCACATTCCACCTGCCCTCACGTTTTCTCAAATTTTTAATTTAAATAAAAAGGTGTATTAAAATTATTATTATTTTTTAAATAAAAAAAAAAGGCATAAAAACAGGTCACGCCGTATCTGGTCCACCTAAAAAAAAGAGATCTGAAAATGCGAAACTTTTTCTCTTTTTCTTGGATCCTTTTTTTCTTTTATAAAATAAAAATACCAATTAATAAACAGTTAAACTTGCTTAGAAATAGTACCAATCAACCACTTTTTTGTTGTGATCTCAAGTTATCTGTCCACACAAATGGCTGATTATTGCAAACATAATTTATGTATTTAATCTTAAGAGTTTGCCTCAAAAAGGCAAAGTTTTTTTTTTTTTTCCTTTATTTTTTTCTCCCGACAATTATGCATCTACGTCAGAATTTTGTGTTAAATTAGGTATTGATTCTCAAACTATGAAAATCATAATATATATGTCCTTCAAGTATGAAAATCATAAACTCCTGATTGATGAGGCACGTTGTGGTAGGGCAAGTTTTGAATATATGTTACAATAAGGTGCTTAAAGATTTAAAAATACCTATACTTGAGGAGAAGTGACCCCAATTACACTCTGAAACCTCTGTTAATATAGTTGGAGTAATTTGAGCAAAGTTTTTATATATTGAACAAGAATATACTTTCTAATTGAATTGGATTTGTGTATCTGGGTTTCTGGCCGTTGGCCAATCCCGAGAGTATTGGAATCGCCTCTAGGTATTTCTAACCCACAATCTTGTAATTGATGATCATGGACAAGTAGTTGGAGCCGATCCCGAATTTCTTGGGACCCCCTTAACTATCCTTCCAAAAAGACGTCGACAAATCCTTGTTTCTCAGCCACAGCTAAATCATTGTTGATGTGACCTTTATTTCTCGAGTTTGGCACGAGACTTTATTTCGACTTTTCTTAGGTTTTCAATTGAACTTGGGCCATTGGGCCTACATTTGGATTAGACGCCACGCTATGCACACCATCTGTCATCGAACTATCATAATATTTTAATCATGAGCTATGAAAATTGTAATACCTATATATTTATAAGTAATATTTCGACCCTTAAAAATTAATATGTAATTTTTAAAATTACATGAACTAAAATATAATTTAATACAAACCATCATTGTGTAAATTCATCACAACTATCAACATTTATCTAGTTCCACATCACAAGAAATATAGAAGTTAAAACTCCATTTCAATTATTTTCATGTGTTCTCAAAATAAGGATATTACTAAAGATAAAAATTTAATAAATAACTCATCTTGTCCATTTTACTTTATAAACTGTAGTTCTATATCTGTTTTTCTTTGACAATTTATCATTTTTCATGAGTGATAAAGTACATAAAATTAGTTATACACATTATTGGTTTGCTCATATCTTCATATTTTAATTGTGAACTAATGAAACAGGATTTAGTAGAGAGTAATAGAATCCGGCTTAAATTAATAACCTGGAATGGTAAAACTATCCCCATGTTCCACTCTGATGCTTAAATTAATAAGAGTAAATAATATTTAATCGTAAAATAATTCAGTGTAAATACCAGTAACTGTCACTCAATCATTACTCATATGACAATTGTCATTAATTCCTCCCTTACAGGCTTAACCGTTACCCTTCTTATCGTTTACCGCTTTGCTTCACCGCTTGACCCAACATCCAATGTTGAATCTTTTGCTTTCATTATGATCCAAATTCTAACCTCCTTCAGCAATCAGTTAAAACTTCCATTCTTCTTTAAGTATTTCTTTGAACTTCTATCTTCATGAATGGGTAACCACACACTTACACCGACATCCATATAATTTTACCATCAACTTTTACTTTCTATGAGCCTAAAAATTTACTGGGCCGAACCCATACTAGATAGATGCCAAACCAGGTACACTATGAACATTAAGCAATTACATTAGTATGAATATGAAAAGTAAAAGGGGAAAGATTGGAGGTAGTGGTAATTGGAAGGGAGATTATACGTTCTAACTACTATGTAAGTTGAAAGTGTTAAGAAAGAAGAAGTAAGAAACTAAAGTGAAAACTTCTATTTAAAAAACCAGGAAGAAAATAATTACTACCTCGTAATTGATTCTCAATTGAAAGATATTTATTTAGTATTATATTTTAAAAACTCATAAACAATTATACATTTAAAACTCTTCTATCAAAACAGATCTAGCGTAATATATTGAAAATTAGATCTACGGCCTATACGTTCTAAATTAGTGTGCCAAAATATTGTGGTTGGAGAACAAAATATTTAATTATTAGATAATTACTAACAATGATTATTAAATGCGTAAATTACAGTCTTGTCAACGAATCATCCTAT
Organism: Leptodermis oblonga; assembly: GCA_016801395.1. Taxonomy (NCBI): domain Eukaryota; kingdom Viridiplantae; phylum Streptophyta; class Magnoliopsida; order Gentianales; family Rubiaceae; genus Leptodermis; species Leptodermis oblonga. The sequence continues at coordinate 7,605,449 of CM028755.1, forward strand.
CATTAGATAATGACTTATATTGTTAACCTATGCAATTACATTGGCCAAATCTTATAAGAACATTAAATTTTCCCTTTGACCAAAAGTCATACAATGGAGAATTGGGCAACCTTTTAAAATGCTACTTAAATTACCAAAAGGCTTCTCCTACATAGTGGAAACAAAAATGAATAGACTAGAATAGTATTGACTTGAGTAGAGTGAGTGGTGTAACCAAGGCAAAATGGTGTGTGGAAACACACACAGTTTCTCTTTTCTTTTTTAAAATTATTTGATAGTTACTTACTATAACAGAAACAAGAGGGTCACCCTCACTCCAGGTAATGGAAATAGAGATGGGTAGATGCCACATGCTTCTTTGGAGTTGTACCTTCTTGCGTTACCAGTAGTACCTCACCACCACCACCACCACCACCCTTCCCCACCACCAGGGCCACCATAGCCATCGCCATCACCATCACCATCATCATCAGCACCACCATTTGTGACTCCACCCAACCCACCTCCTACTTTCTCTATATCCTCACTGCTCCTTTTCACTTTTTTTGCTCTTTCCCTTATTCCAATTCCTTTCTTCCGTTCCTTTTTTCTTGATTTTGGGAGTTGTAGTGGGTATCGTCTCGCCATGGGGTGCACGGCGTCCAAGCTGGATAACGAGGACACGGTCCGCCGCTGCAAGGAGCGGCGCCGCCTCATGAAAGCTGCCGTATTTGCGCGTCACCATCTGGCAGCCGCCCACTCCGACTACTGCCGCTCCCTGCGATTGACGGGCTCGGCACTCACAATCTTCGCCGCCGGTGAGCCTCTTTCAGTGTCCGACCACACCCCTGCTGTCCTTCTCCGCAGCCCGTCTGCCGTTTCTTCCGCGTCTATCCCCGCTGCCGCCAGCGTAAAACCCCATCCTCCTCCTCCTCCTCCGCCTCCCCAGAGCCACATTCCTACCCCGCAGCCTACTTTTTCCCCCACCATCGCATCCTCAAAGCTTCCCCCCATCCTCTCCTCTTCCTCCCATCAGCGCCGGAAGAAGAAATCCATGAAGCTCCCCCACATTCTATCGGATTCCAGCTTCACTTCCTCGCCGAAACCTAATCACGATTTTAACGGAGAGAACTTCTTCACTTACAAGGCGAAAGCCAATTCGAGCTATGCTAACACTCCCTCCCAGGCATCGTCCGTTTGGAATTGGGAGAATTTTTATCCTCCTTCCCCTCCCGACTCCGAATATTTCGAGCAACTGAAGACTAAACAGAATCCCTCCAGCAAAGACAGTCACCGGAGCGACGTTGATGATGATGAGGAAGAGGATGATAAGAGGTCGAGATATTCGGCTCGTTCCAAGCACTCGCAACAAAGTGAAATTCATCGTCAACAACAACAACAACAGCAGCAGCAGCAAAACAACGGTAGCAAGCGTTTCGATTTTTTTGACGATGATAAGGCCTCGAGCTATTCCTCTTATTCGAGTTATTCGCGAAATGATAGCAGATTGACTGAAAATGTATTTGCGAGTAAACAAGGTGTTGGGAATTCGCCTCATCATCTGAATCGGTGGGATAGCGAGGAGGATGACGAGGAAACTGAGAGAGAGACTGAGAGGGAGGAAGTTCAGTGTAGTGAATGGGGGGACCATGATCATTACAGCACATCGTCGTCGTCATCCGGTGATGATGAACCGGGAGATAGAGACTCTAGATCTGGAATTGGGACCAGGTCGAACTTTGAGGCTAAAAACGATGCTCCTGCGACAGCTAACGCTGGTGGTAAAAGGGGATTTGGTCCGGCTTCAAAGGTTAATTTGGTCAGTGGCGGTGGTGGTGCGGCTGCCGCCAAGTTTGCCGAGAAGTTTTCCTCGTCTGATGGGTCGTCGACTGTGAGCTGGGGGAACATCAGGAAGGGGAATGGAGAGATGGTTGCGGATAGGAGGATTGTGGTGAGACATAAGGATTTGGTGGAGATCGTTAATGCCATTCGGGAGTATTTCGACAAGGCTGCAGCCGCCGGCGAGCAGGTTTCCGAGATGCTCGAAATTGGAAGGGCTCAACTTGATCGGAACTTTAGCAAGCTCAAAAGTAAGTTCCCTTTAGCTTCAGAATCAAAAAATAATAATTATAAAAAAAAAAAAAAAAAAGTTCTTCGATTACAATTATGGGCTTTACTTACATATTGGAAGTGTTCTCAATTATCAATTTTACCGTTTGTTCTTTAGCATTTCTGGATTGAATTCTCCTTGTTTACTTGAATATGATTAGAGATGGAATAAGTATTTCCTCCAAATTCTGTTGTTCTCTTTGAAACCTCGATTTAAGAGGGAAAAGTAACAAGAATTTGTTTTACTTGTAATCTTGCAGAGACCGTTTATCACTCAAGTGGAGTTTTCAGTAACTTGAGCTCAAGCTGGACTTCGAAGCCGCCTTTGGCCGTGAAATACAGATTCGAACCCGGTTCTCTTGAAGAATCAGGAGGTCCAAAGAGCCTTTGTTCCACTTTAGATAGGCTTTTGGCCTGGGAAAAGAAACTCTATCAGGAAGTTAAGGTGCATTTTGATTCTTGCTTTTTCTTCTTCTGTTTTCTATATTATTCGTTATAATTATTTATCGTTCGAATTTTCTCTCTCTATTTAAAGTGAGTAGGCAGTGGCTTAGTTGGAAACCATATATGACAATGACTTAATGAAATGACAAAAAAGTGAACAAAGAAAGTTGAAAATCGTCTGTTGGGGTCAGCATTGTGTTTCTTCTTTTTGTGTGGCAGTGTTGAATTCTATTGTTTATGCTTATCTGTTGTTATTTGTAACAAAATATCTATCTTGTATGACCTAGATTGAGTGAATACATTTGTTGATAAAATGACCAAGTACATTCACTTTTTAGCATACTTCACCGAGTCACAATGAGCATAGGATGCATGTTAATAAGGGTTCTGTTTCCTCTAATAGTTTGTCCTGGTGATTATTTTATGGTTAAGTTCAGTTCCGTAACTACTGGCTATGTGAAAAGGACAAAATGCACGCATGAACATGCATACAGATAATGTGTTACGAGCTGTAGTCTTTTTATATTACTGGATGTATGATGAGTCTACTTTTTTTCCCCTGCTCCCAGATGGGGTTGGGGTTTCCATTGTTAAGATGATTTTTTGAACTGAAAACCTTTTGAGATGACTATCCTAGAAGTCTTCTTATGTCCTTTTTAGCTTGGGCTTCTATGTTTTTCAGCTTATGTGCCGGTACAAGTGCTTATGTTTACACAATGTTAACTAACAGGCAACTGTGTCTTTTCATCTTTTGCATTAGCGTGCCTGACTAGCCGTGCCTCTGCATTGTGTATTTTGATTTGTCGCATAACTAATATTAGTTTGGTAATTGATTGTCATGGTGTAGGCCAGAGAAGGTGTAAAAATCGAACATGAAAAGAAGTTGTCAGCACTTCAAAGTCAGGAGTGCCGGGGTGACGACGAATCCAAGTTGGACAAGACCAAAGCATCCATAAATAGGCTCCAATCCCTGATTCTGGTCACATCTCAAGCTGTGTCTGCTACTTCCTCTGCCATTATTGGCCTAAGGAACTCTGAACTTGTCCCCCAGCTTGTTGAACTCTGCCATGGGTTAGTATTTTTAATTTATGACAGAATTTGATCTGCAGACACGGACTGCATTATATTAACTAACATAACACATGGATATTTGAAATTATAAAACCTGCCAGTTTATTTTATTTTTTTCAACTTTAAGAAGTAAAGATCAAAACTTGCTTTGCATACTTTGAAATTAGCATTTAGCTGTAGTTTGAATTCTCTATTCTCAATGGTTTCTGCAGTTTGACTTAAATATTATGGTACTGCAGAAAGATACCTAAGTGATCAGACGATTAAAATATGCCAGTGTTAAACTGTTAATGGTGAATAGTCCTAATTTTTCCTGATTTTCATGCACAAAGATACCTAAGGCCCTGTTCGTTTCCATATTTTTAAAAACATGTTTTTGAAGTTTTGAATTTTATGCTGATTTCTCATCACTCCCATTTTTTTAAATACATGTTTTTGAAGTTTTGATTTTGATACAGATTTCTCATCACTCCCAATGCACAGTTTTACTTTTCAACTATACTCCTTTTTATATTTTCAATACACTTTACATTTTAAAATCATTTCCAAAATCAAGTTTTAAATCCAAAACGAACAGAGCCTAGAGTACTGCTTATGGCTGTGGTAGGTGAAAAATATTATGGAGCTCTCTGGTTTGCATGTGCTTGTAGCTGATTCAAACTTTCATCCATCTGAACCAGTGGAGCCATCCAACCTAGAGAGAACTTAAATGGACTGTCCTTTTAATGAGAATGCCCCACAAAAGAAATGATAGATCCTGGTCAAGAGAAAAGATTTCTAGCGTGACCATTGGACCATTGTCGTTCTACCGTGCGAAATGAATGTTTAAACAGTGAAATAATTGGTGGAATCTTTGCATTGAATTCCCCAAATTTTGCTGAAGGGGAATTGTTGGCCAACTAACTTGGGTGCTGATCTAAAAATTTTACAGGTTCATGTACATGTGGAAATCAATGAACCAGTTCCATGAAGTTCAGAATGATGTTGTACAGCAAGTTCGGGGCCTTGTCCACAGAGCAACCAAAGGTGAATCGACCTCTGACCTGCACCGGCAAGCAACACGGGAGCTCGAGTCTGCTGTGTCTTCATGGCACTCTAGTTTCTGCCGCTTGATAAAGTTTCAGAGGGATTTCATCCGTTCCCTCCATGGCTGGTTCAAGCTCACACTTGTGCCGGTCACCAGTGAACAAACCAACAGTAACAAGGAACCTTCTGAAGTGTTTGCCTTTTGTGATGAATGGAAACTTGCTCTTGACCGAATACCCGACACAGTTGCATCCGAAGCTGTCAAAAGTTTCATAAATGTTGTCCACTCCATATCCTTGAAACAAGCAGAGGAGCTCAAAATCAAGAAACGGACAGAATCTGCATCGAAAGAGCTAGAGAAAAAGGCGTCCTCCCTTAGGAACATAGAAAAGAAATACTACAACTCATACTCCATGGTTGGCATTGGTCTCCCCAACACTGGCCCTGATAACAGCCATATCCTGGATGCTCGCGATCCTCTAGCTGAGAAAAAACTTGAACTTGCATCTTGCCAGAGGCGGGTTGAAGATGAGATGACGAAGCACGCCAGGGCTGTCGAAGTGACTCGAGCAATGACTTTAAACAACATCCAGACAGGGCTGCCAGGAGTTTTCCAAGCCATGACCAGTTTTTCTGGCTTGATCACGGAGGCACTGGAGACCGTTTGTACTCGTTCTTATGCTATAAAATAGATAAAGAATGAAATTACTTGTAGAATTTGCTTTCTCTAACATCATCTTCTTGGTTGAGGGCAATGCTGGAAAACGGAAAAGGGCTGGCGTTTTTTTCCACGGTTGATTCTCATTTTGTATTCTAGAATTGTAGATATTATGGAATTTTTGCAAAATTTGTCACCCCTTTTTTGTCATTGTGAAAGTGGATACATCTTGTACAGAAAAATATGGCTTGATTGAATCATTGTATCAGAGTTGTTTGAATTGGCAAATGAATAAATATATTATTTGTTACTTCTGAAATTGTGTAAATTGCAGTTGCGCTGGTAGTGTTCCATGGCACGCCTTCAACGCTCGCCCCACACGTAGTCCTTAAATGGCACGTCACGGCTCGTGTCACAATGTTAAATGATACGCTTGCCCCTCAGAGTCCTTAAATGGTGCATTACTACAATATTATATGATATGCTTTCAGCGTTTTTCCCACGTAGTCCTTAAATGGCGCGTTATAGCCAGTAACGATCTTATGTAGGACGATGTTACATGGCACGCTTTCCTCACACGCAGTCCTTAAATTACGCGTTACAGCCCGTGTGACGGTATTTGCGAGACAAAGGTGTGCATTTTTGGTGGTTCAAAAGAGCGAAACCATTTTAGACAGGAAGAAGAAGGAAGAAAGGAAGAGTCCATTGTAAACTGTAATGTGTAATGTATGAATATGAAGACAAATTTGCAAGCTTCTGAACAAAGAAAGGGACCCGCCATGGAAACAAAAGCACTTTTATGACAGAACCAACCAACCAACCAACCCAGAATGCAGATCATATTATTGTCTTCTTCTTACAAAAAAGCGTGAAAAAGGACAAAATAAAATGAAGAAGATGGAAAAAAAAGTAAAGAGAGGGAAAAAGGTTTTTTATGGTAAAAAAAGTAACTGGAGAAACTGGAGGACAGGTTGGTTACTATTATTCAATGTGTTTTCTCCAGTGGAAGTTATATATATATATATATATATATATATCACCATTTTTTTTGGTCTTGTATTTATGAGTGGCTGTGTCAGATCTTGATTTGTCTCCCTTAAAGCCCGGTTATAAGCTAGGCATGCATGTTCTTCTTTTCTCTCTTTCTGGCAGCTTCACCCTTCAAATTTGGAAGTATTATCTTTCGGAAATTTCAGATACGACAAGAAAACACGATAGTAACTCGACATGTTTAAAGGGACTCGTTAAATCCGTACACAGTCTGAAATTCGGACCTTTACGAGATAACTTTTAATAATTTATGACACGACACGCCCTCGTAACTTATATATGATGACCCGAATTGTCATTTCCATTTCCACGAAAACCCCTTCATAATTTAACAGAACGAAAAGAGGGAAAAACGAAAATTTTGGTTGGTTGAAGTTGAGCCTTAAGGGGAGGAGCCACATATATAGCATATGTTTGTCATTTAAAAATTGGGAAAATCTTGGATCTGGAGCTTGGGGAGTGGTGTTGCATTCTGCTAAATGTGACAATATGAAACTATCCAAACCATCCTAATACACTTTTAACTTTTCTCTTTTTTTTTTTTTCATTTTTTTAGTCGCACTATTCTATTACACGGGGTCTTTGAGGAGGGGATAATTTCATTAGCGAGACTCTTGGTAGTTGGTGCTCTGCTTGCCTATTAATGCCTTGTTCTTGAAATATTTCACTGACAGCTTTAGGATTTGATCTTAGAACCGCCTTTCAACTCTTAGGCGAAAGGAAGTGTACTAAGCCCAGATTACAACTGTGAAGACATTTCCATCTTTAATAAAATCAAGTGTGAAGACATTATGCATTAAAGATTAAACAAATAGATTTTTCTTTCTTTTATCTGGGAGTCCACCGTCCTCTTCTTTCTTTTTCTTTTTTTTTGTTTTTGGGAAAAGTTAAAACTATGGCTTACAGATTTTCGAGAAACTTTCAAACTGAACTTCAATTACTAGTGAATAAAGAATACTAGAAAACAGTAGCCCCAATGGCTAATGGAACCAAACATTTTTTTTGGTTAAAAAGTGTTGGAGATTTCATCATTTATGCTTCAATCATAGCAATTTATCTTTAAAGCAATAATCATATTCAGTTCTGACATTATGCAACCATAGTCAAACAGTTCATTGATAGAGGGCAATATGGTGAAGATACTCTCCATCATTGGCTTCCTACCTGGGTCCGTAATTCAGATACGGCGGCTGACAATTTCTAATACACACACGAAGCCATGATACAAACACGATAGAATAAAAACGGATTATGGTGATGTTTGACGGGTTCGTAGATCAAACGGATCTACACATATACGATTAGTGCCAGAAAGTGTTGACACTGGAACCTACTAACTCAAACTTGTTAATTCGGACGAGACACGAATTGTCAGCCCTAAATTTCAGGGTATGTAGGGGGGGCGACAGATGAGGGAAACTTTGGAGATGGAAGCTATTTTCAGTAGCATATATGGAGGTCTCCAGATTAAGATTTTGTTTCTGCAATTTCCTCTTTTGTGTTTAAATTAGTTGTTTGTATTAACTTACGAACATCATTTTCTCTATGGATCTCCCATCATGGGAATACACCTCTACAATCTTCCTTTCTTTCAATGGGATATTAATGACAAATCGCTGATGCAAAATTTGTTCAACGCAATAACGATTTTCATAATTTTAGGTCTATATAAACTTAAATATGTACATTGTTTGTGCTTTAGATCTCACAAAATATTAGATCAAATCTTGTATTCTCAATTGTACTAAGCTGTTTTTTCAGTAATGGATTCCACAATATATGAATGTTGAATAAAACATGGATCTCCCTGAATTTTGAGTATAATTACGAATCCATCAACGTTGTTTTAAAAAATACAAATAACTATCTAAACTCATCGAACGACAATGTCAAAACCAGCAAAATACAAATAATTCCCTGCTGTCTTGATTTGATTTTTTTTTTTTTAAATACCTTCAAAATTTTTTATTTTTTATTTTAGCTTTTCACGACTTTTCTAATCTTGACTTTTGTCGGTGATCACAGACCGTTATTTGTATTTTTCAAAATATCATAAATAAATTCGTAGCTATACCAAAGTTTAGGGAAGTAAATGTAATTCGCCCTAAAAATAAAAACATCATTTCTCTCTGCATCTGAACCTTACCTTCTCCACCAACAATTACAGAAAGCTAGTTCTAGTAGAACATAATTTGTTTAAATGAACCATCATAGAATTGTCCCACTCTAAAAAATATAACTCATTTTCAGGAGAAACCATCAACAATGAAATCCAGTATCTAACAATGGAGCTAAATCTGTGTCACAAAACACTTGTGGTGTGAAGCACATTAACAAAAGACCCTTTTTCACACTCCTGTGGGATCAACTGACATTGATACAACCCTAAAAATATAAGATCTATAATCCTAAACTAAAAGAACTCAAAGTCCAGATATTTACCTCCAGGTTTCATCATGTCTGTTGTACCTACTATTCTTTTACTGCTACTGCCAACTCCCATGGTGTCAACTTGCCCAACTGGCCCAACTTGTCCGAATTTTCCAGTTAGTTCAGCCTCCATTGGTCTCGGCACCTCTGGTGGCGTACTGCACCGGATTAGAGCCCAATTAACACCTTCAAAGAAAGGGTGTTGTTTGATCTCAGTCGCTCCCCTTTTCGTTCCAAGCCTGTGTTGAGGCTCCTTGACAAGTAATCCCCGGATCAAATCACGACTGGCGTAGCTGGTAGATGGAGAGTCTGGAAATCTTAGCTGCTGCCCTACTACATTGAACAGGGTTGCTCGGTTTCCTGACCCTTGAATGGGGTTTTTCCATATAGTAGTTCATGTAAGAAGATACCAAATGTCCACCAGTCAACTGCACTTCCATGGCCTTCACCCTTGATGATTTCAGGGGCTAAATATTCATGAGTCCCCACAAAAGACATGGATCTTGCTGAGGTAGGCTCTGCAACTAGCTCAGGCAACGTGCCGGAAGAGAGTGAATTCTCTGATCGAGCTTTTGAAGACTTTTTCTTGCTTTTCGAAGGAAAGAGTCGGGGAAGAAAGCATACTGGCTGCATACATACAGCTGTCGGCTCAATACAGGCTGGCTGGACACAAAATGCAGCTCCTCTTCGTAAAGGATCATCCATTGAGGAGGTTTTGATGAGAGTAGGTGAAACTGCACATCTTAAAGAAAGATCAAAGTCCGAAAGCATAATATGGCCATCATCGCGGACTAGAACATTCTCTGGTTTCAGGTCCCGGTAAACAACACCTAGCATATGAAGATACTCCAGTGCCAAAAGAACCTCTGCCGCATAAAACCTGCCAATGCAAACAGACAGTAAATTCAGAGTTTTCGCTCATCGGGTACTTCCATTAGCAAACTATAATTAGGACAAAACAGCTAAATTAGATTACCCAATTTTCTACCATTTTCTGTCCTCAATGAAGCACCCAGAATTATTTATGTGAAGTTAATAATCAAGCAATTAGAGAGAAGGATAAGTCAACATCAGATAATTACAGGAAAGTTACAATACTATGCTTCATGAGCTAAAACCTATACAATTGAACGAATGATCAAGCAGATTGATTAAATCAGAGTAAAGGGAACCATGACAAGTGATCATTGTTAGTGATGGTAAATCAATGGAGATAATGAACCAAGCAAGCCACATAATATGGAGATGCTGCGTAACACTCATTGTATGTGACAAATATGCTTTCATGTCTATTATAACTACCAAGTTTAATAGCTCGGGATTCTACAAATAAGGAATTTTATTTCAACCCCAGAAGTGGCTACAGATAAAAACGAATTTTGAAGCTTAAACAATTTAGGCTACCAAAAATCAGGATTCTACAAATAAGGAATTAGATAAGAGACAAGATTAGATTGATCAATCAGCTAGAAAAGCAGTAAATTGAATCCATACCGTGCAGCATATTCTGAGAAATGCTTCCCAGGCTGCCGCTGCCTCAGGGTATGCAGATCACCTCCAGGACAATATTCCATCACCAAACATGAGAATCTGTCAGTCTCAAAATGAGTGTATAAAGTTGGCAAGAATGGATGATCAAGCAGCTGTAGAATTTCTCTCTCAGTCTGAGCCCTGGTTAGTTTTTTCCTGCTTGCAAGGGAAGCCTTATCCATTACTTTCATAGCAAAGTAACAGCGGGTACCACTGAGTTCAGAGAGATAAACACTCCCAATGTCACCACATCCAAGTCTTTTCAGCAACTTAAAATGACTCATTCCCAAAATGTTATCACGAGAACGAATGGCAAGAATAGCCTTCCATCTAGGATCATTTCCCTTGTGAGGCTTGTTTGCACTGCCAGTAATGTTACTCCAGTTACTATCATCGCTAAGGCCACTGCTATCACTGGCTCGGCTAAGACTAGTTTTTGCACTCTCAAGTGAATCCCCTCGCATGCTTACTTTCCCACTCTCATAATTTCTGTCAACGCTGAGCATGCCATCACTCATAATCCCATCACTGCGGTATGTACTAGTGCAGCTATTCACAATACTCATAGCTGTAGCCACCCCTGTACTGTCAATGCTACTATGTGGGCTTACATTGCCACTTGGAGGCAAGGAAGCATCCCAGACGCATTCTTTCTCTTCAGAATCTGGGGGCAAGCTTGCTTCTGTATTCTGAGATGGCCGAGGTACACTAAATGGCGAGGAGGCTATCCCTAAATCATTTGGCTCTTCTAGCAGGCTCTCGGAAAGTGAAAGCACAGAGATGTTTGGTTTGATACCCGGAACCCGGATAGAAAGATCTTCTATGAAAGGTCCCTTCACAGAGAGACTCTTGAGCAAACACCGGTCATCTCTTCTGTTCTGACCAATTGGTACATAGACTGGTTTCATCAAGTCGGTATCGATAGGTTCTGGTGGATGGCTAACCCCATGAAATGAAGTGGAACCAACCTCTTCATATGAATCAACACTGCTCTTTAGTGAAACAACATCAGGCATAAGCTCCTCATTTTCCACTGGACTATCCTTTCCCTTCCGGTTTTGAACAATAGCATATGGCTCCGAATCTTGAACAGTTCGAAAAGTGGACAATTTTCTGCTGGGCTCATCCTTCACAAAAGTTAGGTGAGTACTTGTAACCTCAGCAAGAATCGGCAGATGCCGGGGAAGCGGCTTTGATCTAGGAACCCTTTCCATGACCTTGTATCATCACAGTTGTACCTCTTCCAACAAATTCCTCTCCAAACTGCAAGAAATCAAGCAATATAAAGAAAATTCTTTAGCAAACATTTTCTGTGTTATATTATATCATTTGCAAGACAAAAATCGATGAAATTAAAAACAGCATTTTCAATGGATCAGTCCAAAACACTTCCACCATGAAGGGTTCAATAATACTCAAAATTTTCAACTGTCTCTTGCCAATCAATCACAATCACCTCTGAAAATGAAGAATAACAATAAAAAAAAGGAATTTCATGGCAAAAGTCCACACGCAACCCCTAAAAAAATCGATCAGCAAAACAATAAAGAAACTCCATTAATATTTAAAGTTCATCTTCCCCTGTTTGAAGGGAGATTGTTGTGCCTTTCTTTCCATATTGAAATCGGGCCGGCGGGAGAGAGAATTACTTGGTTTCCACGCAAAAATTTGAGTTGCCATAAAATCAATGTACAGACAAACAATCAAAGAATCCATTAACATGGAAAGAAACAAAAAGAAAGAAAAAACCAAACGACAACTTTCATCAAAAGAAACCAAAACCTTCCACATATAAATATTAACCAAATTACACTATTTTTAGCTGCTACTAGCATTAAATTAAAGCAACCATTAAGAAGAAATTGAAACAAGCTCGTCCGTACCAAAACGACACCAATCTCTCGGATCTAGGGTTTTTCTTCTTCTTCTTCTTCACCAGCCTTTCCACTCCTTCTCTTGATTTCCCCCTCACTACACCATTAATGGAAAAAATAGGAAAATGTGCCCAACTCCAACCCAACCGCAGCTCCTCGAGCTAAGAGTAAATTCAATGCCCGACCCAGAAGAGCTCCCCAGTTTGAACAGCCGGCAAAATTAACTCCGCCCCACTGCGTCAGCGCGTGAGAGAGAGAAAGCCAGCTGAAGTTGAGCCCGAACCCACATCAAATTCAAAAGGGACAGTACGAAATACGCATGATTCGTAGCTAGGAAAGAGCATACGAAGTGGGATTCGGGATTGGGCTATGATTTGGCAATAAGAACAGAAGTTGTATGAGTATGACCACTGATTAAAGGGGTTTGTTGTTGAATTTTTCGGCCGGGTAAGGAGAAAGAAAAGGAATGAGGAAACTGGGGTTGGTTTGATTGCTTTTTGAGCTGTAGTACGAGAGTAGAATGAATGAATGGGTTTGATTACTTTGATGAAGGCTGCTTTAATTTTGTGGCGTTGGCGACAACTTTAGTCATGTGTCTTCACTGTGATCACTGATCAATTTTGAGGCTTTTGGGGGAACTGTTCATAATCATTCCATGGAGGAGGAGAGAATGAGAGTGACGGCATTTATCATTAAGGCCTTTCACTTTTGGTTTAATTAATGGTGCAGTAGTACAATTCCGATATCAGATTTTCTATCTACCTTATCCATGTCCTCTTTATCTACCTTATCATAATGGCGGGTGCGACTCACTCACACTTAATATTATGGAGCCAACTTTCTTATTGTCAGAAGTATAGAAGACAATAGTAAAACAGACAGAAAATCTTATAGGTACATTTCTTGCCCTTGAGATATTCTATTTATTACTATATTTTATCTTCTCACAATAGAATATGTGACTCACATGTCACGTCATGAGTTGAGTTCACTTTCTCAAAGTACATAGGGAAAACATAACTAGACCATATAGAATATCTCAAGGGTTCCATATGTAAATATAAAAAAAATGATAATTCGAGTTGTATATAAACGCATTATTCGATGAGACATTTAAGTTATGTGACAAGTTGACAAATCGCATATACCTTTGGTTTCCCTAGAGATGTTTATTTTCAAATTGTACCTTATAATTCATTAATAGTTATAGCTTTAGACTGTTAGATGAAACCAAAGAAGCATAAAGAAGGGTAAGATGTCAGATTGTGCATAAGTTAACATATCACATTTTATATTTGAGCGATTTGTATAGTGTCAAAAATTGTTATCTTTCCTCTAAATACGTGTCAAGTCCAATTACATAAATATTTTTGACGTGTCAGAGTTGTATCGGGTGGAAGATTATTAATTCTAATAGGGCGATATAGATTTAGTAATTTTCATTCTAATGGTAGTAGGATTATTATTCTTAAGTAGGCGTTGTGTTGCAGAGGGAGAGAAAAGGAAATGTGCATGTGGTATTGTTGGGGGGATTTTACTCGATATTCGTAAACTGTTTTTAGTATGTTTATTCTTTAAAAGCTACTAATGCCAGAGCGGATAAGGCTATTCACACTCTCTCTGGCTCTAACGTTAACTGTTACGAGTAGTCTGTTACTACCACTCAGAACAGCAGCAGCTGACCGCTCCTGAGCTTGAGTTTTCATGTGATTGTGCGTATCCAATAATTCCGCTCACAACCTTTATTCCATTTTGTTTAGACGTGTTGTATTTTTAATCTATCACTTTTTATTATTGTAAAAATAATTATTTACGCTTACATATTGTTATAGTTTTGGTCCGTGTAACCTGTTATAATTAGTTTTAAGCAGTCGAATAGGGGAGTAATAATTTATAAGGGCTTTTTGATATAAAATAAAAAATGTTGAAATTTTCTCATGATTTTAATATTTTTCAATGACATGTGTAATATTTTTATATTTTGGAATCATTTCTAATCATTCTCTATAAACATTTTTATTATTCGACTACAAATTTCATCAGTCTCTATCCACTATTTATATTTAAAAAATAAGTTTTGCAAAATGACTATTAGAATAAGCTAACATACGTCCATAAAAAAAATAGTAATAGAAAATAAACTCTAGCGTGCTAACATGGCTAGACGAGAGGAGATCACGTTCTAATATATTCTATTTAATTTTGTGTGACATAATAAAACGACATAGTTTCAACGTGTTTAATGAAAATTAAAAAGGAAAGGATGAAATGAAAAATTGCTAAGTACAGGCAGCATTAAAACAAAGAGTACAAAGCGGTCAGTTTGACCGGGCGGAGGAGGGAGGAGGAGAAATCTGAAAAAGGGGCGGCGGGGACCGGTGAGCCATGGGTGGTGGTGGTGGTGGTGAGTTCTCAGTTCTTCAGCGTCGGGGTGGGACCCTCCTGTGTTCCTTCTTTAGAGAACACGTCTTTTCCTAAAGTTGGGCGACGACTGAATGCATCACGTCGCCTGTCTTTCTTTTACAACCGGATCTTCCCACAAATCGCCATCCGTTAATAATACTTCCTCACATCACAACTCCAACAATGGCAATGGACACCCTTTTTAATTTAATCCACACAATTATTTATATATAAATGTAAGAAAAAAAATGAATTAACATAATTGTTGCGATAATATATAATTTTGAAATATGATATTAAGAATAAGATAAGTATCATTAGGTTAACATTGGCACACAATACAATATAATTGAGTTATGATTGAGTTTTGGTAAGTTCACAAATCAAATGAGTCGACACAAATAATACGAATATTTAAAATAGGTAAGATTATGGTTGAGGATATTGACATATTAACACACCAATTTAAATCAGACACGAGTAATTTTTATCTGAACTCGAATTGTTCATGGATTAAATAGGTCGACATAAATAACACAAATAACTAAATGGGTAAGGTCAGGGTTGAGTAGTGTCGACATGGCAACACGCCAACCTAATCCCGATAATCTAGACACGACATAAATTGTCACTCTTGCATTAACTAATCTCATTTATTGATTTCATAATCATAATAATAAACTTGAAAAAAAAGTTAAAACAAAGCAAAAATATTAATTTTTTTCACAAGAACATATTTAAATTAGGTTTATATATGAAACGGATCTCGAGATGCACACACATATGTGTACATTTAGGTTAGTTTACATTACTAATACAATGACACTCTTCAATTATGACAGTAGTACTCTTGTAATATTGGTGCAATTTTACGCTTGAACCCAAATTAATACTTGTAAGTAACATTGCTAATACTATTGAAGTTTGTACAATGTTACTTTTCAACCAATATTGATATTCGTAAGTAACATGAATGATACTTTTCCAATTTGATACAATGTTAATTACTCTTGAACCAAAACTTCCTCATAAGTACTATAATTGATACTTTTTAAGTTTGATATAAGATTACCCTTCAACCAAAATTAATACTTCCTCAAATTTGTTACAATGTTACCCTTCACTCTAAATTGATATTCGTAAGTAACATGATTGATATTTTTTAAAGTTTAATACAATGTTACAATGTTATCCTTAAACCAAAACTGATACTTGTAAGTAATATGATTGATACGCTTAAACCAAAACTAATACTGTTATGAAACATAATTGATATTCTTAAACCGAAATTGATACATGTATGTAACATAACTAATACTTTTCATATTTGATACAAAATGAAATGACGCAAACATAACTTTTTTATTAGAACAAAAATATACTACGTTATAGTTCTTCCATTGTACAATGGAGAGAGTACTACATACGTTTGATAAGTATTTATCCAAAATTCCAAATGAACTCTTTTTGTTTTATTTTATGATTGTTAGTACTTGCTATCCTTAATCAAATCCTTAATATTTGATGGTCCTCCTTTTATTTAGTTAGTTAGTGGTTTGGCTTATAATTGATGACCCTTAATGCGCCATTAATTCAGCCATTGTTGCATTAAATCAAGATTAATTAAGCTAATTAACAATGAGAGGAATTGATCAAAGTCTTATACAGCTGCATTAAGGCCCACAAATTGGGGAGCATAGGACCAAATTATCCGTACCTTTTTAACGTATAATTATTTCATTCACACACCCGCGGGTATTATGTAATCAGCACCAAATCAATTTACTATAAACAAAAATAAATAAATAATTTCTGTGTTGGTGGGAATATAAAACAACTTTTTTTCTTTGTTGGTGGGAAATTGGAAATTTGGGAATCCTTAAAATAAATAACAAGGAAAAGGGGTCCTTGGAGAATAAATAAACATATAATGTTGAAGGGGCACAACTTTTTGACAACATAAAAAAGGTTCATATTAGGATGCTGAAATCATGACCAATTTGGGAGATGAGTTCCCCTTTTGACTAGTTTAATTTCATACTTAATCACTCTTTCCTTGTTTTATTAGAAGAATCTACTTATAATATTATTTCAGTTTTTCTTTTCCCTTTTTCCTCTAATATTTCAGGCTTCTATATAAGATGTAATATTAATAGGGCATTCGTAAAAGAAAGTTTCTTGATGTCATACATTTTTGTGTAAAGGGTGCACATTAATCCAAGGCAAAACTTGTACTCAACGTGTCTAACGGTTCGATCGTACACGTATTGAGTTTAACCTCTGAAATATCACGGTTATGTTATGAAAATTTGCATATCGAGTTTACTCATATGGTTATGAGTTTAGTTGTTGAATTATATATCGCACATCGAATTTAGCCTCTAATGTATTATTTATTGTGTTTACTCTCGAATGTATCGCGGTTATCAGTTTAGTAACTGAAATTTCGTGTACAGAGTTTAACTTATAATGTATCGATGTACCAAGTTTAGCTTTTGATCGATGTATTACAATTATAAGTTTACATGTTGAAATATCAAGTACTGAATTTAAAATCCAATGTGTCGCATATAACGTTTGCCTTATGATGTCTCGAGTTTAGCCTTTAATATTTCCTAGTTATGCTATAACACAAGTACTATTGAAAAAATACGCGTGTCAAATTTAGCTATTGAGGCATCATATATCGAACCATTAGACGGTCAGAAATAAGTCTCCCTCTTGAGAATTAAAGCCCATAATAGTTAAGAGGTGACGCAGATCGAGAAAGTATAAAAGTTCTATCCTGTGTGATAGTAACTCAGCCAATAAATGTGAAAATATCGAGCAATACCTCCCAATTGAATAAATGAATAGAAAAGAAAAAGAAACAACTAGTAAACTGCCATTATGGCCAAAATGAAAATAGCAAGAAAAGGACAAAAGGGACCCTAAGAAAAACATAAACACATGCAGAGAAATGTCAGAATAGAGAGCTGACAAAGGGGAAGAAACAAATAGAAAGCAAGACGTTGGGAAAAGACGTGTGAGCGTGAATGCTCTCTAAACCTACAAAAAATTATCACTCATAAAAGGACAAAGAACGAACGTCACTGTGTCTGTGAACCCCCCACCCCACCCCAGGGAATCATCTTCATCGATCAATCCGATTCATTCCAGAACTTATTCTAGAGAACAGATCAGATCGACTTGTTTCGATGGTCGGGGACCGTTCAATCATTGAATTTGACTTATGCAACTTCAATTACGTGTGGTTTCTCAACGAGACTATAATTTTTCTCGATAGATAACGAATATGCATGGAATTCGTACTTGTTTTGATGGAAATGGCTTCTAGCAGCTGTCATGGTCGATGCTTGCATGCCCATCATTCCAAAGAGCATCCAACGCCTAGCTCAACTTGTTTTTTTGGACACTATAAGATGCATTATGTAGTTCATTCGATCGGACATTAATTAATTATTGGAGCAATGCCAAGTGGATTACTGGATATATATCCATGGTTGTATCATGTATTAATGCCAATCATGTATATATATATATATATATATATCCTTTTATTATTATTAATATGATAATATCTAATTCACAATTCATTCGTATTTAGAAAATAATGGTTGAACCGTTGAAGTGGGAAATTAGTGCCAAATAATTATTTATTTTATGTGTCGTACCTTATAAGTCATTACAAAATTCGTAAATGACGTGTTTAATGGTTTGATAGTTTACATATGAATTTAGGCCTCAAAAGTATCGTGTGAATGTTGTGAGAACACACGTATCGATTTAGCCTCTGACGTATTGTGTATGAGAAGCATCAACTTTAGTTATAGATGTATCATTATAATAAGTTAGTTGTTGAAGTATATCATATGGAGTTTAACTGCTAATGTATTGCGTAGTGAGTTTACCTTCTTATTTAATTACGTATTGAGTTTAGTCTGTGATATATCAAAAATTGATGAAAACGTGTGCATCGAGTTCAGTTGTAGAAGTATTACCGTCGGACAGTCAAACATAAGAATATTCCCCAAACAAAATGATAGATTTTTTAAAAACTCTAAAAAGAAAATGATATAGCAATGAAAAATTAAGGAAATTTCTCAAAAAATAATGTGGCATCCACGTGGCAATAACTATTCGGCAGTTTCAATTGTAATTTTTCAATGACCTTCCTTCAGTGGCTGCCACATCATTCCCTGAGTCAATTCCATGAAAATTTTCATTGTGTGTATCCATCTTTGAGACCAATTTTATTTTCAGTTATAAATATAAATATTTGGTCACTTCAATTAAATTAGTCCCACTCTGCCACTGCAAAATCTCATAAATTAGTCATATTTCTAATACGAAAAATTTGTAAATATGAAAAAAAAAATTTAAGAAGGAAAACAATAATAAAAATAATCAAGAAGAAAAAGGGGAAAAGAAAAAAAAAAAAAAAAGAAAGAAAAGAAAAGGGGTGATGTTGTAGCGCCACGAGTCCTGCGCTGAAAGGCTGAAGAGAACCTAAGCTAAGCACAATCTGGCGCTTTAGCGTGGGTGACAATTTTTTTTACCGTTGGAGTGAAACAGCGCCGCTGGATCTATTATTTCTATCCCAAAGCTTTATAATTTTCTATTTTTCTTATATTGTTAAAAAAATAAAAATTATACACTTGACTTTGAAGTTTGCGTCTCAATTTTAGTTCATTTTCAATTCAATTTCGTGCAGAATTAATTAATTATAGTCTATGAATAGATGTTCCTATATTCTTAGATGCTAAAATAACTTTTGCTATTTTAAATATTTATTCTCTAGAAAAATAATTCGGGAGTCAAGGCAATTTTAGAGAACAAATGTATTTAACATTCCTCGTATGGTTTGCACCTGTTAAAAGTCTCCACTTTCATATAGCGTATACTCAACAGTCTTAATAAGTAGACTGTTAATGTAACATCTTTAATCTTGAGCTTTTGGTGCCCCACAAATCAAAATTTTGTGCAACTACACGAACATAGGAGTATGAGGGGGTCTAGAGGGGCCTTTAAACCCTCCAACCCCTCACCTCACCCTATCTATATATTTATGTATTAAATATATTTATTTACTTGTATATAAATTTTTTTTTATTTTAGCATTAGACCCTTTACATTTGTTTTCCCGGCTACGTCACTGTGCACGAATAATATGAAGAATTTTATTTTTTCATTATGAGGAGTTCTCACATGTTTCGCAGAAGAGTAGGAGATGGGTAATTGTACAAATAAATAATTAACTAATATATCAAGTGTGAAGCTATAGTCATGTGTTGATGGTTTAATTTAGTGTGTGTGAAACAATGTGAAATCGTTCATCAATTTTGTCAAAGGTAAAAGTTTGCCTTTCTAATGGAGAAATTAACTTGGCTTTGTCATATGTGTGTACGTTACCAAATGTCTTGCTTTAGTTCCTCATTGGTTAAGGTTGTCAAACTACAAAAATTTTGAATTTTTTTAATTTTTAAAAGGATATATTTACTTCCTCTAAACCGTATTATTCCTTTTGAAGTTATTCCAAATAAAAATATATAAATGGCAAATATAAAAGTCTACCTGAAATTTGGTGAAAATATCAATACCTTATGAGGTTTGGTTGTTGATATTTGGGGTTAGGGAATCGATAATTCAATCAAACTCAAGAAAAACCGAAAACTAAATTTATCACTAAAAACACTTGTAGTATTATGCAAAAGCAACAAGAATGAGAAATTTATGGATCAAGACATCTAAGGCGTGTGATTAATGTATTTAAAGAGTTTATTGCTCCCGGTGTAATTACTAACACGGTTGAAATGATAATGCTCTTCTAGAATACAATAGCCTATTTCAACCAACAAAGTAGTAAGTTGTTTTGGTTGTTTGGACATTAGAGCATTAATTGGTGTTTAGTTTCACTGTCAACGTCTGCTTATAGAGTTAGACAGCTTCGTTGGTAAAGTTTGAGACAACATATAGAAGCAACTTTTGGTTGGATAGTCGTACATCTTCACTTAAAATTCGAAAGTAGATGATCCAGTTTTCGACACCCTTTCGATATGACTTCGAATGCTACATGCATAAAGTCTCAAATTCAACCCAATTTTCTAATGCATTTTCGATGTCCAAAAATCTATTGAAAGTCATCTTCAAATTCTCTCTCATTGTTACAAACTAAATATAATTTCTAACAATAGTGAAAATACTTAAAGCAGCCCATCTCCATATGAATTCTTATAAAAAGACAAAAATATCCTTAATTTCCTCAGTATTAATAGAAAGACATTGAGAGTATTTTTTTAATTTTTTTTTTCATAAGAGGAAAATATGATATATGCACCAAACCTCAATGAGTTTTGGATATTGTCCCAAACAAAAAGGAAAACCTATTCATGGTGAGAAAAGCTTTTGTGACACTTGGCACATTTGGATTAGGCTGATCTGTTCTTGCTTTTACATTTCTCTTTTTCTACTATTTGAAGGGAAGTGTAAAAGCAAGAACAGATCAAATCTCAGCAAATAGAAGTAGTATGATTAGCCTTTTATTACTGTTTGAAGGAAAATCGGTAATGTTAAAAGGTTTAGTATAATTGTACATTTTTTTTGCACCTATGAGGCAAGGGAATCGAGGGATTCTGTTATCAAATTTCAAGAGATCCCAAGTTAACATACAAGTCTCACGTAGACATGTAGTTCATATTAACAACAATTTACGTATGTATACAAGTAGTATGATTAAGGAAAATAAAATAAAATAGCAGTCATGATTCATGTGACTCATGTGTGAGGTGACGTGGGTCACAAATCCCATGAAAGCAGAAATTATGATAACTTGTGATTAAAATGATTAGTTCAATATTTTACTGCTACTCTTATAACTGATTCCAAAAAAAAGAAAAAAAAATGGGTTTCGTTTTCTTGATCCCTAGCTATAGTGGGCCGTTGAAGCACAAATTTTCCCTCTTTGTTGCTTTTTGAAAAGGGCAAAAGTAAATAAAGCATTGGAATTAGAGAAAAAAGTGAGGGAGTACATTCAAAGGTGGGCTCTCTCAATTATTTATGCCCAGTCTTTCTCACTGTTGCGGTCCATCATGCTTTCCTTTTGTTTTTTATTTGTTCTTTGG
The DNA here is from genome assembly GCA_016801395.1 of Leptodermis oblonga. Classification (NCBI taxonomy): domain Eukaryota; kingdom Viridiplantae; phylum Streptophyta; class Magnoliopsida; order Gentianales; family Rubiaceae; genus Leptodermis; species Leptodermis oblonga. The sequence continues at coordinate 7,627,144 of CM028755.1, forward strand.
TGTGTGAATTTTACAGTGTTGAATTATATAATTTAAAATATATATTTATGAAGTAAAAGTGTGAGTCTCTCTATTAAGATTATGCACAAAAACAGGAAATCATCATTATTAGTTTGATGTACATAAAATGTGAGTACAACGAAATATTCATTTTAAAATATCCCTTAAAAACTTTTGGAATCTTTGTTTGAATTAATTTTAAAAATATTAAATGTGTTAGAAACTTGGAAATATAAATTACATAGAAATATTAAAACAGTTATTATAAAATACAAAATGTGGTTTAAATCATGACTTGAGTTGTAACAGATCGAAGGTATGGATCGTGAGAGGAGAAAAATGGAACTGGAAAGCCTTTAAATAAGCAGAATTGACAGATATAAGAATTAAAGTCTCAACAATCGATGAGACAATAGCTTGTTGCTGTTTTTCAATTTGGTACTACCGCCATTTGGTTTTTGTTTAAACAAATACTACTATTACTACCAACTACTAGTGTTTTTTTAAAAGCATAGAGCTAATGAATGGACTGCTTTTGGGCTCAATTTCTAAATTAGGCTCTTTCCAATTTTCCATTGGAAAAGGATCTTTGTGCATCTTGACTAATTGAGGCAAAAATTCAGCGACCAACAGTCAAAAGATCTGTCTAGTAATTAGTTATATCTAGTTGAATCTTCCAGCTATGATCACTCCCTTTTCTTTTATTTTTGTATAATTATTACATTATTATCATCCTGTCTCTATTACATTTAGTGCGAAAGGTATGAGGAGAGAAATAACAAAGTTGGAGAGTCGTCTGCAAAGTCGTGATAGCTTATACTCTAAATGGACTCAAGTAAACTAATAATTACCATATAACAACATCCTAATTGAATTTTGATAGGGCTTAAAGCGAAAGATCTTGTCTATGTACGTACACTGTTCTCACTAATTTACCTTTCAGAATATTTTTTGTGATTTAGACCATCTTATAATTCGATCAACAGAGACCACACTAGTTAAATAGCTATTTTTGAGCTAAATGCTCAACCATTATTATGATCACATCACATGTCTCTACAAAAGTTACAGGGAAAAGTAGTGAAATCATAACCTAACCTTCAAAATGTAAATTTTTTTTTTTTTTGTTCCAACAAAGTCTGAAGCTGAACAAAAAATAAAATTTGAAGGCCTCAAGCCCTTAAACAACAACGGAGGGAGCAATTTTTGTGGTAGTAACGATGGGCCGTGGCCTTTCTGAATGGACGTTGGAACAGGCCCAAGTTTTCAATTTTTTTCAAATTTTTTCAGTACTGGGCCTAAACATTGAAGCCATCCCTACAAGAATATCCAATTATCCACTACACTCTTCCAACAAAATCCTACAAATTTTCGAATAATTTCTTAAGATTCCCGACAACTTTTGGCGATCCATGGCATTCCAATAATAGGTATTTATCTGTTACAAAATTTGTAAAAAAATAATATCTTTTCTATCTTCTATATATATATATATTTTTAAAGCGAAATAGCCGAAGTGGCTGGGCCATGAGACCCTTATTAAAAGTAACCAATCATTTGAAAATGGGACATAAACCTAACTTTTCGATACAAAAAGATGGCTTTAGAACCTTATATGAGAAAAACTCCTAGAATACAGAGCTATCAGACCTGTAGGGACCACAGGAGACTAGTGAGCACGAAATAGGACGTCCGGCGTTGGGCATTTGTTGTCTGTGCCAGTGCATCTGCAGCCGCATTAGCTTTCCTATAGAGATGTTGGATAGTCCTGTCTCCTGCATATAAGTGGTCCATACAATAGTGCAAATAGTTCTGCCCAAAAGTTGGAGAGGTTTTCCTCCATGTGGATGCTTGCCGCCACAATTACCCTCCCCCAGTAGTCACGAAGCCCCGCCCCCACCCCGCTTGCCCAAGTTCCCTCTTGATGACCCATCCACGTTAAGTTTGTAAACTCCGTACACTGGCGGATCCCACACCACCACCCTTGGTTCTTTTCTTCTTCGATACGCCCATTTGTGGACAAGCTACCCTTCCAAAACTCTGTTCCCGGGACTCGATACACTTATTTTTATTTTTTTTAGTTTGTTGTTCAGAACAAGAGATTAAGTGGTTGAAGACACAAATACCCTTTTATTAATATTGGAAGAAAAAAAATGGAATGAGAGAAACATAACGAGCCTTGCATCATACTTCCCTCCGTTCCATTATAAGAGTCAAGTTTTCAAAATATTTTTTTGTTCCTTGAAAAAAGACAAAGTTTGGATTTTGTTACTTTTCACGCCCTTGCTAATATTATTTGTGTGGTTCATAATTAATCTACCTTTAAAAAGTAAGGACACTAGTGGAAAAAATAATAACAAATTATTTATTCTAGATGTTGTACTTTGTGCTCCATAAAAAGTTGTACATTATCTAAACTTGACACTTATAATTAGAGGTGGCCACGGTTCCGGTGACCCAGAACCGAACCGGCGATTTTGGAACTGGAACCATGGCCTACGGTTCCAGAACCGGAACAGCCTTAGGAGGTTCCGATTCCACCTTCCAAAGAACTGGGAACCGTCGGTTCTAGAACCGGGAACCGGCGGTTCTTTACTTATAGTATTGAAAAACTATACATAGTTGAATATCATGTGGAAGAATTCAAACCCTTGTCCTAGTCTTTCAACTAAATCTTAAAGAAGGCTCATTAACCACTCAAGCTACATCCTATTTTGTTTTTTTTTCTTATTATTATTATTGTTTTATTATTATATATTTATTTACATATAAAATACATAATTATTTTATACTACACATTGTAATTAATATACAAACTCATGGTTTAATTTACCTTATTTATATTATTAATATAAGTAATCATAAAATTAAATATATATATAAACTAATTATTATATTAATATTGTTTCAATTGGAACGGAACTGAAATCGTGACAGAATCGGAATCGGAACGGTAACCGTGGCAGAACAGGGAACTGGTGGTTTTGGAACAGTCTCAGAACCGGAACCGGCGGTTCTGGAACCGTCCTGGAACAGTTCCCCAAAGATTCCGGTTTCACTTTTCATGGAACCGGAATCGACGGTTCCGCAAACCGTAACTGACAGTTCTGGAACCGTGGCCATGTCTACTTCTAATGGGATAAAGGCAGTATTACATAATGTGATTAGATTATTTATTTATTTATTTGTATACTTTTTTTTTTTTAATTACACGCATATAGCTTAAATTACATTGAAGAAACTATTTCACCTTTGTTAAAGAACTATAAGTTGCTAAGTGAGCTTCTGATACTGTATCTTTGGCACTTTGAAGAACTTGACAGTTATGTCTGCCCTTTTGATATGTCTAATTTCATCTGCTATTGAGTGGACCTCTTTTGATGCTGTTGAAATTCCTCTCATTTCTTTCACCTCTTCACAATCAGTCATAATGATGATCCGATGGTAGCCTTCAGCAATGGAGGCTTTGATGGCGTTTAGACAAGCCCTAAATTCTGCCTGTGCAGCTGTAGTTGCTGGGAAGGTAGTCGTTTCTTCTCTTATTCTGGTTCCAGTATGATATTTTAATATCCAAGTTGCTATTCCTAACTCTATTTCTTCTCTGAATGAACCGTCGATTATTGATGTGATAGAGTTAGGGATTTGAAAGTTGGAGTGTTGAATTTCTTGTGGGTCTTCCAATGTTTGGCTTTCTGGAACCCTTTTGGGTTTCTCTTTGATTTTTTTCAAGAATTCAAATTCTTTCTGTGCTAGATTCCATACCTAATCTGGTTTGATGGTTTGATTTTCCCATACTTCTCCGTTTCTTGCTATCTAGAGGTGCCAGATTACGCATAGGGATAATTCTAGGATATCATCGTCTGGGGCAGTCTCTATCCACCGAGGGAGCCAGCTGGTAATAGATTCTCTTGAACCTTCGTTGAAATTAAATCCCATGTAAGTTAAGAATCATACCCTTTTTGCCAATGGGCATTCCAAGAAAATGTGTGATGTGTTTTCTGGCTCAGAATTGCATCTCTTGCATTCTGCATTTAACATTACTCCCCCTTTGTTTAGGGCAGTGTATGATGGGAGAGCATTGTTTAGTATTCTCCAAATGAGAAACTTGATTTTTGGAGGTACTTCTGACTTCTAAATTATTATCCATACTTTCCCTGTTGATTGGTTGGCTGAGGATGATGATGTTGTAGACCTTTCTTGATTGTTATAGGCCTCTTGATAGCCTTATTTAGCTGTGTAGATTCCTGAGGAGTTGTTATTCTATACTTGACGATCTTTAAGATCTTGTGAGTTCTCTGGAATGTATATGGATTTGATTATGTTGTGTAGACTTGGTGGGAAAAGGATATTTATTTTATTATCATCCCAAGTTTTAGCTTATGTGAGAAGATCTACAACCTTCCATTCTCTACATTGGGGAAGGATTTCTTCTTTGCTTAGCGGGTTGGAAGTTTTAGGAATCCAATTGCTAAATATGTGTGCCTTGTCCATTCTTGATCTGCCATTTGAGATTGGGTGTGATAATATTTTTTTCCCCATATAATGCTTCTCTATCCTCATGTACTATTAGATTTTGCTTTGGCTGCTAGGAAGTTTTCTTTGTCACAATATTTGCCTAGAAATACTTTTGTGAGTAGTGACGTAGGCTCCTGAATGATCTTCCATGCTTGCTTTGCCAATAGTGATTAATTCATGAACTGGGCTTTCCTGCGTCCTAGGTCTCCCATGAATTTCGATTACATATTGAATTCTAGGATTTCTAGTGAAAGCCATGTCCGTCTTCATCTCCTTTCCATATGAATTTTGCTATCTATGAGTCTATCTTTTTTAGGATTGTGCTTGAAAATTTGAAGATTCTCATCGGGTACACTAGTAAAGAGGAAAGCACACTTTTAGCTAATACTATTCTTCCCGTGATTGTCATCAATTCCACCTTCCATCTTGAGAGTTTCCCTCTAATTTTCTGTAGTAACTTTCCAAATAGTTCGTCTTTTTGCAGCTGAAGTCTAGATTCATACCAAGATATCTATGCATAATGTTTTCTGAGTGTATGTTGAAGGCATACCTTATATACTGTTGCATAGATTGGCTGGCATTGGGACTGAATGATATTGCAAACTTTTGTAGATTGATTCTCTGCCCTGAGAGTCTTGCATTAAAGTTTATTAATCTGGTCAGTTGAAGAGTGACTTGTTGAGTACTTTATGAGAAGATGATGCAGTCATCGGCATACATGATGTGTGTGATCTTCGGGGTTCTTGTATTGAGTTGGATGCCTAATCCTTGGAATTGTGGAGCAATTCCTTCTAGAGTGAATTGCTTAAAATAGCACGAACCTTTGGCTGAGTGCGATTTATACCACAAACATTTTAAAATTGCTTTTTCTACCACAAATCTTTCCAAAACGTTACTAAAATTACCATTCCGTTAAAGTGCTCCTTTAAACCGCTAATGGAGAGAATTGCTTGAGGGCAAAATTGTCCAAATTTAATTTTGAGGTTTTTTTTGAGGTCTGTTTCCTCCTACAGTAACAGAAAAACAAAAACAAAGAAAAAGGAAGAAAGAAGAAAATCTTCTTCTCCAAGGGTAAAAAAAAGCCATGGACGAGGGAGTGAGAATGGCCGCCGCTTTGATTCCAATTTCTCACTTATTTGGGTCTACAAATCCCAATTTCTGAAGATGATGGGGAAGACGATGAACAGTAAAAGCCGGTTTTGGGTTTGCGTTTTGCTTCTGGCTTCAACTTGTTTGATGAAATCGTTGTCATCACCAGATCCAAAATCGTCGTCGTCTTTGTCGGCTTCAACATAGGTTCTTTGCTCCTCTCAGTTCCGAAGATGACGGGGAAGACGATGAACAGTAACCAACACTCATCGAAATTTACGAATTGACCCCTCTTATTTTATTTTTCTTAAATTGGTTCCCCAATTTATTTATTTAATTAAGACTAAAGAAATTGCCATTAATTATAGAGAAATATTTTGTTTTGGATTATAATTGTCATTAATTATAGAGAAATATGAAAATAAAGATAAGTAATTTAATACATATTAAATTATACATTAAAAGAATGGGGTTTATTTTATAAAAAAGTAAAAAGGTATTGGACGAAAATATAAAAAATTAAAAGATTGGGGTTCGTTTGGTAATACAAGTAAAATAAGATAAATGTAAGACAAAGGAAAAGGAATTTGGACAATTTTGCCCTCAAAAAAAGCCTTCTGTTAGCGGTTTAACAGAGCACTTTGACGGAATGGTAATTTTAGTAACGTTTTGGAAAGGTTTGTGGTAGAAAAAGCAGTTTTAAAATGTTTGTGGTAAAAATCGCACTCAACCAAAGGTTCATGCTATTTTAAGCAATATGAATAGAAAATGCGAGAGGGGGTATCCTTGTCTCAGTCCTTTAGTTGGATTAATGGACTGAGATATCCCATCATTGAAAGTAATTTGTAGGAAACTGTCTTGATGCACATTCTGATCCATCCAATCCATTTTTCAGAAAATCCCATAGCAGCCATAATTCTTAGTAAGAAATCCCATGACATCTTGTCAAAATCTTTTGCCATATCTAATTTCATTGCAAAGAATGATTTTTTTCCCTTTTTCTTCTTGCGAATTCCTTCAAGAATTTCATGTGAAATAAGAATGTCTTTGAGATTGATGAGATTGATCTTCCGGGTAGAAAAGCATTTTGGCTGTGAGATATCAATTTGTTGATGGATTTCTTCATTATAATTGCTAATACCTTGGCTATAATCTTGTATTTGATATTGCAGAGACTGATTGGCTGGAAGTCAGTTGGACTTGATGGGTTTGCTATTTTTGGGATTAGAATGATATTTGTCTGGTTCCAGTCATCTTTCATTGTTCTTGAGTTGAGAATTTCATGGACTGTCTGGGTAACCGTTTCTCCTATGATTGGCAATAATTTTTGAAGAATCCTACAGAATACCATCTGGGCCAGGGCTTTCCATGATTGCATATCCATGAGTGCTTTATTTATTGATCTGAGAAATCTTTTTCCAGCTCTTGAAATTTAGTAGGATTCAATTTTTTTTTGAATGTATGGGATGAGATCTTCCATTTGATCTGATTCGAAATTCATAGTTGGAAGAGTTTCTTACTAAGTGTAAAGGGTTTTGTAATAGTCAAACATCATTTTCTATATTTCCTTTCCTTCTGTTATCCATCTTCCTTCCTTGTTTTTCAGAGCATTTACCCATAACTTTGCCTTTTTCTTGTTTGCCCAGTTGTGGAAGAATTTTGTATTTAGATCTCCTTCTAGAGTCTAGGATGTTTTTGCTCTCTGTTTCCAGTATAATTCTTGCTGTTGTAGTAATTGTGAAATCTCCTCCCTAAGATGTTGCTCCTTTGATGACATGAATCCGAAGGATACTGGAGTACTTTGTTGTAGAATTTCAAAATCGTTGTATTTTCTTGCAATGAGTTTTGGCAAGGGGCCTAGAGTTGATCTGCTCCATTGTTGGACCAAAAGAAGGGATTGTTGTAGATTATTTGAGGTAATTCCCGCGTTTGACAATTGATTTCCATAGTTGATTGGTTGCCTTTGAGTCCGTACTTGGTTGATTATTTCTTCTGTTGCAGAATGTCTTGTCCAAAAAGCTTCAAACCTAGGTGGAGGACGTCTTTTTTGGGAGTTTCTCTTATCCAGCTCCATTATTAGGGGGACTATGATCAAAGTATAGAATAGGTAAAATGTTTAGGTTGGCTCTTCTGAATTTCTGTATCCATCTTTGTTTGTGAAAACTCTGTCGAGCCTTTCCATTACACATTGATTTCCTTGTCTTTTATTTGATCACGTGTACCAATTTCCCATATTTTCATCTATTCTATTTGTAGATGTTCTAGTGTTTGAGAGGTATACTGTTATTAACATATAGTTATATGTAATTTAATTTTAATTTATATTTTCTTATTAGAAAAGTCCACTTTGTAAAATTGAAATTAGCAAAATAGACTATTTTAATGAAACTACTTTTTCTTCTAATTAAAGTAGAAGATTAACATAATAAGAAATTTACATGGTGATATAACCAAATAAATGTTTTTCAAAATGAAATTATTGTAGGTTTGGTCAAAATTGGAAGAGTGAACTGTCAAAAATATCATCATACTTTTCCAAAATCTCTTGTTTGGTCACTAAATTTTTTTTTCCCCAGAAATGTCACTATACTTTCCAAAAGTGTCATTTCGCCGTTTGGCTCAGTTAGCACTAACGGAATGCCCACCATGTGCATATCATGTGATTTTTTTTAGGATAATTCTGTCTACCTATTATAAAAGTATTATTTATCTTATTAAATAAATTAAAATTTCCCCCTTCCTTCTCTTCCCCACCTCCTCTGCACCTTTCCTCCTTCCCCCCACCACCACCTCCTCCGTCCTTTTGAAAAACATATGGTAGGGGATGAGGCTATCCCTACTTTAAATTCCATTAGCACGCCGGTCGTAAGCACCACTACCCACAAAATTTGACCAAAATTTTGGTCAGATAAGCTGAAGATTGCATTCTATCAAGTTCCCTACTGGAATCCCTGAAGAATAATCCATAAAGATTGGAACTTGAGCCAGAATCCCCCTACCTCCGTTGCTGTCCATCCCCCTTCTCCCCCCTTGGGTTTCACAAACAAATTTACAAATTTTCAAGCTCTCCTTTATTGGTTTTTAATGGCACTTGTCTGCTGCTGAGAAAGACCAGATCCAGACACAGACCAAACTTTTTTTTTTTTTTTCCTTCTATTTAAATCCGTTGTAGTAGCAGCATCAAACAAATATGGGTTAAAATTCAATCCATATATTGAAATAAGTACTTAAAACTCTGAAGTTCCAAAATTTGGATTGGGTGTGAACCTTATCCTTATCGACTGGTGCTACCGCCGCCGTCGCCATTACTAATATCTAATTAATCCATTTATTCAAACTTGATTCAATCAATGGATGTACAAATTTCTACATGTGCTCGTACAGTGGTGGGATGGAATTCAGTATCGCAATTCCGATCGGTACCCACCGAACTCTCTCACAATCACCTATGGCTAATGGGTTTCTTGAAAGTTGCAGAATTTGTCATCTTTAGCTATTGTTTTGTGCCTTGTTTGAAATCCGCTTCCGCTGGAGAGCAAAATAGAGAAGAAGAAGAAGAAGAAGAAAAAAAAAGCAACTGAATTAGAAGAGAAAAATGTAAAAAGGAAAAAAAGGAGAGAAGGGAAGAGGTGGCGGTTGGTGGAGGGAGGAGAGAGGAAGGAGGGGAGGCGGATGGCAGTGGAGGAGGGAGGATGAAGGTGGAAGAATTTTGGGAAGAAGATGAATAGCAATTTGGAAAGAAGGAAAAAAAATTAAAAAAATAGAAAGTAAAAGGACAGAAATACCCTTGAAAAAGGGAACACGATAAGCATGTGACGGCCATTCTGTCAAAAATAATCGTACTAATGGCGAAATGACACTTTCGGCCACTTTTGGAAAATATAGTGACATTTTTGGGGAAAAAAAAGTTTAATGACCAAACGAGAGAATTTGGAAAAGTATAATGACATTTTTGGCAATTCACTCAAATTGGAACGAATGTCTCTGGTAGATGTAATTTTCATTTCTTTTTTGGAATCAATCACTATGTATTGTGTATCACACAATGCGTGTTGAGACTCTTAATAGTACAACAATAAATGATTTGGACTTTTTAAACCAGTTGATGCACTACACATTTTTTGTGACTGACAACCCTTAAAATGGAGTCCTAAGTTTTGAACGAGGACCTGCACCCTAAATGGGACTTAAAGTCCCCCTTGGGTGACTAACTCCTCTAAGAGGAGTTGGTTAGTAGATGTAATTAATAAGCACACATTTTTATATTTTTTCTACCAAATGTCGTCCATTATCATTTATAGTCTAATTAATAACCCTATAAAATTTTCTCTCAAATGTGTACATTATGAAAGAATATTTTATAGTTACTTAGAACCTAAGAGTTCAGACGTTGTTGTGTAGAAATGTATTGTAGTGATTGAATACTTTTTAGCTTTATCGAAAAAATCTAAAATTAAAACATTTTAATTTTCTTAAATTAAAATTTGTAACAAAATATTTATTTAAAAAATAAAAAATTAAATAGAATGAAATTTAAAAAAGAAATAATCACTCTGTTGGTATCTAAACTTAGCATCATGTCGTACTTTTGTCCCCAAACTTAAAATTATTTCTATTCAATCCTCAAATTTGGTCCCATGTTGCACTTTCGTACATGAATTTGAAACTGTTTATCTTCATTCTATAATTTTGGAATTTTCAATTCCACGTAGCTCATCGCTTAAATTTCAATCAAAATCAATCCAACACTGATAGGTACGTGATGAATACAACTCACATAGTATTAAAATTTCATAAAATAATGTAGGTGGAGACAAAGTTGCAAGGTTAATCAAAAATCCCAAGTTTGTTTACATTGGGTTGGTATTGGTCGAAATTTGACTGATAGACTATATGGAGAATTATAAAGAAACAGTTTCAAGTTCATAGATGAAAATACTTTTGTTACCAAATTTGATGATTAAAGAAAAATAATTTGAATTCATGAAACGAAAATGCCACATGAGCTAAATTTAGAAATCGACAAAATTTCGTAAAAAAAAATAAAAAATGACAAGAGTATTAAAGAAGGAAAGGCGAAAAACTTAAAAAAAAGTGAAGGTGGCACGTGTAAGTACGTCCACGTCGCATTCTAGTCTACGCTTAAGCGACTCCGTTGCCGATCTTTCAACTGCGGCGGTGCACTCTCTCAAACTCCAAGCTCTATTTTTATCTAACCGACACCTTTTTCTCTATATCTCTCTCTCTACCGCTAAATATACGTACAACTATATATCTATATACGTTATGGCGGCAGTGGTCTCCGAGAGAATGTCGGAACCCGCTCTTTCGCCGTCGCCGACTCTTTCGATGGACCGCGCGCCTTCCAGACGAGTTCCCGATGTTCCTACTGCCGCCGCCGCCGCCGCCGAGGACTCATCCTCCTCCTCACCCGCTGCTACTCCGGATCGATCTTCCCAACTTGATCGCTCGCTTTCCTCTTCCTCTTCCAGGCAGCTTGATTTTCAGGTTTTGTATTGCTGTTGACTTTGTTTCTTTGTTGGTGATCATAATTTCATTTCATTTCATTTCATTTTACGTAAGGTCTACTTAGATAATTAATTAGCTCCCGAATAATTCGTCATCGAGTTAGTTTTAGCGTTTGCTTTAAAGAAAATTATTGGAAATTGAGATTTTGTTGTTCTTTAGGGTATGTTAGTGAGAATTACCCTCACGAAAGACTTCTAATGTAGATTTTTTTTTCATCGTAGAATTTGAAATTTAGGTTTCTTGTAACGTTTTAGCGTATGATTTAATTATTTCATCTGGGAATTAGCCTCAAAATTTGATTTTCTTTGGAGAAAAGAAATCAATTGTAGTCACTTGGTAATTATAACTGGTTTCATTTGTATTGGTAATGATGCTAAATTTTTTCGTTGGAAAAGCATTTTCTCTTGTTCATTCTGGACATTTTATGCTAAATTAACTTCTTTGTCGGACATTTTATGTTAAAAGTAGCAATTGAAATGCTTTAATTTGTATATGATTTGGATGGGCGTATCAAAGTTTCTTTGATGCTTTTTTATTTTATACATTTTGGCTTGCAGAATCAGAGTTCTTTGAGAAGTAAAGAATACCGGCAACTGTTTGGTCTCCCGGAAGATGAAGTGAGTGACCCTTCTGTTTTTGGCCCCTTTTGGTTTGCTTTTTGGGAGATGGGACGAATTAGTTACAAGAAGGGGCATTGTACTTGAGGCAATTGAAAGATAGCTTGATGTGCACTATATCACTTGTATCTGATACTCACATATCTTTAGAATTTTATTACCTATTTAAGCTTCTCCCTTCCAATCTTTGTTTTTGATCGTTTTCCGAGATTGTATGAGGATTAAATATCTCTTCCTTGAATCACAGAATAGTTGAATAGATCTTTCCCTATGGGTTTAAGAGAATATACTAAAGAGTCTGCTTTGATGTGACTGAATAGGTTTCCAATTTGCATTTGCTCTTTCAAGGTTGTAAGTTTCTGGCTTTTCTAGAAGTGGTGGATTTTGGTTTATTTATTCTTTTGCTGCTGGTAGTTGAAGGCTTTCTTGCTGTAAAAAGTTATTAACCATAGTCTACTCCTGATGCTGTTCACTGATTTTACTTCTACAATTGTAATACTGATTTTGATAATGTATATTGGTGGGGATAGTGATTGGAAGTATTTCACATGTCATAATAAATGGAAGTGGAGAAAAGGTGGCTTGTCCCTTCAGATGATTCTGTCCTTGTGCCAAACCTCCTTACTTTGCAGAGTACATTAATTGCCATCTTGAACTATTTGCGCAATAAACTGTGGATTGCACCAATTTTTTAGGGTACATGCTTATCAAACTTATGTCTAGATGTTATTGTTCTTTTTGCTGTCTGGAATTTTTTGTTCCTCTCTAATGCTTCGTGGGGGTATGAAACAAAGTCATATAGGTTAAGTACAAGTATTATTGTAGTTCAAGTTTTTTTCTTGATAAAACTTGTTCACTAGTGACCAAGAGCTCGGGTCAGACCTTAGTTTTTTCATTTAAATTTATAAAGATGTTTAAATGAAATAGCACTGAAGATTCAAAGTTGGCTGTTGGCTTGGGTCCAGATAGTGAGATTGCTTGTTCTGCATATGATTAGATGTTAAACAGGAGAATTCTGCTTATACATAATCACCTTAAGATTATCTTTGGTGTGCCTCTTCTTTTATTTCAAAAGATAGCTGTATGTGTTGAAAAGATAATCTCTTCCCATCTTTTTATTTTATTTTACTTTTTCTTCCTCTTTCCCTTGACTGTATTTAAGTAGAAATCATTTGAATGATCGGGATATATGAATTCTCAAATGTGAAGATTCGTTAATGATGGTGCCCCTTCCAAAAAACAAAAAAAAATGGAAGCCTGTTAATAATATAATTAAGTAATTCTTAATTGTGTTTTGCTTTTTTAAGGGACTCCTGTTCAATCTCTTCAGTGATTTTACCAGTGCCATATTCACAATCACTTGTACAGAATTTCATTAGCAATTGATTGTGAAGATGATAAGAGAATCTTATTTTGTTGAAAGTTGCTTTTAGAATTTTATATTCTACCTGTATTGAGTAGTTGAAATAGAATTTCATTCTTCTTTACTTAATTAGTGGTACTTTATTTTATATACATAATAACATTCTTATTTTGATTATCTTTAATCCATTATTTGTTTGTTTAAGTCTCTCCCCAATTATAAATGCTGACTACTTTATATTTCTATGTTAGCGAATGCTTAGTTTAATATGTTCTGCGATTCCTCTAGGTCCACATTCAAGATTTCAACTGTGCATTGCAAGACAATATACTCTTACAGGTGATATTTAGTTTTGACATGTTGCAGAGCTATTTACTATTAGTCTTCTTGAGTAACTTTTATGAGGTTCAGTTTCATTTTGAATTTGTTGATGTAATTCTCTACTTATCCAGTTAGATTGAACTATTCATTGGGTTTGTTCTGAGTAGAGTCAGTTTCTTTAAGGTTTCATGCTGCTAATGTGTTCTTGATGTTATTTATTGGCTGCAGGGGCATCTGTACCTGTTTTCTAGTTACATTTGCTTCTATGCCAACTTTCTCAGTTTTGAAACAAAGGTAAGATGGTCAATATACATTTTTGTCTTCGTATATGTTTGCAATTGTTATTTTATTTTATGGAAGTGGACATATGGATTTTCCCTTTGTTTAATACGCGTAAGTAGGGTTTTCTGTATCTTGTCTAGGTTTGGTTTTTCTTGCAACTTTTTGTTACTTGTAATGCCCGTTTTGTCAATTAGAAGATTTTGACAGTTCAGGGAAGAAGTGGATGTGTTAATCAGCTTAAGGTGCATCGCTGAATTTGGTCGCTCTCAAGTGTGCTGGAGCATGTAAAGAGGTCAAGTTTGGCGATTGGGCTTTAAGCTTTAGATCAAAGATTGAACGATTGATCCTGGATAAAAGATGGTGTCTGTGTTTTTTTTTTTTTTTTCGCCATCTCATTGTTTAAATAGTTAAGAACTTGTGAGTTGAAGGGGAAAAATTGGTTCCCCAGACGTGTTAAATTTATGTGGAGACGAATATTTCGCTCCTTCTGTCTCTCAGGGTCCCCACCTTCTCTTAGATAAGATACTCCAATCTTCACTTATAGATTCAAGGGTGTGTAGATGGCAAGAAATATACCAACATAAAGATATTGTGGATTCAATTAAAGTTTGTGGTTGCTGTCAAAGTGTTTAGCAGAGCTTGCATTCTAGTTTGCTATCTACTGACCAGACGTTACTTTTTTCTGCTTCTTTTATAATGCTTTTTTTATGTTGTTTCCTTCCTGCTTTAGGATGATGTTTGGCTGGGATCAAGGGATCCTATTCTGTAGTTCATTTACTGGTTCAGTTGCCGGTTTAATTGTTTGTTCTCGGCTGACTTTCTTACTGTGACGATAGAGTCGCATACAATCATTGTGATGCCCAATGTGACCATGTGTTTTCTGCCTTTTGCTCTTATTTAGTTTTATTTCATGGCTTCTTGCTTTGCTGTTTGACATTGATTATTGTTTGGATATTGTTCTTTGTTTTTTGCTCTTAGAAAGTGATACCTTTTCATGAAGTCACATGTGTAAAAAGAGCAAAAGTAGCTGGTATATTCCCCACTGCAATTGAAATATCTACAGAGGACAAGAAGGTATTTTACACTATTATTGTACGTTCTGTAGAATCTTGCTCATTTTTATGACCTACAAAAGAATGCTATGATTTACGCTTTCTCTCCACGATGACTAAATTTGCAGTAAAGTTTTATAGTCTTGCTTTTCTGGCAGTTCTACTTTGCTTCTTTCCTGTCACGTGAGGAAGCTTTTAAGCTCATAAATGATGGTTGGTCTAAGAAATGTTACCCGGTCAAATCAGTTACAGATCAGCAGGTATTTTTCCTTTTCAAGTTTACTGGTTATTTTTATAGCTTTTCCTCGCTGAATGATGTGTGTAATTTTGATATGATGGTATGTACCTGTTCTACTTGTGTCCTTGTGTGAGGAGGATGGAAAAGAAATAAGGGAAATAGGCTTTATTGTTTGGTGACTTTTCCTTATTAAGATGTTGTTCTGGAGTACTGAAGTTATGGTTTGCTTTGTTCTTGGCTGTTAATATTGTCTGGCCATGATTTATTAGTTTGGTACCAATATAGCAGCAGAAGGCAAACGGGTTAAAGAAAGTTTATTTAACTGAAAGTGCTGTTTAATTCTTGGATTTTGAAATGGAAAACAAAGGTCCAGAGGAAAATAGATTTCATCTGGAACTTTAGTCTGTTATGTGCGGATTGCTTATGAAATGTTTGAGAATGAATGTAAAGGTCAACCTGTTAAACAGTGAGTTGGCCCATTGTTTTGTACAACGTAGAAAATCTATAAAGCTGCAAGTGCACAAAATAGTTTGAGCTTTGGATCCTTATTCAGAAGTCATGTGCTTTGCTTTAGTACTTCCTTTGTACCTTTTTCCCCCTAAGGTGCTATATCTTTATGCATTTATTTGATATTGGTTGAATTATGAATGTGTGAATGCTGAAGTGTTGCATATGGCAATCTGTTAATTTCCGCCTGATTTATACTTAGGAATTCCAGTCTGGAATGAAAAGCCAAGAGTACAGCCAAGATAATGGAACGGATGTGGTTGAAGAGGCTGAGAGTTCCAGAACATCGACTGATGAGTCGGACTTGGGTGAAAGGTAGTGTCTTAGACTCTTACCTATAAAGTTTTATTGTATACGTTGGATTTAATTACTCTGCAGTGTGATTGGTAGACAGGAATATTGGTGCTCGTACATCGGAGGATCTTATACTTCCGGTTGAAGCAGATCCAGGAGTTCTATCTACATCTGCTGGTCTGCAAGTGCAAGATAATGTGGAAGAGGATGTTGAAATTGTTCAGAGCACAGTGTCTACACCATCTAGGAAATCTTTGGTATGGAAGGAAGAGGATCGTGATGGCCCGGAAGGTTAGTTGAAATTTGTCTTCATTTTTGGACCGTAGATATCCTGGTTTGTACTAGCTTTCTACTTCCTTACAATATCATTATGTTCTTTATAAAATCTGTTACTATTTCTAGAACTAATGTAGCCTTAGTTGACAATTGCATTATGCAATTGTATAATCTTGTTGCAAGAGGTTTATGCTTATGATTGACTTAAAGTATTGCGTGTCTCTATCTTGTGTATCTTATTCTGATTTGTTCATCAATCACTAGTTAGATAAAGAAGTGAACCTCAGCCATTTGATTGCAAACTAGCATTTTGGGCATCTTTGAGCTCAGTTGATAAAATATTGCTTTCTGGAGATATATTTCTCTGAACTCTTTTGTCATTAGTGCTTTGCAGCAGTAACTATTGCATGACAATGGATGTCTATTGGGAAAATTTCCCAAAATTAATCATGCTGATGAAATTATCTAGAGGTGTTTACATTAGTGTTGAAAGTAGCTGAGGTTTTATGTTTAATAAATGTGTTAATGGGTGCAGATATTGGTATAGGAATGCACTCAAGTGCTTTCTGTTTTTTGGGTCTTTAAAGTTAACGGTGAAATTTGGTCATGCTATCAGTTGTGGCTTTAGAGATTCTAGTTCTGTAATTGTTTCCACCTTGTGAAAGCGCTATCAAACTGTACCTTTTAATGATGTAGATTGAGTTTCTGCATTTGGGAGTTAAAAAAGTATTGCAAACAATAGTCTTCTGAAACATTGTGTATTCAGACTAGGATTCTCTTGAGTCAAGAGGTTAACCAAGGGATTGTCAAATTACAGGCATGCAGGAAACATTTTCCTGGCACGATTTTGCACCCAGAGCATCTATTAGAGGCTATATAACTAACTCACAGAATTCTGGATGCTTACTCATAAATGGCTACAGGAAAGACTTGATATTTTAACTAGGATGTGAATCCATCTTGTTTGTAGGAACAATGTATTTAAACATTCTAGACACTAGAAGGTTTCATTCGAAAGCAATTCACTATACATATCTACAACCTGAGTCCACCTGAAAGCTATGAATGTTTTGCATTAAATGGAATCTTTTTATGTGGCCTCTATTTAATATTTTTCACTGGATCTCCTAATGTGACACTGTTTTGTTGGTTCCATAAGCTCTCTTTCTCTTTGTTCTTATCCCGTTTACTGTTGTTTCCTCCTTATTCCTTGGTCAAGATTTTGGTTTAGTAACATTATGTCTACCCTTCCTTTTACGCAGTCCCTGCATGCTATACAATGGTAGCAGAATCAAAGTTTCCGGTATTCACCCCTTGCATATTCGTTATGCCCTAATCTGTTATCTTATCTTCACATATTGAACTTAATCCTGAAAGAGTTGCAACTTATTTTGGTATAGATAAAAGCGGAGGAGTTCTTTCGTTTCTTCTTTTCAGATGAAGCTGTTGATTTTCAGGATTCATTTCACAGGAAATGTGGTGACAAAGGCAAGTTATGTTGTTGATGTGGATGTCTTGTGTCCTCTATTTAACCGGGTTCAGGAAGATTTTTTCATGGATACTGATGTCGTTTCTTAGAAATGCCCCTGGTATCTGTTAATTGCTTCATGCTTTTTCGTTTTTTTTTCCCCATCAGAGTTTAAGTGCACAGAATGGCGTGATGATGGAGACTGGGGGCAAACTCGTGATGCATCTTTTCAACATCCAATTAAACTTTATCTTGGTATTATTACTGTTTATTATGTTATGTGAAATTGTACATTTGCATATAGAGTTACTCATGATATCTTATTACGTTGCTGATGTTAATCTTAGAAATACTTATTTTGGTTTCCTGGATTTATGTAGGTGCAAAATTTGGTGGCTGTCATGAAGTTCAGAAATATAGAGTTTACCGAAACTGGTACTTTATCTTTATCATAATTTTCATTTTATGACATGTTGAGTCTGTCACTTTTGATAGCAAATTGCCAACGTTATCGTGAGCTGTCTCCTCTGTTGACCAAATTTTCTTCTCGATTGTAATCATATATAATTAACACTTCAGTACCCCCTTTCCAAACACTTTGCAAATGTTTGTTTGTTTTTTTTTTTTTTTTGGTTTAGTCTTGAATATGAATGAATCACTGCGTCTTGACCGGACACTATGGCGAGGTATGATCTGTATAGCCTACCCACGTAGTGGGACAAAGGCTTAGTTGTTGTAATCTTGTGCACTACTTTTATATATTGATACAAACTCTGTTGCAAACTAGGGGCTTTGAAATTTGTGATTGTGAGATCTTTCTGTTGTTTTATTTAGAATATGCAACATGGTGGCTCATCAGGATCCAAGTAGCAAATATACGTTTCAGATTTGGTTAATAATTCTCACTTTATAGACAGGGGAGACGTGTTAAGAATAGCACTCTTCCTTCCAAGTACTTAGTTGGACAGATTGTGTGCACAAAACCTATAGGATCCTAGGAAATCATTGTGTTATTGGTGCTTGATGGATTTCTCTATTGGGGGATACTATAATGACATAATTTGAGTTCGTACTGGCATTGGTGAGAACTGATTTTGCTGTTGCCTTTGCGCTTTTGTTATTGCGGTAGCAGGTTTGAGGCTGCGTATCTTATCATACTTGCTGATGTATATCAATGTGTGTTGATGTATTTGAAACAAGTCATAATGAACAAGCAATCACCGTGTAATATGTGTGAATCAAACTATTCACTTTCTTTAAACATCTTTCTTTCTACATGAGGAAATATCAAAGTTGAAAATGTTGATGAATTTGAAACTGATGCATGCATAAGTTGTCTATGAAGAACTAGCAACATGATAAAGACGCTCCAGTGCTTCTCCATTTGCTCATATGTTGACGAAGAAAATGTCAAAAGAACAAACTTCTCTGTTTCGTTGGCTTTCCCTAATGTTTGTAATGGTACAGAAGTTCAAGCTTTTACAACTATAAGTGACATGTTTTATTTAAATATAAATGAAACAATATGTCATGACCGTACACGATGGAGATATATGATCCCCATAAATCCGAGCTGACGTAGTGGGGTAAATGCTTAGTTGTATATTTTGTGCATACTGTTAGTGTGGCTTATTCTTTTAGGTTTGATGATATTTTGAGTGGCTTTATTGATGGTTATATTCCTGTTTCTCATTTGGCAGTCATTTAGTGGTGGAAACTTCGCAAGAGATTAATGATGTACCTTATGGTGACTACTTCCGTGTGGAGGTATGACTTTTCTGTTCTTCTCTTGAGCATGATTTGAGCTCTAGGGCATTGCACTGATGCATGTAGATGTCTATGTGTTCTTCTCTTGGGTTGTGTGCACGCACCTTCGACAAGATGAAGTGAGATATCTTAATCTCATGCTGTTTTGGTGTTTCCCCTTCTCTTCAATCTCTGCAGGGGCTTTGGCATGTTCAAAGAGATGTTCATGGGTCAAAGACGGGTTGTATTTTAAAGGTGTATACTAATGTGAACTTCTCCAAGAAAACTATGTTTAAAGGTTTGTGAAGAAAATCCATCAGAAGTACTAGAATGTGCTTCTTAGTCAATTGATTCTTTCAACAGCTTCCTATGATTGTCTATAAGTTGACTTGAGTGACAAGCCACCTATACCTTTTGCAGGGAAAATAGTTCAGTCAACAGTTGATGAATGTCGAGATGCTTATGCCATCTGGATAGATCAAGTATAGTCTTCTGCTCTCCTCTTGCATGCATTTTTAGTTGGATATGCACCTCTGATCCTCTGTGCCCCCTCATGTGTACCAACCCTCTGTCCTGTTAATGAAACGATGTTGTTTCACGTAATGAGCGGTTAAGTTTGACTGATGGCAAAGGGTTGGTATAGGGTAGTTGGTAGAGAGGTTTTGGACTTACTGAATGTGATTAATGACTGCGGATTTCCTTTCAGGCACACGAGTTGTTGAAGCAGAAGAAAGTAGAAGAAGGTGATTTTTGTATAGGATTTGATGTGTTATAACATACAGTATGCAAATTGTTAAAGAATTCTAGGCTGCCTATATTTTCTTATTTTTACTGATGGACATCTTATTTTTGTGGAACTTGTTCTTCAGTAAGTAACTTGGTGCAGAATGATCAAGTTCCTCTGCAAAAGGAAGAGAGAACTGTGTCACATCCGGAAAAGTCAACCGAAGTGGCTGGGGTGCGGACATTGCCAAGTTCGAACTCTCAGAGCCAAAATATTGCTGATACCTCAGGTGGAAGTGATAGAGGAGGGGCATCAGGCACATCTTTGTTTAGCGATTGTCTGGTGAAATTTGGCTCAGCAATGAAAGCTCAAAGTCCCATGTCCTTGCTTCTAGTTTTGGGAATTGCCATGATCCTTCTCCTAATGCAGGTGAAGTTAAATATTTTTTGCTTCCTCCACAATTGTGTCCATTTTCATTGTACTTGGAAAAAAGAAAGGCACCTATAGTTGATGCTTTATTGTCAGTTTTCCCCTTCCCTTCCAAAAAAAGGTTATGCCTTGTGCTAGGCCATACCTGTTTGTCTGAGCTTTTGGGGGTTATTATCAATTCTATCTATAAATGCGAGGGGCAAATTTACATTTGTGAGTTGAACTCAGTTTAAGAGAAAAAGGTCGTTACTTGATACTCCTACTGTTTAACAATGAGCGTCATTTTAGAGGGTTTTATCTGTTTCAAAATAGGTGTCATTGTAGCATAGAATGAAGCTGAACTTCCAAATATCCTTGCCTTCGAAGCATTAATTTTCCATTGCATTAATTATTGAGACTATGGGAAGAGAGAATTGCATGAGTGTCATGATTAATTAAGGGGTTTTCAGTCATTATCAAGTACTTAATAAGTATGCACATTTCTAAAAAAACCTTACTGTAAAATAAAGGGAGTACTATACAGGGGAGGGAATACCCCTGCGTAAACCTGGTGATTCTTGGTAATGCTGTTTGGGCATACCTTGACTGTTTGTGATTACATTGATGAATTTTGCATGGATATAATAATTTTGCAAAATGTGATACCATATAGGCCCAAATTTGCACTCTAATAGTAATACAAAGTGGACTCTTTGAGTGGGACAAAGGAAGTATTTAGTTATCATTTTTGCAGAACGCTTTGCAATTTCATGTACTATGACTTTTTCCCCTAATCTGCAATATGATTCTGTTTTTTGCGATTGCTTTTATTATTTGTCATTGCCTAGCTAGTTGCCTCTAAATGAACTAAAGCCAACCATTCTGTCCACTGTTCTTGATAGCTCGGCTCTTCGACTGCATTAATGTCTTTTCTGTTCTCCCAGTGAAGTAGCAATTAGAATGTAGAAGGGCAAGTCTTTATGTCATGAAACAGTATAGTACTTTGATTAATCCTGGACTTGCGGGTAGACCTAGTTTTTTGTAGTTCATCAAGGTTATCAAATGTGTGTGCGTAGTGGTAGGAATTGCCATATCTTCTTACAGTTCATATTGTGTAGTGATACCGTTATATTCATTGATTTATTGTGCATTTCCCCCCTGATTAGTCGGAAGATATTTAGGTGGAACGGTTTGGGAGTACAAGAGCTTAATGATATCAGTAACTGACTCTTTATTATTCAACTTGTGGTTGCAGATAAGTATACTGACATTATTAAGCAGACCTCAGCAAATCCAAATGATTCCGCAGGCAGACTTTATGTACGGCATGAATAGAGGTACAGGCGAAAGAGGAACTGAACTTGCTTTGGTAGATAGGAAAATTAAACATCTTAAGGAGGAGATGCAGATGTTTGAGAGTCTACTGGAGAGAATGCAGCTTGAACATGCTTTGCTGAAGTCGCGACTGACAGACTTAGAGCTGCAGAGAAAACGGCTAAAATAATTCACAAAATGTAACATTCCTCATATTTTGTGGCCACTTTAAGACCGCGCGCTGTTTTCAGTCTCGTGAAAAGTGTGATTATACTGACTTGTGAATGGAAAAAGAGAAGGTAAAGAGAGGGTGTGCTGTTAAGAATGTACAGTGTAACCTTGAAAGGTAAATTATGCTTAATACCAAAGGCTGCCCAGGTTCTTGTTGCTCTGCCCTCCGGCGGAGTTGCGGTTGAGTGTGACGTTTTTACGGTACAAATTGTGTATGTGTATTCCAGAAGGAAGAATTGGATGGGGGAGGTGAATTTTTTTTTCTTTTCTTTTCTGGTAGCAGTGAGAGTATATATATCACTGAAAAATAACGGATTTTTTTTTGATAGGTGTCATCTAGGTTTGCTGTCCACAACTGAAAGCCTGACACTTGGAATATGTTACAAAATCCGTCTTTTACTAATATGATGACAATCAAACAGGAATTTTTTTTATTTATTCAATACTTAAAATTAAAGCTGTCAAGTGGTTTTAATAATGTGGTACTACTTAAAATTGGAATTGTCAAGTTAAGCGATGGTCGTTGAATGCCAGTTGTTGAATGTAAAAAGTGGTATTTGTACATTAGTTCGTGAAATTAAAATTGTCAAATAGATTCAATTAAGTGATACCATACATAGCACTCGTTAAATGCAAAAAATACATTAATTTGTACGATAAGGGTACATGTAAATATAGAAAAACAGTGGGTGATTTTTGTGACTTCTAAATTATCAGTTTTTTTTTGCTCTTGCATTTTCAAGTTTCGAACCTATTATCTAGAGTCGCAATTCCTTTCACTAACAACTACCCCAACCCTCCCTGGCTGTTAAATTAACAGTAATACTAAGTCCCAGATCACCTTTCATATCAACCTGCCAATAATGTTGAAACCTTCAACCTAATGTAGAACACTAAGTTCACATAGGGATGAAAAAGCCACACAACAACCACACAACACACACGCAAACCCAAACTAGCATGCATCACACATCATCACCAAACTTTTGCAGTCTTAAGTATGCAACACCAAGCCACCCTGCTTTCTCTTTAATTTCCGAGTTTCAACTGTCCCTTTTGAGGCTGTTCCATCCCATTTTAATTACTCCATCAGTCACACTGTTATACTCTCTTCCCCCTATAAATGTGTAATTTGTTATATTCTTTTACGTTCTATATATATCTTTACTAATATTATTATGCGTGGTTTATAATTAATTAATATTAAAAAAATAAGATATAGCTAACAATAATGGTGTCAGACTACTAGTTTTAAGTGTTGTGTCTTACCATTCACAAAAAAATTATACATTTAAGAAACGTGACTTTATATGGAACAGAGTACTAGTAGTGATCACTATTAACTGTCCGCTTATTCATTTCGTTTATCTATGCCTTTAGGGCATGATTGATGACAAAGGTTCATTTTAACCTCTATTGTTTACCTAAGAGTCAAATAAGTCCCTAATAAACCCCAACCTTATAAAATGGGGCCAATTTAGGCCTTTTACGTGTAAATGCACATTAACAGAGACGGACTAATTTAGTCCCTTTTGTAAACATTGAGAATGTATGTGGACACAACAGATAACGTTAGGTGCTTATTTGAACACAACTTATAACGTGAGGCTTATTTAGACCCAAAATAACGTTAGGGGTTTATTTGGCCATAGAGTAAAATATTATGGGCTAAAAACGATTGTTGGTTGGTGGCTTCCTGAGCAGCTGGTAAAAAGAAAGATTTAGTGCTAATTACAACTAAATGTGTTTAAATGAAGATTCAATAGAGCGAATAAGGTTCTATTATTGATCTGATTATTGTTGCTCCAAATTTGTGGTTATGTGTGGAGTTACTAACCAATCAAGGTTCTCTCTGCCTGCAGTCCCTACTAATCTAGCTAGAAAATAAGAATCAACGATGGTTCCCCATCTACCCCTTAGTGACTCGAACCTACGACCTAATGACTGTAGGTAAAGTGTCTTATTCTGCTTCGTTGTTAAAAAAAAAAAAAAAAACTCACAACTTTATTGATCGATCGATCAGTCAATCTTGACCATTATCTGTGGAAAAATTTGGCATGCTATGGCGGAAAATTGACCAAATATCGGATTAGGTCATTATTTTCGGCAAAAAGAATTGAGATCATCATCATCACAACCAGATTCTAAAGCATATATTTATATTAATAATTAATTGTGAAAAGAACAAATAACTTTTGCCCAATTGGGAGTATTAATTCTCTTCTGTGGGCGCACTACACACCAATTTTTTCCAGCAGAAATGACTCTTTCTTTTCTCTCTTTCGGTTAATTACTTTATTTATTTTTCTTGAAAGCCAAAGCCAGCGAGCAAAGATGATCACCAACATTTTGGTTGTTAAACTAGAGATATGTATTGCATAAGAGAGAATCTTTCCTCAGGTGAATCACATGCATATGTATGACAATTCTACATGAATATAATATGTTTTAAGTCGATCTGATAACTAAACACGACTTAAATTGTCACACTACACAAAAACCCGAAGCTATCTGCCAATCCCAAAAGTTATTCGGTTGCTATATCCAACAATAACAACTAAGCCTTTAATTATTGCACTTAAACTAAACCCTAAACCATAAGCTTGTGGTGTAAGTTACTTATATGCATCATATTTTGTTATTGTACTAGATCAAAATTAATATAGCCAACTCATCACTTGCTTTATAATTTTATAAATTAATGAAAAAAATAGGGTGTTTTTTAGTTTTAAACAAAGCATGGCTTTAAGTGTGAGTACTACGTACGTACTACATCAAAATAATGAATAAAACGAGTTGCTTCTGTTACTATGGTGTGTAACTTCCAGGAATTTAATTAAGTCGACTTTCAACTTTCTTTGTTAAAACAATGGGCAAACATGCAACACCAGAGATGGTTTAAACTTTGTTGAGTAGTCTCTTTTATTATCTCATGTGATGTGAGGGAGTAACATATCTGACTGTCTAATGATTCGTTGATGATACTTTAGCAGTTACATTTGATCTGCATGATTTTATTCGATACATTAGAGAATAAACTTGATCTACATGTTTTCTTCACCAAATGTGATACTTGTTACTTTATCGTAACTGCGATATACATCATTAAACTAAATTGGTACTCGTTTTTTTTCCACCCCAAACAATATTTGTTATTTTATCATAACTTTAATACATTAGCAGCTAATTAAATTCAAGACATCATAGACTAAATTCGATATGTGATAAATCTCAGATGTTATATGCGATACGTGATGCATCAACCACTAAATTTTATAACCACGAAACATCATTAATTACACTTAATAAATTAGAAGCTAAACTCAATAAGCTGTACATTAGAGAATAAAATTGATATGTGTATTTTCATAACATAATCGCTATACACTTGAGGTTAAATTTGATACGTATAGGTATCGCTAGACGGTCAGATCATTGCATGTAAGTTTTTGTCATCTTCACACACATTATTAATGGTATAAATCTGATTTTCTTTTGGAGAATATTATAACAAAATAGAGATAGAGTAAATGCACTTAATAATTAGTTGAGTCCCAAGTCGGCCAGCCACTTAATTGGTTGTTCCTTAATATATATATATATATATATATATATATATCTTTTTCAATTATACAGTTTTAATTATTTGTTTTTCTTGTAAAAACAATGGGCAAAGTACTGAAAAAGATTGTATTATATATATATACTGCATAACATTCTTTTGATTTTGTGACTTAAGGAGTACAAATTACAAACTGACTTTAATTTGATGGAAAAGCAAAGTTCTTAACTTTTGCTGCACTTTTGCCACAATGCATGCATGATGTAATCTTAGACATAAGTTCTAAGTTTTTATTTTATATATATATATATATATATTGGTCTTAAAATTAATATTATATGTATTTGATGGTAGATTGAGTACTTTTTCCATATATATATTTGATGGTAGATTTATAGAGAAACATGATTTGTGGACTCATACATGCATGCATTATTTGTGCATTTTCCAAACTATCACTGTCAACTGATCATAAATATTTAATTTCCAGATATGATCTGGGTCGAGCCCTTTTGGTGGATTGAGCATCGTCCAATCCGTGTTCCATCATAAATAAATATACAAAAGCACACAATAAACTAAAAAAAAAAAAAAAGAAGGAAAAAGAACGTGTATTAATTATGTGGTTAATTCACTCTATTGGTCATTTAATTTGGGCAAATGTCTCTCTTTGGTCTCTCAATTTGAAAGAGTTTCATTTTTTTCATTCTTAAACTTAAAAAATAGTTTTGAAATTGTATCAAATTCAAATTCAACAACTTATTACGAGTTATTTTCTACTAGTGCGTAAGATTCACACTCATGAGCTAGTAGGGATACCAAATGGAAAGGGGAGGGCGAAATCACTTTTTTCGCCACTTTACTTAGCATAAAGTAACTCACGTGCTAGTCGTAAAAGCCTATAGATTTTTATTGAATTTGAGTTTCAGGACCATTTTAACACTATTTTTGAAGTTAAAAGATAAATATGAAATATTTTTATATCGAATGAATAAAAAACAACCCAGCTTAAACTATCAATATAATGCGTTTCACAGTCATCTCTGGTCTTTCCCTGCACAAAGTGAGCACTGCCCCCACCAAAATCCTATTACTTAATTTCTTTTATACATGTCCTCCAACTTAAAAAATTTCGAAGGGAAAAAAATATCCCCCTTCTACTTCTCTAATTTTTTTTCCCTAAATACTAAACTATAAAACAAAGCTTAAAATAACAAAGAAAGATGCATTGGGCTGTTGTCATTTTCTTCATAAAAAAGAAAATTTAGGTTAAACCATTATTCCAATCAATGGTCTCTTAACTAGGGCTGTTGTCTCCCGTTTAATCCCTCATCGTACTTAAAAAAGTTTCATTTTCGTCCCCCAATTTCAAAGAGAGTTCTTACATGGTTCCTCACTTAAGGTTTTTTTTTTTTTTTTGGGTAATATTTGAACTATTTTCGACTTACATGTATTAGAAAGAGCATCAAATGTGTAAAAAAAAGGGTAAAATTAATTTGATTCACACCAATTAATTGGTCTAAAACTACTACTCATATGCTAGGCGCAAATAATTCAGATATAGAAGTGAGAGGTCGTTTATGAACATTGGTTTCAAATTAAAAAGATCAAAAGAAGACAAAAATTCAAATGAAGAGACGAATAACGTGATTTAACGAAACATTTTACAACTGTGTGAGAAAAGATCGTAGACTTAAAATCTGAGTCTGCGCTCCCACCTCCCTACTATGCAAATGACTGCTGGATATATATATATATAATCAACCGTACAATATTCATAAAGATAGATAAAAGATGGGATTTGGGGAAGGATCCCAGAAATAATCAAGTAATTAAGAGGAAGATCGAGGAAGTGGGCGCTGCATGCATGCGGCGACTCGATCGATCTTTTTCTTCTATCTTTTTGGTGGAAAAGTTAAAGTTGCAGATTAATTAACGTGCGCATTCGATATTGGATTTCGATCTCACACATATGTGTGTAATGTGTGTTGGGAAAAAAGAAGAAAGAAGAGAGAAAAGCTCACATTTTGACATATGCTTGCACACGGGTGTGTGTTTGTGTTTTTATTGCTTTTCGGATGGTTTTGTTGATTTTTGCATATATATGGTTGTTTAATTGTTCCAAATGAATAGTGATTATAGTAATTGAACGAATCCCCACCATTTTTTTTTTCTTTTTCGAAAAAGAAAAAAACTTGATTTTTGAAGATTAATTAATTATCAAGAACTCTTGAATCGAATTGGGTCGGAAGTTTCTCTCCGTTTTTATGTAATCACAGATAATTTTCTTTTAGATCAACGTTGGTTGACGGATGAGCCACGTCCCAAGGTACATTTTGTGTATCGATTTTGGCGGGACCAAAAGTGGCGAAAAAAATAAAAGGGACG
Organism: Leptodermis oblonga; assembly: GCA_016801395.1. Lineage (NCBI taxonomy): Eukaryota > Viridiplantae > Streptophyta > Magnoliopsida > Gentianales > Rubiaceae > Leptodermis > Leptodermis oblonga. The sequence goes on from CM028755.1 coordinate 7,655,068, forward strand.
ACTTATTGCTACAATAGAACCGTAGGGAGTGACAGTAACAGTAGTGACGGAACAAAATAGGAGTTGTCGGAAGGGAAATTGGCCGAACAAAATAAGGTATATGTTGGATAGTGAATTAATGCCGTTGTGAATTTAAGCTGACATGGCCTAGTCCATAGCCGATCTGAAGTCCAGATACACGGATGCGGACAGTTGGTCTTCTAGGTGAAAAGATGACACGTGTAAGAGCTCGAAGGCGACACCATGACTAAGTAGCTTAGACAGCTGGATCCACTCACCCCCTTTACCGCTATGAATTCTGGCTTAGTTTAGACTAGATATATATTATTTTAGCCCCTTCATTCTCTTTACTAACTTAAGCATGGAATTAAATTCGGGATTAAGTTCCAAAAGTAGGAACTGAAGGAAAAAACCGGCGTCAAGTGAGATCGGCGCGAAGCGAGGATCCAACAGTGTACATACATTTTTTAAAGCCAATGTATCAGTCCTCGTGCTGAAAAAGTTTTGGGGCTATAAAGCGATTCAAACCTATAAACAATGGCGGAAGATAATTACCGGATACCATAATCTTTTCTTCTTTTAGTAGGTATTTAGATTTTTGTACATTCAGTTCTATTAAAAGGGTTCACTTTGATCAATGTACAACTTATTATGAATGTTAATGTACAATACCTAAATTAGCTAATTTGACACACTTTATTTAATTCCTTATTTAATAAGTATGGGCAAATTGTAAACCACACGTGATTATATTAGTAAGGGTAAAAGAAATTAAAAAAATTGAGAGTGAACTCTTTTATTGGATCCAAAAAAAAAAAAAAAATTTCAAAATAAACCCTTCTAATGGAGCGAAGGGAGTATAATATTTGGTCCCTACTAAAGAAATTTATTATTATTGACCTCTTCAATTTTGAAACCCAAGTTCCGCAACTCCCTACACATATAAACTCATGTATATACACCCAATCAAATCAAGTTTAATTAAGAAGAAACCATTAACATTATGTACCCTGTAATAATAAAAAGAAATTAATAAAGCAAAAACTTGTACTTATCTGTTTAAATTGATCCGCCAAAAATAAGTTGGCGTGCTACAAGAAATTTCCCCCATCTGTAAAGAGAAGATTGCAATATATTTAACTTCTAATTAAATATATTATGATGAGATCAGGAAAGGACCCCAGCTCGATCTAGTAACCCAGTTAATGGAAAATATTAATGATTAGTCGTGCATAAAAATTATTACCTCTGAAATAAGCAAATCGGACAGATTCATGCATGGACGTCGACGTAAAATAGAACATAAAGTGTAGATTAACCAACTTACGTTTGTCTTTATTGTTTCAACTTCAACATTATTAGGCATGACATATGAAGAAATTTTTTTTTTTTTTCGTTATAAAAAAGAAGAGAAAAGGATGGTATGAGATCCGTATATATCCTATTCTAATCAAGCTGCTCATGATTATGTTAAAGGGGACGTCATCAATGGCATAGCCAGAAATTATAGGACAAGGGGTCTGAATTAGTTAGTGCAATTTTTTTTTTTTTTTGCATCACCGGCAGCCGAGAAAAGGATCTAATAAAATTCTCGATGGAAAAAGAATTAACACTATACTTATAAAGAAAAATTGGGGTTTCAGGGATCTCCAGACCCTTTTGACCCCCTATAGCTTCGCCCTTAGGCGTCATTATTCAGTGCATTCGCTGTACCACGTAGTGTAGTAATATATATTTAAGTGCTATTAGTTTCAACACGTAAGGGATTCATAAATAAAAATAAGCTTCAATTTCTATTTTACTAGCTATTCGGCTTACTGCACTATTGTTAGCGATCGATGTAGCAGATATATAGAAGAAATTTTTGTATTTACTTCATTTTATTTTTTGTTGAAAAAGAAGTGCTCTAAAGTTATGAATTAGGAAAGAAAGCCTTAGATTTCGTCATCTCATCATTGTAGTAAAAGAAGAGTCTTTATGAATATTAAACGTGTAAAGGGTTTATTTGTCGGTCTATGAGATGATGAATTTCGAATATGACTTATCAGAGAAAGAATGTTCGAAGCATATATTCTAACTTATCCATCTGGATTCAGAAATTATTAAGCATAGTTGCTGTATAATATTGTATGTGTTTTTTTTTTTTGCTAGGTGGGAAACTCTGAAGAGTGGAATACTACACTTGAGGGACTCCTGTACGTACATGTGTGTTCTGGCCGTAACACACACCCTAATAATTCACTCGAGGTTTTTGAATTTGATCCCAAGACAAAGGCCAAGTCTCCTTATTTTAAAGATAAGAAATATGTATCGTTGGGTTAAACTCGTGCAATCTGACACACTTATAATAGTACGTAAAAGGGTAATGTGCCCTTATGGAATCAAGAACCTTCTCACTTAGTACGTTAATTAAGTTTGAGATAAGAACTAGAAAAGAAATTAATTAACTAATCTCTAACAAATAAAGTATATATGCCACCGGCTTTGAGGAACCTTCAATATCCCCATTGAGGTTTGCCTTTTTCATTTTTTTTAAAATTATCGGTCCGCTGTTCCTTTCCAATATGGATGAGTTGCCAACAGAGAAAGAATAATGGTAGCTGGACCTCTAATCTCTACGTGCCCTTTTACCCTATTCTTTAATTTAATTTCTCCCTTTATGAAAATTAAAAAACAGCACTTTTTTGTGCGCTTTTACACTATTGAACAAGGGAAAGATTTTGATTGACAAAGCAGTAACAATATTATTAGTAAGTCGTAACAATAAATTGATCATTCACTTTTCGTATCAATTGTTAGTGATGTGACATACATTTATGTACTTGTACAAATGATGAGGCCCGATTCGGACGATGCTTGATTAAGCCTTGTAAAAAGAACTAATTAGATATACCTCGGGATTTTTTTTTTTTTTTTGATTGTATCTCCGATGGTTAAGTTAATGGAAAGGGTCTAGTAGTTGAATGAAAACTGGTAGAGTTTGCGAACATTTTGTAATGTAGCGAGAGGATATGTGTAGGGGTGGTCAAAAAATCCACCGGTCCGGTTCGGTTCCCTCTCCTTTTTTATTTTTATTTTTTTATTTTTTACACAGCCACGAGTCTGGTTCTGTAGAATAATTAAACTAAGTTTCCTATTAGTTTCTATTTCCTATTCGGTTTATTTTCCTATTCGTTTGTTTCCTGTTTGGTTTCGTATTTGTTTTAGGGAACCTAATTGTTTTAGGAAATAGTTGCAATCTGAATCAGTGTAGGATTCACGAATAGTTTAGCCTATAAATACATGCCTTGAGTTGCCATTGTAATCACAGAGAAAATTACAAAGAAATCAGAAAAGCCTTGTGGCTTAGTTTTGGATTGTGCGAATTTCCGCAGCCCGTTGTTTTGGATAATTGCGGTTAGCTTTAATTTTGTTTTTAAAGCTTTATTCTTGCTTGCTATTCTTTTCGGTTTCCGTTAAATTTGGTTCGGTGCAGCAACTAAATTAAGTTGGCCTAATTTGTGCGTGTGAGTTTTTGACATCTCGGTTTATGTGCAATTAGATTGCTTTGATCAATTTAATTGCTTATTAAAGGTTCCAGCTTCTGGGTTGCTTCATTCGGCTATCGAATTTCTTGTGGGTGTTTGTTTTATTTTTGGGTCCTATATCTGGTATCAGAGCCTGTGTTATTTTTTAGGAGTCAAGATGTCTTCTTTATTTAATGCTCTTGAGTGTCATGTATTTGTTTTTGATGGAAAAAATAATTTTGAAATCTTTGGTGTCAATTTATGGAGAATTTTTCAAGATGGTTGGTATCTGGCATTTAATTGAGCCAGGTTTTGAAGAACCTGAAAAAGACAAGGAATGTGAAAAATCAACAGCTGAGGGAAGTAAAAAATTGGAGAAAAATTGTTCTCACAATAATCATGCACTCTATTATTTAAGAACGAATGTTGGATTAGACGTATGCAGAAGTTTAAGGGAGGTAGAGACAGCTAAGGAGTTTTGGGACAAGTTAAAAGTTACTAATCGAGGAAACGAAAACGTTCAAAAAAAGAAACTACAGGAGTTACGGAGACAATTCGAGTTGGCAAAGATGAAGCCTAATGGAAAGGTGCAAGAATACATGTCTAGGGTAAAATCCATAACTGGTCAGATGAAAATCAACGGTGATAAAATAACAGAAGAGCAGATGGTGTCTAAAGTTTTTCGGACATTGACTTCGAAATTTCACACAAAGAAAGAGATTATTGAGGCCATTAATGATCTTTCCACTTTTTTGTATGCTGATTTGGAAGAAGAATTGGTGACATATGAGATGTCATGTGACAGACTATCTATTGATGCGGCGTCAGAAGCATTGAAGGCTTTGGTATATAAGCCTAAAGAATCCTATGGTGGTGAAACCAATCAGCAAGGCCAGAATTCTCAAGGGAAAGGACGTGGCAATCAAAGCTTCAGAGGCAGAGGCCATGGTAGAGGTAATTTTTCTTACCAACCAAAGGTTAATTCGGATGCTCAAAATAATGGACAAAAACGTGATAAGTCTAAGATTAAATATTATAATTGTGGAAAGATGGGTCACATAAAAAAAGATTGCTGGGATCTTAAGAATAACAATACTGGACATGCTCAAATAGTTAAAAGTAGTGGTGATAATCAAGAAACTGTTTTATTTATTGCTGGTACTGGTGAAGAGTATAAAAGTTCTAAGTGGTACATTGATTCTGGCTGTAGTAATTATATGTGTGGGAGAAAAAAAATTTCCTGATTTTGATGAGACGTACATGAATACAGTGAGATTTGAAAATAATCATGTTATGTCTGTTGTTGGAAAATGTAATATTCCCATTACTTTAAAAAATGGAAAGACCAGTTCAATAGGTGATATCTATTATGTGTCTAATATTAGTTTGAATTTGTTGAGTCTTGATCAGTTGCAGGAGAAGAAATATGATATAAATTTTAGGCATGGTATTTGCACGATTCGTGATGAACGGATGTGGATGATTGCAAAGGTTGACATGAACAATAATAGGTTGTTTCCAATCACTATTAATTATTGTAATTCAGCTTACTTTAGTACCACTGGCTGTGATGAGAGTTGGTTATGGCATATGAGATTTGACCACTTTCATTTTGGCGGTTTGAACTTTATTGTGAAGAATAATGTTGTTACTAGATTGCCATCACTTAACTTTAAATCTCGATAATGTGAGTTGTGTATTATGGGCAAGAAGCATAGGGAGCTTTTTCCAAAAAGTGAAGTTTGAAGGGCAAAGCAGCCATTGAAGCTGATTAATTTTGATCTGTGTTCTGTTGATGTTCTTTTTAGGGGTGGTAACAAATATTTTATCATTTTTATTAATGATTTTAGTAGGAAGATCTGGGTTTATTTTTTGAAGTTTAAATCTGATGCATGTGATATTTTTAAGAGTTTCAAGGTTTATGTTGAGAAGCAGAGTGGGCGTCTCATTAAAACTCTGAGAACTGATAGAGGCACTGAATATACAGTGTGTGATGATTTTTTGAAAAATCATGGGATTAAACATCATATGACAGCCAGGTATACTCCTCAGCAGAATGGTGTTGCAGAGAGAAAAAACAGAACAGTGATGGATATGGTGAGGTCGATGATGACGACCAAAAGTATGCCTAAGGATTTCTGGGCTGAAACTGTAGCTTGTACAGTTTATTTGTCAAATACGTATCCAACAAGAAGTATTGGTAAGAAAGCTCCATATGATATTTAGTCAGAAAAGAAATCAAATATCTCATATCTTAAAGTATTTGGGTGTGTTGCATATGCCCATGTTTCGGATGTAATATGGAAGAAGTTGAATGATAAGGTAGAAAAATGTGTCTTTATTGGGTATAGCAGTGAGATTAAAGGGTATAAACTGTTCAATCCTGATACTGGAAAGGTAATTATCAGTTGAAATGTTACTTTTGATGAGCAGAAAGTTTGGGATTGAAAAAAGAAGGCACCAGAAATTATAAAACGATCATCAGTAGTGTAATTGGTGGAGATAATGCAACTAAAGAACCGAGTCAGCAGTTCAACAACCAGTTTGTGATTCTTCTACTTCTACAGCTTCCACCTCAAGTGGACGTCACGGAGAGAGTTAAAACTGCTAGCTCGTTTGAATGATTACGTAGTTGGTGATGAAGTTGATAATTTGACTGATGAGGATGTTGTGAATTTTGCTCTGTTTATAGACTGTGATCCTGTTAATTTTACAGATGCTGTTGGAGATGATCGTTGGGTGAAGGCAATGGATGAAGAAATTAATTCCATTGAGAAGAATAATATTTGTGAGCTTGCAAACCTTCCGAGTGGAAAGAAACACATTGGTGTAAAGTGGGTCAACAAGACAAAGTACAAACCTAGTGGAGAAGTTGATAGATATAAGGCAAGACTTGTGAAAAGATACAAGCAGAAGCCTGGAATTGACTACTTTGAAGTGTTTGCTCTTGTTGCTAGACTTTATACTGTGAGAATGATAATTTATCTGGCTACCCAGAATGATTGGAAGATTTTCTAGATGGATGTGAAGTCTGCTTTTCTGAATAGAGTTCTTGAAGAGGAGGTGTATGTCAATCAACCTCCTGACTTTGTGAAAAGAGGTCAAGAGAAGAAGGTCTATTGATTAAAGAGAGCCTTGAATGGATTTAAGCAAGCTCCAAGAGCTTGGTATACTCATATTGACAGTTTCTTTCTTGAAAGTGATTTTCAAAGGGGTCCATATGAACATAATTTATATGTGAAGTTTTCATCAAGTGGGGATATTGTCATTGTTTGTTTGTATGTGGATGATCTGATATTCACTGAAAATAATAAAAAGATGATGTCAGACTTCAGGGAGGCAATGATCAGATAGTTTGAGATGACTGATTTGGGGCTTATGTCATATTTTTTGGAATTGAAATTTCTTAGACTGATCGTGAAATCGTTATTTCTCAAAAAAAATATGCTGTTGATATTTTGAAGAAGTTCAAGATGGATTGTGCTAATTCGATCATGACTCCAACTGGAGAAAGGTTGAGGTTGACGAAGGAAGGCACTGGAAATTCTGTGGATCCAACATACTTTAAGAGTATGGTTGGTAGTTTAAGATACTTGACTTCTACAAGGTCGGATTAAATTTTAATGTTGGATTGATAACATATTTTTTGGAATTGAAATTTCTTAGACTGATCGTGAAATCTTTATTTCTCAAAAAAGTTCAAGATGGATTGTGCTAATTCGATCATGACTCCAACTGGAGAAAGGTTGAGGTTGACGAAGGAAGGCACTGGAAATTCTGTGGATCCAACATACTTTAAGAGTATGGTTGGTAGTTTAAGATACTTGACTTCTACAAGGTCGGATATAAATTTTAATGTTGGATTGATAAGCAGATTCATGGAGAATCCCTGTCAGTCGCATTTGCAGGCTGCAAATAGAAGTAAAGCTTCTGAGGTATACTGACAGTGATTGGGCAGGTGATACAGTTGAAAGGAAAAGCACTTCTGGGTATGCTTTCTTCATTGGTTCTGCTGTGTTTTCTTGGAGTTCAAAGAAACAACCAGTAATAGCATTGTCTACTACTGAGGCTGAGTATATTGCAGCTTCTAATTGAGCTACTCAAACAATTTAGTTAAGAAGGATGCTAGGTTTCCTTTAACATAAAGAGGATGGTCCGATAACAGTGTTGTGTGATAGCAAATCGGCAATTGAGCTGACAAAGCATCCAGTCTTTCATGGTCGCAGTAAGCATATTGATATCAAGTATCACTTCATTCGTGATTTGGTTAATGAGAAGGAGAGTGTAGTTGATTACTGCAAGACTGAAGATCAAGTGGCAGACATTTTCACCAAGGCATTGAAGTTCGAGATCTTTGCAAAGTTGAAGAAGATGCTCGGTATGGCTAATGGCGCGAACTTAGTTTAAGGGAGGCCATGTAGAATAATTAAACTAAGTTTCCTATTAGTTTCTATTTCCTATTCGGTTTATTTTCCTATTCGATTATTTCCTGTTTGGTTTCGTATTTGTTTTAGGGAACCTAATTGTTTTAGGAAATAGTTGCAATCTGAATCAGTGTAAGTATTTAGGGATAGTTTAGCCTATAAATACATGTCTTGGGTTGTCATTGTAATCACAGAGAAAATTACAAAGAAATCAGAAAAGCCTTGTGGCTTAGTTTCGGATCGTGCGAATTTCCGCAGCCCGTTGTTTTGGATAATTGCTGTTAGCTTTAATTTTGTTTTTAAAGCTTTATTCTTGCTTGCTATTCTTTTCGGTTTCCGTGAAATTTGGTTCGGTGCAGCAACTAAATTAAGTTGGCATAATTTGTGTGTGTGAGTTTTTGACATCGCGGTTTATGTGCAATTAGATTGCTTTGATCAATTTAATTGCTTCAGTCATTAAAGGTTCTAGCTTCTGTGTTGCTTTATTCGGCTATCGAATTTCTTGTGGGTGTTTGTTTTATTTTTGGGGCCTACAGGTTCGGTTCTCCCTCCAATTTTGGGTTTTCTAAACTTAAAACCTGTAAAAATTATAATGATCATTGACATAAGTCAGGGTTTGAACAAGGTTGACAAACCAATCTTAAAAAAAACTAATTAACCACTCCAACAATTCTTTGTTTTGTTATTTTTTTCTTCTAATTATTATATTATACAACAAATTAAAATATGTAAATCATTTAATATTTTTTTCAATTATGTTAATGATTTAAATTACATCACCCATGTATTTCACAATCTAAACAAAATTTAATTTTTTATATAAAAAATTAATATTTTATTCTGAAAATTTATATATTATTTCAAATTTAAATACTATGCTTATTGAAAATTGATAGCTTAAATACTCATTTTTTTTATTACAGTATTTTTTTAATAGTAATAAAAAGGTACAAACAGTAAAGAGAAAAATAACACAAAATATAAATTATACCACTAGTTTATATAGTATTATAATGTATATTTTTTAAAAAATTATTATACTATATGTAGTATAAAGAATTGATATATAAATAAACATATAATATAATGAAGATAATAAGATAATACAACAAAAAAAAGAGGGTGAAATACACCAAATACCACATAACTATCGGCTTTTGCAAAAAACATAATTTTCCTTTAAAAACTCCAATTACAAGCACTTTACTTTCAAAACGTGCGTCCAATACTACTCTGTTAGTCAATTCCGTTAAGTGGCAAACAGTAAAAAAAAAAAACAGGGGCAAAATCGTCATCTCACACGTGCGACACTGTTTTTCGTCTTCTTCGATGAATAGTTCCGGCACTATTCATTGGCCGGACTGTTCATCAGCAATTTTTTTTTTTTTTTCTTCTTCTTCTTCCGATGAAGACCCAAATTGGGCCAAAATGAAGACCTAATTAAATCGGGTCTTCTTCTTCCTCCTCTTCTTCTTCTTCTTCTTTTGGGTCTTCATTGGGTCCAATTTGGGTCTTCATCGGAGGAAGAAGAAGAAGAAGAAGACCCGATTTAAATGAGTCTTCATTTTGGCCCAATTTGGGTTTTCATCGGAAGAAGAAGAAGAAGAACAATAAAAAAGAAAAATTGCTGATGAACAGTTCATCTGAGAAGACGATGAGCAATGCCGCACGTGTGAAATGACGATTTTGCCCTTTTTTTTTTACTGTTAGCCACTTAACAGAATTGACTAACAGAGTGCTACTGGGCGCACGTTTTGAAAGTAAAGTGCTTGTAGTTGGAGTTTTTAAAGAAAAGTTGTGTTTTTTGCAAAAGTCGATAGTTATGTATTATTTGTTGCATTTCACCAAAAAAAAAAAAAAGTAGAAGGAGTAGCTAATCAACTTACTTTAAAGTTAATTGTTAAACTTAGGTCACGTGTTTAAATCTCATCTTAAGCAAAAATAATATAATTTTGAAACTTTTTCATTTGGAATTGAAAAAAAAAAAAAAAAACCCCGGTCCAAAACCCGACCTGTCCCGAAACCGGGTGGATTCCAAGTCGGGTCTGACATTTGCTCACCCCTAGATATGCGTACCTTGTTGTGATCCTTTCCTAACATGTTTGTTTGTTGGGGTTGTATCCCATTTTATTGTGGTACATGATACATGTATTATTTGACAGTGGTTTCGACTAGTGGCGGAGCTATCCCTTCAAGATTATGATGGGCAAAATGTTTAGGGACAATTATAATTTAATCTGTAAATTTTTACTAAATTACAATAAAGGATCAAAATGTTAGTTCTAAGGACTGAATTGTTACTTTTAATTAGGTGGATTAAAGGAACTGCGCTTTAATTGACACTTTTGCCCATTTTACTTTTGTAATTTTTACATAACAAAGGGTATTAAAAAAAAAAAAAAAAGGTGAAATAAATGCCCCATCAAACTAACACATAGCTTTGCCTCTGTTCCCAACCATACAACATTATATGTAACTAAATTTTCATTAATGTATTTAATAATAATTTAAGTATTAATTATTTGTTTTTATGTGATTATCACATCAGTTAATAAGTATTGACTTTAAAATATTTGGTGCGTGCATGTATCATTGCCCTTTTTGAAATTATTTTAATTTCAAGATTGTGAAAGATATGCATGATGGCCGGACAGTGACTCAAGCTGCAGCCTACAAGTTCCATGCATGAATGTAAGATGTAAACTGTATATTGTACGTAGTTGTGATCAATGTGATGTACGTTTTTTCGAGAAGTTAAAATCAATTACGGAACTTGACTCACTAAATTAGAGAGGTCAATTGGAGACACTTCCTAATTAAACTAATAAATTTTTTTTATAGGGGTTAAATATTTGCATAATCTTTTTTTGGGCCTAAAATATCAATACTTACTATTTTTTTTTCTTGTGGGGGCCAGGGCTGGCCCCCACAATCTTCCGCCACCAGTTAAAATCACTTCATTTATTTGCCACTTTTTGATCTTTGAAGTTGAAAAAGTTCATCTCGCAAAATCAAAACTAGTTTATAAATGGTCCATCGGTTAATTTTTGGCAACATTGAGTTTTTTTTCGAATAGCAGGTGAGATTCACACTCATTAACAAAGACATCAAAAGAATAAAAAAATAAAAAATAAAAAGTGAAATCACTTTATTTGCATTATAACTTGGCCTAAAACAGTTCATGTGCTAGTTGAAAATAACTCATATATAGCGAAAAATGAAGCCAAGGACCATTTAAGGATTACTTTTAAAGTTGAGGGATGAAAATTATTTTTTTTTTCCAAGTTGAGAGACTGAAGGGAGACAACCGTCCAATTAAGTATTTCGTCTGTTTCACTAAAAAAGTCCCCTCTCAAATATATTTTTGTTCCAATAGAAGAGTTCACTTTCAATTGTTTTACTTGTTATACCCTCGCTACTATCATAATTAATCCACAGTTAAAAAGTAAGAACATTAGTAGAATAAATTGTGATAAATTAGTTATTTTAAGTGTTTTACTTTGAAATCCATAATAAATTTTACATTTTGAAACTGACCCTTATATGGAACCGAGGGGTAATCAATAGAGTGATTTAACATTTTAAATGCTAGAACCAACCTACCAAGTACCAGTTTCAGCTGATTCTCCAACTAGTTAATTAATTATATCCATTCACTTTCTACTATGCTTTTGAAGAGAATTCAGCGCAGCCTTGAAATTAATTAATTAATTAATTATAAGACTTTGGATTTCTTTGAGTACACTTTCATATCTTGATTAATTATTTTTTTTGAAAAGGAAAAACTTTATATTAATATCGTTGGAAAATCGTCCAACAGCGTTTGAGATACAAAGAGGGTATTCAGTACATTTTCTAAGTGAAGCACATCCCCATTCCTTGCCCATCCTATCCGGGCCCCGACAAACTTTTGCCTTCCATTCACACCATTTTTTAATTTCATCACATCCCAATCTCCATCTCCAGCTCTGGCCGCTGCTTCCATCTCCGAAACAAAACCAAGCTCACAATCTCCATCTCCAGCCACTGCTTCCACCTTCCTCACCCACCTCCGTGCGGCTCACAGCATATGCTTCATCTCGCCGGCAACCTTCTCAGATACCTCCGAACAGGCACCTCTCCAAAAAAAACTCCCAAAAGGGTCCAAAATGGGACAAAATGCTCTCCCAACGAGAGACTTAATCTCCCCCAACGGGAGAATGGGACAAAATGCTCTCCCAACGAGAGACTTAATCTCCCCCAACGGGAGAAACTAGAAGAAACAAACAGAAAAATAAAAGAGAACTAAAGAAACAAACAGAAAAATAAAAAAGAAAGTAAAGAAAAACACAAAAATGTTCAGTCCCCCCTTCTCCCGAAAGGAAGAAGGGGGGAAGAGAGGAATGGACCTGTGGCGGCTGGAGAGAAGGAGGAGCGCGGCTAGGTTTTTTTAGAGAGAGAGAACTACGAGTTGTGAATAGAAGAACGGTGCAGTTTGAATATATGTTTGCTTGTCATTTTAGTCACGGGAGTTGCATGAGAAGATGTCAGAAAAGTTGGAAGTATATATCTTGATTAATTATTAATGATGAATAATTCCACTGCTTATTATTATAAATATATATATATATATATTTAATTCTTTTTAATTTTTAATTGATTCTCATGGCCCGTGCACCTTCCCACCTATTTAGGCTCTGTTCTTTTACACTCCATTTTCGGGAAATTATCATTTTTCCTCCACAAATTCACCCTAAAGAAAAACATCATTTTTACAAACTTCCAAATTTAAATTTTAAAATTCCTCTAAATTTCTATTTACATAAATTCAAAAAATAATATAATCATTATACTTTTCTTCTCGTTCTTATTTAATTCCATAAAAATATTTTTTCCCACAAACAAAAATTTCCAATTGAATCACAAAAAGAAAGGAGCCTAAGGCCATCATAGGCTTTTCACCATTTGCCAAACTTAGAAAAAGAACAAATTCCAGCTTCAGGTGATCATGTAGATGACGTACTTAATGGCAACGATCCAAAATGATTAATTTTATTTATTTAATTACAAAAGTAACTTTTGGTGTTTTAATTAATTTTCAGGCATCACAGTCGTTAATTTTTTAATTACAATATTCACTTTTAAGAATTTATATTTAGGTTAAATTATTCTATTAGTCCCTTAACTAAGATTATTGTCTCACTTTGGTCCTTTAACTTTAAATTATTTTACTTTTGTCTCCTAACATTAAAAATTGTTTCAAAGTGGTTCAACCCAAATTCTAACAATATTTGAGCTATTTTTAACTAACACGTGAAATTTATACACATTTTTCTCTAAATTTTTTTTTATTTAAATAAGAGTGGGATTGGTTACCCATTTTATTGATTGCAGCAAAATTAAAATTAAAAATTAAAGCCATCATGGTTTACATTTTGTTACCCATTTTGTTGTATTTTCTATAAACTACTTTAGGTTGTTGCTGAAGTCAATTATCAAAATATGCCCTCGATGACTCCTCATTTTTTGGCCCTATAATGTAGGGTTCTTCCTCGTCCCCAAAGTCATCATCACCATCAGTTTCCCAAGGCCATATTCTGCCTCCCCTTCATTTTCTCGGTTGTCGTCACTGCGGTCCTTTGGTGAGTGCGCCACGGACAATGTGGTTGGAAAGTGAGCTATAGCCGGCATACGATCTATGAATTGTGTATCTGCAGGCACCATATGTGCAACAATCGCCCCTAAAAATTAATAAGAACAACAAATGAAAAAATAAAAATTTAAACTAGTTATTCACCCGTAAATTTAACTTGAAATAACTCAAATATTATAATAATTTGAGTGCGAGACCATTATATATATATAAGACAAAAAAATTTTGAACTATATATGACCACTGGATCACCGCCACGTAGTGTTGAACAGTGTTTCAATGTAATACCCATAGAAACTAGAGAATAGAATGAAAGCAACAAAATATAAGTGCAGAAACAGAGAAGGAAAACGGCTGGTGTGTGGGGTAACTGGGGTTTGTGTGGGTGGGAGACTTGGAGAGACCAAAATGCAACGAAATAAATTAATGGACGGCATCGGGTACACACACGCACACACGAGTGATACCATAGTTCTGTTTAAAAAATATTCATCTGTTGATTTTAGCCTATACGATTGCGTATGCAACTGCATAGTAATGTGTTCGATACAAAATCTAATGACTGGACAGTTCTCTAATGGAACCATATGTACCACGCACACACGAGTGATACCATAGTTCTGTTTAAAAAATATTCAACCGTTGATTTTAGCCGATACAATTGCGTATGCAACTGCATAGTAATGTGTTCGATACAAAATCTAATGACTGGACAGTTCTCTAATGGGACCATATATATATATATATATATATATATATATATTTGTGTCATGTCTGGGTATACGGGTTGGCCGGTTGTAGTGTCGACACCCCCTCAATTATAATATTACCTGTATAATTATTCGTGTTATTTGTGTCTACCTATTTAACCTGCAAGCATATTTGGTCTTGTGTCGTGTTTTTGTGTTGTTGTATAAATTATCCATGTCTAGTTTGGGTTGGCGGGTTCACATATCGATATTATCAACCCTAAACTTACCATTTAATTATTCTTGTTATTCGGATTGACCCATATAACCATCGAACCCTCATCAAGACTCAACTCTAACCCGTTTATATCGTGTCAGATTCATGTCGCGTTTTTGTGTCGTGCCAGAGACTGCCAGCTAGGGGTGGATCCAAGGAGGGAAAGGGGTTGCCCCTAGACCCCTCGAACTCCCTCCTTCACATTTATTAGCGATGTATATTTGATTTTTTTTTATAATGTATTTAACTGTCAAAAAACTTTTTATTCATATGTTGACTTCTGAAGAATTTTTAAACTGTATTTTCTAATCCCAACACTACTTCCACCCATATATATATATATATTCGGAGATCGAAGAGACGATGAAAGGCTTAATATTGCTGCTGCCGGTGCCGAGGCGACGGGAGGCCGGCCGGAGGGGAGTTAGGGGACGACGCGTCAGAATTTGTGAAATCTGTAAAATAAATTTCATGCAATTCCATCATATTCATAATGTGGTCGGAAAAGATCATGTAATTCTCTCGTTTCAAATGCCAAATTCGGTTTGTGGGTCCCAAAGTCAAAAATTTTCCAACTTCCTTTCTTGCTAGTCAGTACTACGTTCTCTATTTACTCGGTGCTTTCCTTTTCTTCGTGCCTACCCACTTTTCATTTTCTTTTTTTTTTTTTTTTTGTGATTTCTTCCACTTTTTTAATTGTTTCTCGGCAAATTATATTTCGGGTGCATAGGAAGAGGAATGGGGCAATTTCATATGCGAAAATGGATAAATCATGAATCGCACCCTTCAGTCTTTAACTTTTCGGCGAAGTACAAGCCGGTCCTTGCATGAATCGAGATGTTATATCTTTAAATTGCATTTCGATTCCTCTAACCTAGCTATTTGAAATTAACACAGTGATCTACCCCTCTAATTTATTTTTTATTTTTGAACAAAAGTAAAGATTTCGTTAATTAAGGGTTGGGAAAACCGTCTGACAACGATTTGATAAAGAGAGATTATATATAACATCGATCCACTGATCAGTTGGTGCAGTAGACTCAAATACATTATTAATGTCTACATTTTGGTACTTCTAATTCCGACGTACCAAAAAGTAATATTCCAAATAACATCTCGAGTATCCTTTACGATGGCCGAAATGTATTTTGTTGAAACTTCAGGGACCGGTTAGTATTTTGGCAAAATTTTAAGAACCCAGATGTAATTTAGCCTAATTGTTTTGTGGATTAATTTCATCATACATTTCATGCACAGCTTGGCTGGCGATCTGTCCTTTCTAGACCTTTTTCCTCTTTAAAAGACAGATTTACCCGCCTGTAGGAGGAGGAAAACATTTTTTTGGGTACGCTGTACTCTGCACTTCTTGGTCTACAATTTCTTTAATTCCTCAAAAACCCCGACCAGTCGACCACAAGTACTAATCAAACAGGGATTAATGTAAACCCAATGCCGCTTTCATACACGGCATCTAATTTCAATCTTAATTTGAACAAAAGACAAACTGTGGCCACGAGGAGAACAAACCATGCACTAACATTTAAGGCTAAAAATGTCTTTCCAGATATGAAATCGGGATGGAAATGGTGAAGGAAAGTGAAAAATTCCAAGAACACTATTGATTCACTTTGATCACCAACGTTTTTCAGCGTTTAAAGTGTTTGGCGAATCACTAAGTTTGGGTATAATTACAAAACCAACCTCATAAGTTTGTAAAATTACAAAAAGAATCTTGTAATCTTAAAAGTCGTAAAAGAAAACCTTGAAATATAGTATTTTTCTGCTTTATTAGAAGACATTTTTTGTTCTAAATAGAATAGTCTACTTTCAATATTTTTTTTACTCTTTTTATCCATACTTATAATATAATCATGTGTAAGGATATAAATGGAACAAATGATGTCAAATTAGTTATTTCAGATGTTGTACATTGACATTCATAATAAATTGTACATTTGTCAAAATAGAATTTTTCAATGAAACAGAAAGAGTATAATTTACATGTTGATCGTTCTATTTATAGTTTTAAATATTTCGTTTTGTAGTATGAAGAATTTAAGATCAAATCTGAATGTAATTATAAAAAATAACACCTTAAAATTTAATATACATATATATATGACCCCACAAAATATACGTACGATAATGGATGAGAAGGACAACACACCACCACTGCCCCCCCAGACCCCTCCTCCCTGCCCAACCCCCGCACCCCCCACCACATATTCTACTCAAACAATCGCCCTTTTTGAAGTTTGAACTTGGATATACATATATCCCACCGTCCTCTGCCCTTTTTACTAGTACACATATGCCATAAACACACAAACACTCCCAACGTTGGACTATAAATACTTCACAACTCAACTTATTCTCGAAACTGTGTCCAAAATTGTAAACAAAGTTAGAGCACAGCAAATTAAACATTTCCATTTCTCACACACACTTCACACACTCTAATATAAAGTTTACACCCACACAAATATTCTAATATATATATATATATATATATTTATATATATTAGTATGAGGGTGGCGATTGGAATGTTGCGGCCATGCACCATCGTGAAAGGCTCGGTCCAACATTTTCGATCGAAATTAACGATTTCAAGTTCATTAAACACGTTGAAAAGCACTTCGATCCAATGCTTCGAGGGCATCCGAGGTTGCAAGCTTCGTGACAAGTGGCTCGAGTGTCAAGGGATCAAGAATTGGGAAGGCTTGCTCGACCCGCTCGACGAAGATCTCCGCCGCGAGATCCTCCGGTACGGCCAGTTCGTCGAGGCAGCGTACCGGTGCTTCGACTTTGACACCTCCTCCCCGACTTATGCCACGGGGAATTACCCGGAAGAGCTCGGCTCCACGGGTTACCACGTCACCGGGAACCTGCACGCCACGTGCTCCGTCCAGGTGCCGCGCTGGATCGGCAAGATGCCGAGCTGGGTGTCCACGAAGTCCAGCTGGATCGGGTACGTGGCGGTCTGCGACGATGAGGAGGAGATCGTGAGGCTCGGGCGGCGCGACGTGGTGATCGCCTACCGGGGCACGGCCACGTGTCTGGAATGGGCTGAGAATATCCGCGCCACGCTGGCGTGCCTCCCCGATGACATGGCGCCCAAAAGCTGCAACCCCATGGTCCAGAGTGGATTTTTGAGCTTGTACACGTCATCAACGGAATCTCATCAAAGCTTGAAAGATTCCGTAAAGGAAGAAATCAAAAAAATTCTCGAAAAATACTCAAACGAGCCATTAAGCATAACGATAACGGGACACAGCTTAGGTGCGGCTTTAGCGACACTTACAGCGTACGATATAACACATAGTTTCAAAAACGCACCTTTAGTAACGGTCGTCTCATTTGGAGGGCCAAGAGTCGGAGACAGAACCTTCCGGAAACAACTAGAAAAAAACGGTACCAAAGTACTCCGGATAGTGAACTCCGACGATGTGATCACGAAAGTCCCCGGGTTCGTGGTCGACGAGAATGAGGCCTCGAGAAAAGAAGAAGAGGAAAAAGCTGCGGCGGCGGCTGGGTTTCCGAGCTGGATTCAGAGGAGGGTGGAGAATACACAGTGGGTTTACGCTGAAATTGGGAAAGAGCTTAGGTTGAGTAGCAAAGGTTGCCCTCATCTCAGAAAAGGAGATATCGTAACGTGCCACGATCTAAAGACTTATCTTCACTTGGTGAACAATTTTGTGAGCTCAAATTGTCCGATTAGAGCTACGGCGAAAAGGGTTCTTAACAAAAGGGTTCTTGTTTAATTCAGATGAGACAATAATTAATGTAGAATTAAATGTATAGGATATTAATTAATTTATTTGTAGTTTTAGTGTACAGAAGTAGCAAAATCGATAGAGTGAGCCGCTGTAAACGTCAAGAATCGGAGAGGAGGTAACTTTTTTGCTCATGCCCTCCGGTCCGATTCGTACGTGCATGGAAGAGCAGAGACGAAATTTTGATTTTGATCCATTTTTTATTGTGATGTATTTGGAATTTTTGAATGGGTTCTGATGTGTGAAACCTTGGTGATAGTGAAAATTGATGAACGGTATGTGATTTTTTTTGAATGCATCATTATATTTCTTGGTCTATTACATTGAATGCGGGGCTGTGGGAAAGAGAAGAACGAAGTGAGGAACCTTCTGCAAGTCCTGTCAGCTTACACTCTAAATAGGCAAATTTGATAGATGTAGGAATTGAACTCCAACATCTAAATGACCAATTAAGCATCACAACCGATAGAGTACTAGCCCGTTACGAAGTGATTGTGATCAAAAGTCTCAATAACGCAGGATTGATATGGTAGAGGGTAATAGGAAAGTGGTTGTGGTGGCGGCGCGGCGGAGGATTGAGAAAAAACATCATTTCCAAATTAATTGCTACAGGGTCGTCTTTTGGTTCTTCTGTGGCCCTCCGGAAATTTCACGTTTAAAAAGTGCGTTTTCGAATGGTTGACATTTACAATATCCAAATACTCTCCAGGTTTTATTTGAATAGTTCATTTTGAGAAATATTTTTTTAATCTCATACATTTACTAATATAATTATGTGGTCCATAATTAATTTTTACTTAAAAAGTAAAAATATAACTGGAACAAATTATGACAAATTAACTATTTTATGTGTTATACCTTGACATCTATAATAAGTTGTACCTTTATCAATATAAACTCTTCTAATAGAACAGATGGAGGATATATTTATATACTCTATTTTTTTCGACAGTTGCATTACTGATTTTTTTTTTTTTTTATGTGCAACAGGAAAAATATGTGATTTTATACTTAATACGTATGTTAGCCTGTGTTTGATTTTGCTACATTTTTATCAGTGATAAAGCGAATTTATTTCAAGCATGAGATGTACAGACTAGGATTATGCAACATGCATTAGTATTGCTGAAAAACTGTAACCTAATTTCTTTTTAAATTAAGTGTGTATAAATAGGGAGCATATTTGGCCTTTCTTTTTTTTTTTTTTTTTTTTTATTTTTTATATCTCAATTAGATTGTTGCACTGCAATTCATTAAAAGAAATTGCTGCACTAAAAAAAGTGAATGATATATAGCATAATTCTCCATATTTCTATGAATAATTCTGTTTGATTACTGTGGTTTGGAGGGAGTAATTATTATCTAAATAAGAAGGTGGCGAAATTGACAAAATTAATTTTTTTTTGTGGACATAATTTGGAGTTAGGAGGTAATTACCAATTATAGAGGATAGGGCAACATGGGTGGAATCGGTGTTCGCTAGTGGGGGAAACGTCATCAGTGGTCCTGGCAGTACGACGTGAGAGGTGTGTGGATGTGGGTTCCCAGGGTATCATCGATAAGATCTCAGAGGGTATGAGTCGGCTAGGGGCATCTATTGGGTTGACCGGGATAAAAATGTTATTGCACATTTGTTAGCGCAGAATGGGGCCACATGCCCTCAGATAGAGTACAGGTGGCTTGGGCCACCTCCTTTTGTATCTCAAACATTGCTGGACAGTTTCCAGCGCAATTAATAGACAACTCTTCTATTTCAAAAAAAATAATTATAGAGGAAGTTGTACGATGGTATGACGGTTTAACAATTATTTTTCAACAACTAAAAATGATATCCACGTATATGTTTTCATCAATACATGATACATACACATGTTTTTTACACTACAACCCAATGACATTTGGCCCAACAGGCCTCCATACATTTTATAAAATACTCTTATGTTGTAGATATTTAGGGGCCGTTTGGTTCGAATCTGTCAATCAGAATGTGAATGGATTTGAATGAGGAGTCAATGGGAATGGAAATCATACTGAATAGTTGCTGTTTGGTTCAAATCCTGGAATGGATATCAATGCCATACATGATGTTTGGTTCAGTTGAATATCAGTAATGGGAATCAATCAAAATTCCAAATTTACCCCTATATTTCTTTAATGAAATAATTCAAATTTCTCCTTTATTATGTCAAAAAAATAGACTTTTCTTTTTGTTGACAGCAATGTATTCATCATTCCATTCCAACAAGTAGTGCTGCTCTGGACACATCACCTAAAGCTAAGGAAACAGGAAATCCCACCATTTCAAACGAAGTCCCACCATTTCAAAATTCAGTAGCCAAAATCCAGCAGCAACAACTCATGCCAAATGCAGAAACAAAACATATTATAATCATGCTGGAACAGCCAAGCATGATGCAACTCCACAAAGCATTTCAGCAAAAAAATTAGATACCAAAAGGAGACTGGCTCCTTTGGTAACATACTGTTTCAGCAAACATTCCAAATCAGTCCACCTGATTTCATCACCCAGAAACTAAAACTGAAATCTAGCACTTTGCAAAAATTTTCCAGCAAAGGCAAATTACTGTGACATTGTGAGAGAGGCCAATGTGGTTGGCTTCAATTAAAATACACAGAACATCACAGCTATAGAAACTTATAAACATAGCTACAAAAAGTATTACAGCAGCACCAAATAGCTCAGTCCATAGCTGCAAAAAAATTCCTGAAATATAACCTTAATGCATACATTAACTACGCAATACTTCCACTTTCACAGTGTTTATATATAAACCAAGAGCAGTAGTTTGCACTTGCTGTTCAAAATGAATCCTAAAATATTACCATACATAGCTTCAATTCAAAATGGGATTGGTAATCAGCTTCAATCAAATAAAAGTTAACACATAATCATTGACCTCATTGTCATCCAAGTTGAATAGCAAGTCAACATTCAGAGGATCCTGACAAATTGCTTTAGCAGCCTTGTACTTATTTGACCCATTGAACCCATGCTTACCCAATAGCTCAAGAACTTGTGCCATTCTAGAAGAAGCACCTTGCATCCAAGTTGACATTGCTTCAAAGTGACCACTTACATTCTTCATAAAACCCCGAATTTCTTCATTGAACTGTTTATGTTCTGAATCAGCATCTACTACATGTGGAACCTTGGCTTTCTTTCCTTTCTTTTGGATCTTGAGTGCAGAGAGTTTCTTTCTTTTGGTGGAAGTACTTGTATTAGAGGAATTAGATTGAACTGAATTCAACACAGAAATTTCATCGTCGGCAGAATCACTTTCATCAGTTTCTTCCATAGCAATGACATTTTCTATATTTTGAGCGGTACTCATAGGATCTTCAGCCATATCACCTGTTGCTCGATCATTACCATATACGACTTCCAACGCTGTAAGGTAAGGGAATGGTGTATTAAAAAGCCCCTTAGCCGCAATACGATCCTACAACAACAAAAATGAACTTTATATATTTAAGTAATAAAACACAAAACAATGTAGAACACAATTTTCAGAAAATATGAACCTAACTTGAAACTCAAAATAATTTGCATACCTTGCTCCACCTTCATACCATGTGTGCTCACAAGCTATCATCTTGTCAACATCATTCCATGTACAACCACTTTGCTTGCACATTTTAGTGATAGCAGTAAATTTATTTTTTAAGAACTTCAGCCTAGACTCGATGTGATTCACTTGCTTTGTGAAGTTAGGCAACTTTTTTACCAAAATCCTTCGTATCTCATGCATGTAGTTGTTCTTGAATCCCCCGTCAACTTTCCATAGAGGATCAACCGCCATGTCTTGCAAACAGCTGATTAACACCCAAGTTTCGCTCTTAGACCATGACTGCTTGTTCCTTCCTCTGCCAGAAGCTTTCACAGTCTTTTTAATTTTAACTTCCTTGGCTGTATTGTTGCTCTCCATCCTCTAACTGATTTACTGAAAAAAGAGAAGCCAAACATTCGAACTAATCTCCAAAAGGTGGATGAAAGAAGGACAAGATTGACACAAAATATAATCAATATACAGCAGCAATTTGGATCAAGAGGAAAAGGTTGCTGCAGTCTAGGAAAAGAGACACATTAGAACAATAAAAACAAACGAAAATTGTCAACAATACTTCTTTTCACTGAACCTAACCATAATACTGAATGTCATCCCACAATAGTCATTACACATTGATTGAAATAGGCATTACATCAAACTGAAATAGTTTAGGAATAAAATTGAATAAATAAGCATCTCTAATAGTCATTACTCATCAAAATAAGCATCATTCCAGTTATTAAACATTTTCACTGCCAAATCATTCCTAACAGTAGTCCAGTGATCAGTTCGTGCAATATGACGTATGTATTCCACTTCATCATCGTCATCACTTTCATCATATTCTGTTTCATCATCTTCCTCTGTTATGGACTCTTGAGGATCTTTATTCATAAATTTGCGAATCAAATTATGGATCAAACAACATGCTATGACAATCCTCACTTGTGTTTGTATGGGATAGAAGGAAGGGGAAGCTAGAATTTTCCAGCGCCCTTTCAACAAACCAAAACACCTCTCTATAACATTTCTTGCCTTAGAGTGCTTCATATTAAAATATTCTTCAGCTGTATATGGTCGATGCCCATCAAACTCATTAAGATGATACCTATGCCCACGATAAGGTGCAAGAAATCCAGGAGAATTACAATATCCAGCATCAACCAAGTAGTAACAACCTTAAGTATCAAAATAGAACTAAATCAGAGGCTAAATTCAAGATAAAATAAACTAAAAAATAAACAGTCGTTGTTTTGTTTATTATGAAATTTTTTTTTACCTTTGGGGACATTAAGCCCATTAGGCCTACTAATAGCATCACGAAGAACACGACCATCATGAGCAGAGTCTTCCCAACCAGGCAAAACATATATGAATTGCATATTAGGACAGCAAACTCCTAACATATTCATTGCAATACCACCCTTTCTTGTGCGATAACGTTGTTTCTTGTGCGATAACATTGCAATACAGCAAACGTTCTTTAGGAGGTGTCACTTCAATAAAAGTACCATCTAATGCACCTAAGCAACCCTTTAATATTACAATGAATTAGTAAACAAGACTACAAGAAGATAAAAGCACTAACTTTGTAACAAGAGTACTTCATATGCTGTTTACCTTAAATGGTTTCCATCTATCATCTTGGCAATCGTTAGCTATAGGTTCCGTTTCTTTAGCAAAACAGTGTGTAGCTGTAAAATCGCTCGTAAACAAAGGTTGAACTGACGACTCACTGTTTCCTTACTTCTTCTCCAATAAAGGCTAATTGATCTATTTTTATTGTGATGTGCTAAAACGTATATAAATAAGGAAACCATTTCTTCAATAGATGCGTTTCTAGTATCTTTTAAACCCCCAATATCTCTCACCATGTAACATAATCTATCAAATGTTCTCATATCCATTCGAAGCTCGCTAATACAAATTTCATCACTCTCTTTTGTAAGGGTAAACATCCATTGCATTCGCCTAACTCTTTTTTCTTCCTTGGACATGATTCGACGGTTACATCGTAAGTATAATTGATTCGAACGTTGACATAAGATGAGAAATATGCAAACTAGAAGCATTGCATTAAAATTCCAGAAGGTGCACATAAAGTCACGTCTTCTAAAATCGAAAGGAGGTCGTGCCATATGAATCTACAACAATAAGCAACCAACTATTGTTCAAGATTTTAGCCAGAAAAAATCCCTACAGAAAGAAACAATAGCATCCTACAAACAGAGGAAAAAAGAAGAAGGAGAGAAACAGAGGAAAGTGGGTTTAAACACACATTATGTCGACAGATTAAAAACTAAAAATAAGGACTGAAAAAGACAAGCACAACATTGAGGAAAAACAGAAAAAAAAAAAAGGTAACTAAAAGCAAAAGTAAAGAAAAAGAAACAGAAAGGTATTCAAAAGTGAGACCATTATGAGACCAGCACAACATTCAAAAGTGAGACCATTGCAAAAGAGAAAGAAAAAGACAAGCACAACGTTTTATGAGACCATTAGCATCAAAAGTGATAGGGAAAAAGGAATTCACCTTGATTTATGAGACCATTACAGTGAATTCACTTTCAGTTGCAAAAAGAAAAAGAAAAGAAATCAAGCAAGGGATAGAGGATTTTACCGTATCTGAAGACGTCCACTGCGAAGGGGAGGAGTCGGCGTCGTGTGTTGGAGACGGAAGGAGAAGTCCACTGCGGCGAGGATGAGTCCACTGCGTCGGAGAGGAAGAGATGCGCAGCTGCGAGGGTTTTTTAGGGAAGGGAGAATTTTTGATTCCCGACTTGGCTATTGAATCCGAATGAAGGGAGGGGGGGGGGGGGGGGGGAGGTGGTATTGGGCCATATCCTAATTTTAGGGATTGAATCCTTTTTTTTTATTCCCATATCCACATACCAAACATAAACAATGGATATCATTTCTTTCCATTCCCATTGAGCCCTCTAAATACCCCCAACCAAATAGCCCCTTAGAATAATAGTAAGAGTATTGCCCCCACAAAGTTTTAAAGAATAGGGGCAGAATGGAAGATGAATTGACAAAAACTCAAATAATAATGTATTTAGTTTATTAGTTAAAAATATAAGGATGAAATGCACCAAATACCACATAACTATAGGCTTTTTGCAATAAACACCACTTTTCTTTAAAAACTCCAATTACAAGCACTTTACTTTCAAAACGTGCGTCCAGTACCACTATGTTAGTCAATTCCGTTAAGTGACTAACAGTCAAAAAAAGACAAGGGCAAAATCGTTATTTCACATGTGCGGCACTGTTCATCGTCTTTTTCGATAAATAGTTCCGGTGCTGTTCATCGGCAAATTTTTTTTTTTTTTCCTACTTCCTTCTCCGATGAAGACCCAAATTGGACCCAAAAGAAGAAGAAGAAGAAGAAGATCCGATTTAATTGGGTCTTCATCGGAAGAAGAAGGAAAAAAAAAAATTACCGATGAACAGTTTCGGGCGATGAACAGTGTATAAACTGTTCATCGGAGAAGACGATGAACAGTGATGTACATGTGAAATAACGGTTTTACCCCTGTCTTTTTTTGACTGTTAGCCACTTAACGTAATTGACTAACAGAGTGGTATTAGGCGCACGTTTTGAACGTAAAGTGCTTGTAATTGGAGTTTTTAAAGGAAAGTGGTATTTTTTGTAAAAACCGATATTTATGTGGTATTTGGTGCATTTCATCCAAAATATAATGAATTAATAATATGCGGTTTTCAAAATATGTACAAGTATTTTAGAAATGTTTTGTACAATATTTTACTCCATATATTTTTATATATTGTCTAATTTCTTTGACCCCACCAAACTTGTAGGCTCTTTGGCTCCGTCACTACTATAGGTGTTGAATCCCTCCTTAGCACCGAGCTCACTTGACGTTGGCCTCCTCCTCCTTCACCCTGCTTTTGGGAGGAGTTTCCCTGTTTAACTCCGATGGCAAAGTTAGTATCGAATCTAAGAGAATTATGCGTATGCTAAGTCAGGATTCAATTACCTCTCTTAGGAGGAAACCATTGAGTATTTATACTTGGCAAAAGTAGAGAAGGCTCCAGCAGCCTAAGTTAGGTAATTCTGGTGTCATCCTCCAGCCCCAACACGTGTTATTTGCACACTATAAAGGGACGCTTAATATAAGACACTGTAATCCAGGTCGTCTGCAGACGAGGTGAACTCCCCACGTCGTTCATGGAGGGGGTTGGTACTCTAGGTCGTCACGGGTGGGTTCAGAGGTTGTCACGGATGACGTCAGCGTCAGGTCACATCTGCATTAATTTAGTATCCAACAATAGCCCCCAAAGTAATGGAGTGAAAGTTGAAGACGAAAGTCCATTACTTTTTAAAAGTACGCAGCCCCCAATTAGCGCAGGTTTTCACGGGGTCATCCGGGGTGACTTTGCAATGGACTTTATTAGGGGAAGGTGGCGACCTGCCAAGATCGAATTCTCAACAGTGTATCTCTATACAGTGTAATAACTTATCATTCTTGAAAGTGTTGATGAGCAAGATGATGTTGCAATTTTGGAGTAAGAGAACCCGCTATCCAAAGTCCAAATTGATATTGTCCTCCATAGTTATTGTAGCGAAAACTTCTGACCCCGCCCAATCAATTGCTGGACTGACTTTGTCAGCATGTGACCTTAACTTCTGGGGGAAAAATGCTTCTATATTCTTGGATTTGAAACCCCAAAACGTGGCAAATATCCAAATTGAACCATTGACAAAAAATCGAACTAAGGGATCACCTCAACTTTATTCGGATAACCAGCCATAGCCCCCTCGAGTAATGGGCTGAAGTGACAGCCGAGGTCAGTTACTTTTATTTTGAAAGGATCGCAGCCCCCTAATAGATGCTCCTATCAATAATAGCTGTCCAACGGTTCAATTTACCAAGCAATAAATAATGATGACCGTTTATCCGCGCCCCACGCTCATCCATTACTCTGTCTGTTATTTCAAATTTAAACTCCTTTAACACGTTTCCTCATACACTTCCCGCTTCTTTCACTTCCTAACCTAATTACACTTTTAATCTACTTAAACTTTCGGCAGTCTATTTCTTTTCGCCTTTACGAAATTTGCCAATTGACAAATCTTTTCTTTTCACGAAACCTCCACAATTGCTAATCTCCTTCTTCTTTCTCAACTTTGAATTTTGAAAGTTGCTTACGAGCTTCCTGAATCTTTTCGCTATGTCTCACTCAACTGATTCCGATAACATCACCCATGGAAGCTACACTGGAGAAGATGAAGATATGGATTTGGAGGTCAATTTTGATCCCGCGGAGTCATCCCCATCTAATTCTCGCACCGCCGGTACTTTGAAAAATGTCCCAGATGACCGAACAGAACCGATGCCCCAAATGGCAGGCCCTTCTACCTCTGGTGCCAACACAGTCGAATTTCCGCCCACGGATATTCTACCACCACGTCCCGGCACTATTCAAGCTATTATGAGTGAGATTCGGGACGAACATCTTCAACAACTTCGTCGTCGATACGCCATCCCTAACTCTATTCATATTTTCGCTTCACCGGGGGGGACCCGATAGCTAGACTGCCGATAGGACGTCAGAGGGGCGCGCTACCGTATACGATTATCAAATGCAGTTCGGCCTCAGATTTCCCCTCCCCGAAGGAATTAGAGGTTGGTTGGACCACTATAGAATGAGCATCTGCGAGCTAACTCCCATTGCTAGCCGAATGTTTATTGGGTTTTACTAACTGTGTGCCAAAATTAGAATAGTACCTGCTGAGAAGTTGTTGAGAAGCATGTTTCTGTTTAAGAAAGTCGGGCAAAATTCTCACTAGTATTACCTCAATAGGCGCAGTACCTCCCCAATGCTCATAGTGAACCCTGTTGATTCTATCCCTAGGTGGAAAAAGAATTACTTCTTCGTTGATGCCGGTGCCACCAACCTTCCAATCCACCTCATTCCTCGCGATGTTTCAGTCACATCAAGTGAGCGACCTGAAGAGCCCGACGTCCTTGCCCTTTAAACAGTCTCGAAAATCTGGGCAAAAAGATCGACGGCAGCACCAAACCAAGTAATAAAATACTCAGGGCGGCAGACCTTTTTCCTCCACTGACACCGAACTCAGGTATTATAGTTTTCTACCTTTATAATCTTGAAAGCACATTTCTGTACTTGGCGTTTATTTTTTGACTCTGTTGCTGCTTTTACCCTACTCTTTTCCAGAGGTCGCAGAGACCAGTTCACGAGTTGGCCAAACTGAAGACGCATCCCAACCACCTCAGGAGGCTTTGGCTACCGAAGCCACCCTGGATGCGATCACCTCCACCTCAGCTGCTGAAGCCAACGTGGGGACTAGCGAGATCAGTCGAGGTAACCTCACCCCTACTCCAGAGGTCCGGGTTGAAAGTACTTCCACCCCGGAAGTTGTGATCATTCCCTTTGAATCACAAGAACACGTGGATCTAGGAAACATGGCTCGAAGTCCTCCTTCATGTTCTCCTTTACACCTTGACGAAGAAGAAGACATATGCTTATTTGATCTAGGCATCGACCTCCCTGAGGTTAGTGCGCATTCCACTAACCCTGTTAGCAATCCTTCAGTTCTTGATGTCTCTCCATTGCAGCAATTAGCTATCCCCATTCCAGTTGATAGCTCACCCAATTCCAATTCAAGAGCTGAAACTGCCATCGAGGTTTCCTCCGAAGTGCCATACTCGCATTGGGCCGCTGAAGTCGAGACCATTGCGGTAGTGACTTCTAGCAGTATTCCTTCGCCCACAAAACCTGTGGACAAAGGCAAAGTAGTAGCCTTGCCAAAAATAAAAACTAGGGATTTACCCCCACCTCGTCCCAGAATCAGACCGCTACTCGGAATTGTTATTAACGATCCTACTTTAGAAAATCGACCTCAACCCCCGACTGGTATGGATATCAATACCTAAGTATTTGTTTCTTTTCACTTTTTAACAAATATACATATTTATACATTGATTTTTGGCTTAGAATCCCATCCTTCAGCTGATAGTCGTAAACGAACTCGAGACGAAGGATTGGGCAGTGATGAGGTCCCTGCCGGGGAACCCAGACGTTCTTCCCGACTCCACCCCTATTCAACTACAGAATCAACTGACCTCACTGATCGGGACCAACCGCTGAAACGGATTCGTCGAGGTCCCTCCATCCCTGTTACTTACAACATCCGGGATGAACCAGACTCTTCCAATCACTCTTTCACCTTCTGAGGTGACTCAAGGCATTACTTCAGAGGAGCGGAGTTCGTCAATCTTCAATCCCACCGCATTCGAGATGCTATCCCCGAGCGCGAAGATGATTACACAGAGGCTGAATTGGAAGCTGCTATTAACGAGCATTTGAACTGGACTCGGTGGTTTCTTCAATAGGTAAACCAATATTTAATTACTCAAACCATCCCGCTAGTATGATATTTCAAAATAATCTCCTTTTTCGCACTTCAACATATCGCAGGAGGGAGAACTGATGTCAGCACAATTACGGCGTATGATTGCCTTGGAAGATTATGCCCAAGAGTGCGAAGCGGAAATCCGACGTCTGCAAGCCTTGCCTTCGATCTCAACAGAGTCAGTTGAATTACGTGAGCTGCGAGAAGAACTGAATGCCACAAGGCTGTCGATGGGCTTACTTTAATCTACCCACGATCAACTAACTGCTGAGGTCGCAAAGCAAAAGCTCCCACTTGAAGAGCTCGAGGCCACTAATGCATCTCTTCTCACAGACCATGAGAAGATGGAAAGAGCCAAAAACGGTGCAATTAAAGCCCGAGAAAAACTCTGGACAGACCTATCCAAACTGCAGGATGTTCACGACCACGTAAATAAAGCAAAAACAGCACTCAAGCCAAAAAGGAGGCACTTCAGAGTGAGAAGGCAACATTTCAGGGCGGGATAAATCAGTTATCTTCCCAGCTAAGCTCCTCGTAGGAAGAGAATGTTAGACTTCGGGCTGAGCTCCAACGGGTCCAAGGTTAACTCCCTGCTATTTTTCGTAGGGGCTGGGAGTCTTGCCTAAAGAAAGTCGCCCCCTCTTTCTGAAAAGAGGAGCTGAAGCTGTGCTTAGCTGAGATTGGCTTCAGCGCCTAGTTCAACGGCACCGTCGCGAAGCCCGAGATTTCTATCATCGGTCTTCCAGCTTAGGTAGACTTTTCAACAGTCTACTGCAATCAGCGGTCAAAGCTAGCTATAACGACGGTGTCACTGATCGAGCCAAGCGTGGGGAAACTATCGGGCCGAACAATCTTCTGCCAGCTCGCGACAGATTGTTAGATCTTGAAAACACTCCGGCACAACTATGGGAGCTGTTCAAAGAGAAGGCCAGGTCGGCAAACTTAAGAATATCCGGTGTTCCGACCTGCGCAGAACCTGAGCCGCCACCAGACTTACCTGTCGAGGGTCCAGATCCATTTCCGACCAACGAAGAGTGTTTAAGTACTCTTCACGTCCCGAACCTTGATGACGACCCGGCTCTACTTGCTGAGATTCCACATGACTTGATGCCCCCTCCTAATAATGAAGATGCCAACCTTATTGCGGCTTCGACTTCCACCACTCTTACCACATCCGTTGCTGATCCTGGCGATGATGCTAACCTCAACGGTGCTAACCCTGATAAGCCTGCTTCATAATTTTAAACTCTTTGATTTTTTGTACTTATTTAACACCACTTTAATTGAATTTCTCCTTACATTTGTATCAATTTCACAAAAGCCAGTTTAAAAAAAGTTCGCTAACTTTTTGATATTTTTGATAGTGCGTCACCGACCTTGGGCAAATTAGCGATAAAGTGGTTTGACATACTTTAACAATGATGTCGACGTCACCGAACTCGGTAAAAAATCGAACTAAGGGGTTTGCATAGTTTACCGACGATGTCGAAGTCACCGGACGATGTTAGCGTCAACGACCTTGGTGAAAATCAAACCAAGGGGTTTTACAATTTAATGACGATGTCGACATCACCAACCTTGGGAAAACATCAAACCAAGGGGTTTGCATAGTTTACAGACGATGTCGACATCACCGACCTTGGGATTAAACCATCCAAGGGGTTTAAATTTGTTTAGACGATGTCGGCGTCACCGACCTTGGGATTAAACCTTCCAAGGGGTTTTAAATTTGTTCAGACAATGTCTGCGTCACCGACCTTGGGATTAAACCTTCCAAGGGGTTTTAAATTTGTTTAGACGATGTTGCCGTCACCGACCTTGGAATTAAACCATCCAAGGGGTTTAAATTTGTTTAGACGATGTCGGTGTCACCGACCTTAGGATTAAACCTTCCAAGGGGTTTTAATTTGTTTAGAAGATGTCGGCGTCACCGACCTTAGGATTAAACCTTCCAAGGGGTTTTAATTTGTTTAGACGATGACAGCGTCACCGACCTTGAAAAAAATCGAACCAAGGGGTTTGCGTAAACACAAGAGAATCATATACAACCTGTAGCAGATGATTGTATTGTAACGTAAGACACAGAAGAATTTTTAACCATAGCCAAAGAAGCATCTTGTCCACGAATCAGTGAGCCAATCAACAAAAACCATAGAGATGATGCAAATATACTAATAACCAAAAAATGCAAGCCTGTAAAAGCCACTACTACAAAATGGACTTTCTACGGCGGTGCTTTAACGGCGGAAAGACCAAAACCGCAATTAAAAAGAAAGTACGGACTTTCTACGGCGGTTCTATATAAAACCGCCGTAGAAAGTCACCTTTTTACGGCGGTTTCTTTTTACGGCGGTTTTTTAAAACCGCCGTAAAAAGGGTACTTTTTACGGCGGTTTTTGAAACCCGCCGTTAAAAGGGTACTTTTTACGGCGGTTTTTAAAACCCGCCGTAAAAAGGGGTACCTTTAACGGCGGTTTTTCAAAACCCGCCGTAAAAAGGGGTACATTTAACGGCGGTTTTTACTTTTTACGGCGGTTTTTGAAACCTGTCGTTAAAAGGGGTACTTTTTACGGCGGTCTTTCAAAACCCGCCGTAAAAAGGGGTACCTTTAACGACGGTTTTCAAAAACCACCGTAAAAAGGGGTACTTTCTACGGCGGTTTTATTTCTAACCGCCGTAGAAAGTTCCTTTCTAGACGGTTGTATTTCTAACCGCCATATAATTAATAAATATGATGAATTTTTCTATAAAATTGATAAATAGTAAAATACATATTTATTATTAAATTTTAAAAAATTTGGGGGTTAATTTTCAAAAATAGAAATTAATAGGAATGGAGGAACGGGCGGGAATTCACAATTACGGGCTTTCTACGGCGGATTTATTAAAACCGCAGTAGAAATGGACTTTATACGGCGGTTGTAATTGAAACTGCCATTGAAAGTAACTTTCAATGGCGGTTTCAATTACAACCGCCATGGAAACTTGATTTTTTTTGAATTTTAAGGGTTTCCCTTTGTTTCATCTCCAACCGGCCGCAGCTAGCTTCCCCCTGTTTCCATCTCGAGCAAACCGAAGCATTCTCTCGTTGCCGACGCCCATCCTCTTTCCGTTGGTTTTTTCTCTTGTCTTCCCCCGAAGTCGTTCTTCCGGTAGCGTTGATAACAAGATCCGCCATCACCCAACTCCGGATATGGTTTCTTAATCGGCCATCACCCACCACTTGGAGTTAATCCCCCATCATAATTTCACCACAATCGGTCCTTGTTGTGGGCTTCAAATCATAAAAAGGTAATATAGAATAGTTTCAACTTTATTTAAGCTTTACAAATTTTATTGTTACTTGATTATTGTGATTGGCCTAGGGTTTATTATTATTGTTAAATTCGGGTTTGGTGAGATGATGAATGATTAAATTCGGGTTAGTGTTCTATCGGTGATTATTATATTGTTCTTATTGTTAATGATTAAATTAATTAGAATTTGATGGATGCAAGCAAAAATTTTTGAAGTTTGGTGGTTGTTCGGTATATTAGCATGGAAGTTTTGATATATATATTTTGAATAAAGTTGAAATATATATATCTATATATATATATATATATCAAAACCTTTCTAAGGCTGTTCCTACTAATTTTGATATATATTTTTTGAATGTAGAGAAAAAAATAAAATATTAAATTTTTTTTTTACAAATTTTTTAACTTTCTACGGCGGTTATCTTCAAAACCGCCGTTGAAAGTTAACTTTCAACGGCGGTTCGCTTAGGAACTGCCGTGGAAAGTTAACTTTCAACGGCGGTTTTGAAGATAACCGCCGTAGAAAGTAGACTTTCAACGGCGGTTATCTTCAAAACCGCCGTTGAAAGTTAACTTTCAACAGCGGTTCCTAAGCGAACCGCCGTTGAAAGTTCGGACTTTCTACGGCGGTTTTGAAAAAAACCGCCGTAGAAAGTCCGAACTTTCTATGGCGGTTCACAACCGCCGTAGAAAGTCTACGACTTTCTACGGCTGCCAGATAGATGGCGGTTCAAAAATGCCAAAAACCGCCATTAAAAGCCCTAAAAAACCGCCGTAGAAAGTCCTTTTTGTAGTAGTGAGCAAAGAATAATCCAGTTTTCAGAACACCACAGAGCATTAAATACTCCTTAAATCTAGAAAGCTAATTGCAATAGAAAATCAAGACGATGAAATAAATTCTGACAGGAAATAACTTGAAGCATGAAATTCCATCAACAACACACTTCATCACAGCCTTTAATTTCAAAAAGAAAAAGTACTCCAAATTATCCCAAACTTCATAATCAAATGCACCCTCCCCTAGCTCCACATTCCGCATAAAATTCCAGAAATCAAAACCAATAGGCTTATCGTACCCAAATTTCAGAAAAGAAGCTACCCTCCAAGACAAAGAATATAGCCGTCAATCAGTCATTAATAATCCTTCAAAGTTGGAGTAGAAATGGAATATGAAAACCAAAGTCAAAATATCTGAGAGCCAGGAGGAGTTGGAAATTTGAGGATATCAACACCAGGGAACTAGAGATCAACGCGAATCAAAGATCAAGAAGAGTAAGGCATGCAAACATTATCCAATCTTTGTTAAAAAGAATATTAAATATGTAAGAGCCAAGGTAGAAAAAACAAACTTTCGCAAAAAGGCTAAATCGGCCGCATTAACAACAAAATCCTTGAGCGCTCATGAGCATGCCCAAAATAGGAAGGGACCAAATATCGAATAAAAACCCATAGGTGATCAGATTGGAAGAAACTCCAACCCCCGTGCTTCACAACCACCGGAGAAGGACCACAAAGCAGAGAGAAAGGTAAAAGGGGCCCTACGGTGGGCGCCAATTGTTGAATCCCTCCTTAGTGTACAAGAAATACACTCCAATGACTATATATAACAGAATATTTCACTCTAATAGGTCAAATTTCCTTGTAAGTACCCGTTTTGAGTTAACTGTTCGACGACCTGAGAAGGCTTGAAAGAGCCACATTTCACTCTAAAGGGGAAAAAAAAGAAGTTATAAACAAACTAGGTCAACATTTTTATTTTTATTTTATCTTGGAAATATTAAAATAAGCTATGTGAAAAATGTAGAAAAATTAATTGTACTTGAAATATTGAAAAGTACTCTAAAGAGCAAAAAGTATTTATAAATTAAACAATGAGATTAAAAATATGAAATGACACAATTTAAAGCTGATGAACTAAATAGAAATAAACATCCCAAATTAAGAGACAAACATAATAACTTGTCGTAAAAATTATATACTCCCTATGTTCCACTCAAAAAGTTCACTTTGAAATATGTACAGTTTATTATGTGTTGTGAGGTACAACACTTTAAATAAGTAATTTAGCACCATATTATTAATTTATATTCTAGCTTTCTAAGTAAATGCTAATTGTGAACCACACTATTATATTTGTAAATGTATGTAGTGTGAACAAGTCCAAAGTGGATTCTTTAAATGAGACAATAATTTTTTTGAAAGTGAACTCTTTGAGTGGGATGGAAGAAGTACATAACTAGAAGCAGAACTTTAACACCCTTTATCACTCGTCCATTAAGAAGTAAGAGGTCGGGGGGTCGATTATTACATCTATTAGTTCTGCCTCTTTAGAATGCAAGTTGATAGGACTCTGCAGGAGGCTTTCTACTTCGTTCTTCCCCTCCCCACAGCATCTGTCTTCGATGTAATAGATGACAGGACTATGAAATATGATGATGCATTCAAAATTCAAAAAGGGAGAAAAAAAATTATAGAGTAAGAAATGAACTGATAATCACTAAGTAAATAAATAAATAATAAATTTGATCGAAGTTGGAAAAGCAAAAGAGCTTTGGAAGTTATGTTCCTCAAGTAAAGTAATCATGCATTCACAAGCAGATGCACTGCACGTACGTATATTTCGTACGCACCAAGAACTACTTTGGGTATTAATTTCCACACTTTTGTTTACGTTAAGCAATCAATTAGGTAGATAGCCAAATCCAATTAATTAGTACTAGATAGTAGTATTTAGTGGTAAAACCAGAACAAAAATCTTTGAGGGGTCAAACATATAAACAATTTTTTTCTAAAGTAAAATACATATAAAATTTTCTTTTTTTGCCATTGAAAAATACACTTCTAATAAAGGTGGGGGAGGGGGCTGGAGCGGTCCGGGGACCACCCCACCCCCCTTGGATCCGCCCATGATAGTACTGAATATTACTCTCCCTCCATTCCATTTTGTCACGTTCTAAAATGTATTTCATGCGTCCCATATAAATAGTTTCGTTGTTGAATTTTTTTTTTCAATAAAATAATTCAGTTTCAATTTGTGTATATTGCAAACCCTTACTCATATAGTAATGTATTGTCTATAATTAATCATTATTTATAAAGTAATGTTATAACTGAAAAATATGTTGTCAAATTATTTATTTTAATTGTTGTACCTTACTATTCATATGTAATAAATATCAAAATGTTCTATCTTGATTTTTTTAGTGGTACAGAATGAGTATAATTTTTATATGAATTTGAAATACAACACCTAAAATAAATAATTTTATTACTAAAATTTTTGTTGTTGAAAGAAAAATACTATTTCATTAATATTGATGCGTTGTAATTTGTTTTGGGGCTTCGGGTGGGGGATTTGTGTTGAGGGATTCTATAGGGTATGTCGTTATGGCGGACTCTCTGTCACTTGGGAGTCCCACTGGTTTCTAGGCAGAAGCTACAACTCTATATCGTGGTCTACTGGCTTGTAAGGAGCATGGGGTGGTCTTGATACAGGTTGAGATGGCAGTCCTTGCTGGATTGCTTTCACAAGGGTATTTGGTTGTGGAGAGCCTCATATGTCCTGAGGAAGGTGGTAAAGTTGAGGGATTCCTTTGGAAATTTCAGTTTTAAGCATATATATAGGGAGGCGAATGCAGTTGCACATCTATTAGTTCAGCGAGCTAGTCATTCACGCGTGTCTTAGGTCTTCCTCCATGTTTCTATGCCCTCTGAGCTAAGAGGTTTGGTCAACTTGGATGCAAGATCTTTCCCTTACGTGAGTAGATAGATTCTAGGGACTGTATTGGAGGGCAGATCTTATTCCCCCCTTCTTCACACCTTCATATGAATAAAGGGTCTATCTGGTTGCTACTTCTATATATAAAAAAGAAAGAATAATAATATACTCCCTCCGTCCCATTCAAAGAGTCGTGTTTGTAACATTGAAAACAATATTACAAACATGACTCTTTGAATGGGACGGAGAGAGTAATATATTTGAAAAGGCTATTGTTATTGCTAGACCAAATATTAAAAGAGAAGGAGTTGTAATTTATTTCAGTAGGCAATAGCAATTAAAATACAAAAGATGAGGCGTGAGGCGGTTCCAGTAAATTGATTTAATTAATTCAAACAATATTTCACATAATTTTTAAGGTTTGCTGAACTTATAAATTCACTCTGTCACAATAACGACTTCATTTCACTTGAAAAAAAAAAAAACTTTTAAGTAAAACTGTGACGTTTTAAAATATGATTATGACTTGGATAGTGAATTTCATGTGCCTATAAATTTGTAATACTAAAATATCACAAACATGATTATTCTACTAGGACAAATGATGTACGATCACTTATTTAAAATATTTTGTTCTGTCTAACAACAAAGTTTTAAGGAGAAACTATATTATTTCACTAAATATTTTTAAGTAACGTTTTATAGTAGAATTGCGTTGTTTTATTAATTTGAATATGAGTAGACATAACATTGTAGACATGTAATCCTCACTCTGATGAAGTACAATAAAACTAGTTTAAGTTCAAATATGTCAAACTATACAGATTGTTAACACCCTCGTGAAAATGAATAAAAGAAAAAAGAAGGAGAGAGATGACGAATTTGCAAACGATTAACGTTATGAAAAGTTTGAAACCCTTCTAATTAGGAAAGTACTCTGATTTTGAAGTGTGAAACACAAACAATATTGCTGCGCGCGTAATTAATTTCGTATATATGAAAGGGAAAACATCGAATTTGTTGCATTATGTAACTAGTCAATGACTCCAGCTACGAAAGTTGAAATTAAGAGAAAAGTTAATTAATTATGTTAAACCATACGTTGACCTAATTTTTAATTTTTCTTTTTTTATCGTTATTTAATCAAATGACTGACTACATAATTCACTTCAAAAGTTATCCGTACTCCCTTCTTCCCATATTAATAGTTTCGTTTTGAGTTGTACCTTATAACTTAAAAATAATTGTATCATTGAACTTTTTTAAAAAGACCGAAGGAGTATTTGAGTATAAAAAATTTGGAATAAAATCTTTCTAATCATTTTAATTTGTATATAAGGGTAAGATCACATACCCGTTACAGAATCTTTTAGTCATTTGATATCAAATGACCTTTATAACAGTCTGAACTACAGTTTTAGTAAAATATCCAACCAGGGTCGGAGTGGGGGGTAGGGTGGTTCTCGGACCCCTCCAACCCCTTCATGCACCCTTATTAGTAATGTATATTATCTATTAAAATTTTTATTTTACAATGTATTCAACTGTCAAAAAAAAGTTTATTCATATAATGGAGCCCTCTGAAAATTTTAAAATATAGTTTTTAACTCCGCTGCTGCATCCAAGACCATTAATTATTCAATGAGTAAATGATTCTGTAACGAAATTATGATATTTTCCTGTATAATATATAATTGAGACACAAAAAGTGAAACAGATGATTAGTTCTAATCTTTCTTCTGATTGGGTGCACAAGTGTCACCGTCCACAAGGTGACGAGGACCACTATTGGAATTGCAATGAATGGCCATTAAAGTTTCAATCTCCATGCTTTTTGGGTTTTGGAAGTTTGAGTTTTGATAATGGTCAAAACACATCAAAAGGGACGGTTGACCCTCAGCTATACGGGTAATACGTTACTATCTGTAGGTAGCTTTTTATCCTCAACATGCCACTCTATATTTAGCTCATCATTCTTGGTGAATAATAATTAAATGATTGCAACATCTCACCAACACTCATATAAATGTGCTTTTCGGCCATGTGTGAATGCATTATTAGCCTTGCTTATCAAGCTTGTGATATCCACCGGCCTCAACTCTCACGAGTCACGAGTGAGTATCAACTGCGGAGGGAGGAACGTGTACGTCTCTCTTGTTCATTTCAGTAAAAATTTAAGGCTTATCATAAAAATGGAAATTTCAAGGAAAATAAAATGAGTCAATTTTCTCCTTCTTAAAGTAAAAAGTGGTTAGTTCACCCTTCGACTAAAACTTGAAGAAAATACAAAGATGAAGGTAAAATCCCTTAAGAATCTAGCATAAAAATGTTGTGAAATAAAGAAAAAATAAAATGGGTTTTTGTTTATTTATTATTTATTTGAATGTTCTACCATTTTTATTTTTTATGTTTACGTGGTTAACGAATAATTTTTGTAACAATTTTGGTTCTTTATATTTTAACATAGAACTTTCGGTTCTTTATATTTCACTTGCAAAAAATTCTCCATTATGTTATAAAAGTTTTACTCTTTTTGTTCCTAGTGATTGAATATAAGTACTTTTTGTTGGTCAATTGGCCCCTTAAATTGGAAATTTAACAGGGGGTGGAGTAGTTTGCTTCAAACTAAAACTTTGACCGTCTGAATTTAGAGTTTTAAAAATTCTCTTTTGAAATCGCTAAAAAGAAATTCTAACACTTAGAAAAAAATCCAATCAAACAAAATATGAATGCTATAGCCTATATGCATAAGTCTAAGAATGAGTGGAAGTGTCTTGAAGTGATACCTCCGAATAGTATATTCTCTCAGTCACATTAAAATAATCTATTTTTAAAAATATACAATTTATTATAAATAAGGCAACACCTAAAATAAATATTTTTATACCATATTTTTCACTTATATTTTTAATTTTTAAATAAAGATTAATTGTAAACCGCATATTATTATGTTAGTAACAATATGCAATGTAAATGAAAATAAATTATTTTATTGGGACAAGAATACTTTTTGAAAATGGTCTCTTTATATGCAATGGAGGTAGTAAAACAAAGTGGATAAAACACAAAGATTTATACTAGTTCAAGTTTTCTTCCAAAACTTTAACCCACTCATTATTGTTATTATTAAAATAAAAATGAGTGAACTGCCAGAAATGTTATTATACTTTTTCAGAATCTCTCGTTTGATTACTAAATTTTTTTTTCCCAGAAATGTCATCACACTTTCAAAAATGGGCCAGAAATGTCATTCCATTAGATTTTTCCATTAGAGCTAATAGAATAGTCAACATATGCCTCTCATAAGCTTTTTTTTCAGGGGTATTTTTGCCTTTTTACTGTTCATTTCTTTTTTTTCTTCTTCTCTAATGGTTCAGACCATCTTATTCATTTTTTTTTTCTTTCTTTCTTCTTCGACTGTTCAGACCAGCTTCTCTTTTTCTTCGACGATTCAGACCGTCTTCTTCGTGCTGCCGCAACCGCCGCAACTTTCAGCCGCGTTCGCTTGTTGTACGCCTAAGGGGGGAGGGGGCTGCAGAGGGAGTGGGAGGGGAGGCGGACAGAAGTAGAAAAGGGAGGCGGGATTTGGGGAAGAAGATAAATAGTAAAAATGGGGAAGGAAAAAATTATAGTAAAAAGACAAAATTACCCTAAAAAAATGCATGTGAGATGCACATATTGCCTATTCCATTAGGGCTAACAGGAATAAACAGCCAAATGACATTTTTGGGGCCAAAAAAAAAAAAAATTAGCGTCCAAACGAGAGATTTTAAAAAGGCAGAGTGACATT
This sequence comes from Leptodermis oblonga, assembly GCA_016801395.1. Taxonomy (NCBI): domain Eukaryota; kingdom Viridiplantae; phylum Streptophyta; class Magnoliopsida; order Gentianales; family Rubiaceae; genus Leptodermis; species Leptodermis oblonga. Next base: position 7,695,151 of record CM028755.1, read on the forward strand.
TTTGGTAGTTCACTCAATAAAAATAGAATAGTTTTTTTTGTGCTTTAATTATAAAGCTTAGGGCATACGCAACGGTGGACCATTGGACAATTTTTGTCCAAGGTTTGGACCATTTCGGCCCAACGGTGGACCAAACCTTGGACAAAACTTGATGAGGGCATCCCCAGCTCTACGACAAGTCAGGACGCAGAGGATCACAGTTCGAGTGATGCAGACTCGGGAAGTGCTCCATAAAGGCCTGCCAATGTTCCAGGACCCAAGTCCTTATCAAAGAGATCCGTTTGTTAACATAGATGGGCCTATGACCCGAAGGAGGGCAAGGAAGCTCAGAGCCAATCTTGAAAACCTTGTTCGAAGGTGTACTTCAGAAGCCCAGCTCGTTACGGACACAAACGCCCTTGAAGAGAATAGAAGGAAGGTTAAAAGTGTCATTTTATTCTCCATTACAGAGGAAATGACGCCTACTAATCAATCCAACTGAAGGAAAGGGCATTTCTTGAAGTTCTTGATTTTCTTGAAAATCTTGAATTTCGTAGTTTACATAATCTTGAAAATCTTGAAATTCTTGATTTTTGACATTTCTAAATGATTCCGGGAGATTCCAGAACATCCCTAAATCATCCACCTCATGCGCCATCATCATTGGGCCGAACCTCCCTTGAAGTCCGCTACTCCAAGTTCGGCCAGTCCAACAACCCGCCAAGGACAGCCCAATTCGCATAATGGTAGGGTTTTTAGGGTAGAGTAAGGGATAAAGATTTGTGCATATTTCCTATTCTTACTCCTTGTTTGTTACGAGTTGGTTAGGTTGTTACAAGTTTGTTACAACTAGATCAACTTGGTAGTTTCCAAAAAGGGAAACCACCACCAAAGATTGTGGACTAGATTTGAAACATGGGTAAAGATTGTGGACTACTATTGATTTTTTTTTTTCCATATTATTTAAGAATAACACATTTATCTTACTTTTAAAGATATTGACAATTTTGATTCCTTTTACTTATTATAGGAGCTTCCAAAGTCACAAAAAATTATGTTACAGTTGTATTATATTCATCTCAAGTTTGCGTTTTTAAAAATTAATTACTCCATCTGTTCCATCAGAAGAATCCATTTTGAAAAATATTTCTTGTTCAAATAGAATAGTCAACTTTTAAATTTTTTTACTCTTCATACCCTTACTAATATAATAATGTGTGGTTCACAATTATCTCATACTTAATAAGTATATGTGTGGAATAAATGGTGTCAAATTATTTATTTTAGTTGTTGTACCCTAACATTCATAATAAGTATATTTAATAAACTTATAAGAGTATTTTTATAAAAAGAATTTTAGTTGAGAAATATTTTCTTTAGAAAATTTTATAAAATCATAAAATTATTTTATTTCAAAAGTCTCGAATCGGGTAAAACCGATTGCACTGATATGAATAGTAAAAATATAAGTTTTAAAGAATATTATAGGGCTGTGTAAGTTTTAAATTTTATATATTAATAAATAATATAATTTTTTATGATAAGCATATTCTGAGTCTTGGTGCAAACTAGGTAGACATCCGGTGAAGCTACCCCTTGTATGTGGGGTAGTGAATCTGGGGTGTCACAGAAATTAATGTGAAAGAATGTTTAAGAAAAACAGAAAATAAGAGTTGGGTAGAAAAAATAAAGAAATAAATAAGAGTAGAGAGAGAGAGGGGGGGGGGGGGGGGGGGCGGGGGGGGGGAAACAAGAATGACAAAGACAAATTACAAGGATGAATAGAGAAAAACTGAAACAAAAAGGTAGAAAAATAAAATAATGTCATAAGTTTGAAAATGGAAAATTATCAAAAACAAGAAGCTATTTAATTTCAACAATTTCTCATTTCCTAAATTCTCATTCTCATAATTCTAAAAATTTCCCAGCAACAATTTCGAATGTAGTTCACAATCTTTGAGGGTGGTTTCAGGAGGTCAAAACCGCTTTTGACTGACGGTCAAACTCGTTAACCATTAATTTGGTCCAATTTTTATCTTTTGGACTAAAATTAAAATAAAACGGATGCATTGTAAACTACATTTGATACTTGCTAAAGATTGTGGACTACATTTGAAACATGGGTAAATATTGTGGACTACTTTTGTAATTTTTTCGTTTAATTTTCTTTGAAGTTAGTAGTTTGCCGAATCCAAGGGAAATGATTCTAGAAGTTAAGAGCTGCGTCTTGCATTCAGACTTTCCTTGGCACTTACCACATCGAGTTCTTGGTTTTAATGGTGTTGGGGATCAGGGATTCACATCAAAACTTGTCCAAGGTTTATGGTATGGACTGAATGTAGTCTAGGCATAACTTTGGACTAATTTTTAGTTCAAAGTTATATTAATTTTTTTATTCATAACATATATATATATACTTAAAAATAAATATAATATATAAGGTTTTATTTATTTAATAATTTTTAATTATTAAATATTATGTATTAAAATTAATTATAATTTTTTATGAAAAATTTATGTTATTTTATTTTTAGAGCGATAATTATTATCATAGAGATAATTTATTTTTTATATAATTGCCATGTTTTCGAGAATAAATAATAGTTGCATAGGAAAACAAAATTAAAAATTAATTTGTATAACGATATAATAAATTAAATTAAATATAATAAATATATAATATTTTAATAAATAATGGTGTGACTAAAAATGAGTAAGCATTTGTGCTAGAACCAATAAGGGGAAAGGCCCAAAGAGAATAGACGTAGACATCTTAATAAAGTAGAGGTTGGGTTGGCATTACCGGGCAAAAGAAGGTAGGCCGGCCAAAAGGCGAATGGCCGGGCTATAGGGTAATGGATAAGGGGTGTCAATTTTAGCTATTAATATGGCAGGAATCTTGCAAGGCATTTAAGAGAAAAGGAGTCGGATCCGAGTCATAAAGAAGGAGACATGTCAGAAAGGTAGTAAAAGCTGGACATCATTAAGGAGAAGACAAATCAGGACGACATTAAAGGCTATAGCCAGAAAAGCGCAACGGGAAAAGCAACAGAGTAAGATAAGGAGAAGACAAATCAGGACGACATTAAAGGCTATAGCCAGAAAAGCGCAACGGGAAAAGCAACAGAGTAAGACTATATATATTGGCCTTTTAGACCAAAAGAGGTACGCAATGTGTTAGAGCTTTAGCACTTGATCCATATCACTTATGTTTTATTCTTTACTTGTTTCTATTTTCAGGTTAGCCTTACAAGTGCTTTGGCTAGGCTAAAAGGGGTTAAATCCAGGCTATACAGTTAATGTACCATCTCTTCTGCAAGGGTATCTGTTTTTCGGGCTCTTTGTGTTTCATCAAATAGTATTTTTGGTATAGAATTTGGTCCAAACTGTTAGGACTGGAGGTAATTTTTTGGTCAAGACTAAAATAAATTAGTCCATAATTTGAACCAAACTCTTGGAGATGGTTTTAAAAGAAACTGAAAAACATAAAATTGCTAGTCACAAAAATTTGCAGTTCCTCATAGAAAAAAGGAAACTACCAGCCAAGAGGGCATTAATGAAGGCACAAGACTAGGGCTGAGAACGAACACGAGCATTCACAAACAAGCTCGGGATCGACTCGTTAAAAATTCGGTTCGAGATCGTTTATTTATTAATAAACGAACACGAACAAAATTTTATGCTCGATTAATAAACGAACAATAAATGAACAAAAGGGAGCTCGGCTCGATTACATTCGTGAATAGCTCGATAAGAAAAAACAATTTTAAAAAAGGATAAAATACATAAATAATTTATTATTCATACATATTACAATGAAAATAAATTTGGTGCAGTGGTAAGACACCAGAACGAGAAGTAAGGGAACTCTGGTTCGAATCTCCACAATGCCAAATTTGTTTTATTTCACAATTTTGAGGTGAATTTCACCCAATCCCACATCGAAAATGAGAGAAGATTTGGGAGAAAAATTCCTTATAAATAGATGAGCATGACAGGAAAATAGAGAAAGAATTTGAGCATGGCTTTTATGCCTACCGAGCTCAAGCTCTATTTCCAGGCTCGACTCGGACTCGAGCTCGAGATAATGAAGCCGAGCCGAGCTCGAACATAGGTGTGTTCAGGCTCGACTCGGCTCGATATCACCCTTACACAAGACCAATTGCCAAGATTGACCACCACTTTAGAGAGTATAAAATCGTAAGTGTAACTACTTAATTCTTGATATTGAATACACTAAAACACAAATAAATTGAGTAAATGATTGCACCACGTGTGTTGGAAGTTGGAATTGAATAAATAAAAATATTCTCTTTATTATCCCAAAAAAAAAGAAAAAAGAAAGAAAGAGTAGACGTGGTTTCGGTAATTGGGCCAAATTGAGTAAAATTAGTTTAGGAAGCCCAAAGTTTAATCTTATACGGCTCTTTGAATAGGCCTTAAAGAGTGTAATTAGCCCAGGAAGCCCAACAAGGATTTTACTTGTGTCACAACACTAGACTTAACCAAATTCCAATACTTTTATTGTACCTTAGGTTTAACCCAGTTAGTATACCTGTCTTGCACAAGAACAAGGCGAATCCCAGTACTATCGGTGAAATTTCACAAGAGCACGAGGTGTCCTCAGTGAAGTTATCTCCCTCCCTAGAGAATTCGTGTAGTAGAATAGTTTAATTGAAAAATAAAAAACTTTTATTTTATATAATTTTCTTTTTGCCGGACAGGAAATTTCAAATACTTGGAATCGAAGTTGTTATGTGCAATCTTTGTGAAAATGCAGGCCGATCTCAATGACTTATTATGAAACATTTAAAAAACACTTTTTTTTTTTTTTTTGAAAGGAAAAAACACTTAAAATTACCCAATATTGAAATTGGGATTTCGCAACATCTGATACACATTACAGATACAAACCAAGAAGCTTGGGCCTGGTTATGGGCTCAATGGGGATCGACAAGGAAGCATTTAACCGACACACCGGAAGGCGATGGTCACGTCAGCCAACAGTTTCAACCGGGTTCGATAATAAAGGATCATGTCGTTTCTTCGGGCTTGAATCGAGACCGCCACGTAATTGGCACAACTCTCGTGTCCTATGAGTGGATGGTTATGAGCACACCGGAGTCTGTACCAATTAATCCATGATGGGCTTGGGCTTAGCCAACGAGCATAATGTTACCATCTCTTGTAAATACTAGTGTTCCACGTGATGGGAAGGTATGTTATATATCATTATATTGAAACTATGTTGAAATAATTTTTTCTTTAACACTAAGTCGAGTTTTGAAGTATTAACAACAGATACTTTCCTCAACGTGCATGTATGATGTATTTTTATCTTCGAGCAAGACAACCGTTACTGAACCCTATGACTCACTTGCGAACGACTGCTTTATCAATATATATACGAAACTAAGTTATATTCATTTTCCCATTGATATCACCGATAAAATTCCAACCAAACAAATGACAGAAACTTGTATTTGATCCATCACTTGATAATGTGCGTATCGTTTAGATTCTAATGTGTTACACAATTATGTTCCGAAAACATTCGTATCGAATTTAACTTATAATATGTCGCGTTTGAAGTTTAGCGTTTAATGTGTAGCTGTTGATGTATCGCGATTATAAATTTAACAACTGATGTATCGTGTATTGCATATAACATCTGATGTATCGAGTGTTGAGTTTAACTAGTGATATATGTACCTAACTGTAGTGAACAAAACACGAAGTTCGAGTTTAGAGCTTAAACTCAGAGAGGGAGAGAACTGTAGAGTATGCGGCCTGTTTCATAATTTACTTCATGGTCCAGTAGGCGTATCTTTGTGGGGTACAAAGCTTACCGGAATTATCAGCTCTGTGAATAATAAATTGGACAGTGGAATTTCGTCTAACGTACGGCAGGATACACTAGAAAATAAAATTAATTCACAATCATTCGTCACATATATATTGTCGACTCACTTTGTTTAATTTTATAAATACATCCAAAAAATAAAAAAATTTAATATATTGTATTTCCGTAAAAAAAAAAAAAAAATCTCATGTTTTCATTATTCAATGTCTTAAACTACGTAATTTTACTTATAAATTTTTATTCCCTTGCTCTCATTTTTTACTTAAGTGGTATTACATATTTTTAACTATTAGACATGATAAGACATGAAAACTTGTGCAAAAGATATAAACTCTTCGTAACCTAGCAATTAAATTTTTTTTTTAATAACTTAAATGTCTCCAAAATCTATATATATATATATATATCATATTTTTTGGTTGAATTAATCTGCAAAAAATAATGTCTGCTATTGTTGATTTAATTAGGTTAAATGTGTCTTCACTAACTTGGGTCAAAAGGACTGAGAACCAACTTGCCCGTAGCTTAGCAGCTTATGGCAAAGTCCGGAAAAATGGCATTTTTAGTCCCTTACATTTGCTCATCTGGCATGTATAATCATTTTTGTTTGTTTGTAGCGATTTTAGTCCTTTACGTTTGAGTTTGTGACAGTTTAAATATGAAATACATAAATATATGTAGCATAGTGGTAAATTTAATATGCAAGAGTCAAGTGAATCTGAAAGCGCGAGTTCGATTCCTATCAAAGCCATAAAGTGCAAAAAAAGACATTAATTTTTTTTTTACGGAGGGTTATTGGAGGCGGGTGCAAAACTGCACCCGCCTCCAATAACCATTACTGGAGGCGGGTGCAAAACTGCACCCTCCTCCAATAAGGATTTGCACCCACCTCCAATAACCCCCTAAGGGGTGGCGGGTGCGGGCACCTCCAAATGGATGCGCCCGCAGCTGAGACGGGTGCTGCAAAAGCCCCTTAGGACCCGCCTCCTAAGGGGCATTTTGTGGTAGTGCATACCGCTTCGCTATTACTTCAATGAAATTCCCCTCTTTTTGCATTAAAAAAAAAATAATAATAATAAAAAAGTAGTAGGCCAAATGCCAACTATAAATTTCAACCTTTTGTTGAATAACAACTCTCTAATTTCTACTCCAACTTTTGGCCCGAAAAAGATTGTCGTAATTAATAGCTAACTACCGAAGAATTATTATCGATCCGGCCGAATGTTGTCAATTGGGAGGCATATAAGTCTTGAATCTTCATTCCCGGACATGTTAAACGTAGAATTTCTTACATAAAGAAATGGCCGGATAGGCTAATTTTGAACGTAGAATTTCTTACATAAAGAAATGGCCGGATATGCTAATTTTGAACGTAGAATTTATACTTTTGAAAACAATAGTTCTACTTTTGAAAATGAATACATTTATAGTCTTGGAAAGAATAATCATACTTGTAAACATAATATTAATAATTTTAATAACAACACTGGAATGACGAGTTATGTTTTCTTTTTTTTTGAAAATTACCGTTGTACTTTTGAAAGAAATGGTTATTCTTTTCAAAATTAGATTTACTATTGATGGAACACGGATTCGGCGTGGCCCAACCCAACATATGAAGGAGCAGCCCAACAGAGTAGAGCAACCTGACACTCCCTAGAGCCCTCAAGAGGACGCCCTAGTCCTTAGAGGGCCGGCGCCTCAGCCTAGGAAGGCGCAATGAAGAGGGTTTGACTCGAAGATAAACATGGAAAATGGAGAAGAGATCATCTCGAAGTCAATCTTCCTCAATAAGATTAGAAGATTTACCTTCCATCTATACAGATAAGGAAGGAATCTTGGAAAACAAGGTAGAATCGTTACAAGATTCTCCCACAGTCACTAAGAAACCCATCAACTATAAATACATAGTTATGAGCTATTACAAAGATACACAATACACTGCAAGAAGTTTGCAACCCTAATCACTACACACTCTGAATCGCTTGTGCTAACTTAAGCACGGAGCTTCTTAGGAAAACTAGTCCCCGCCATTTGCGCGTACTTGTTCGAGAAGCCTCGGAAAGCAGGCGCCGGCCTCGGCACTCAGTGGGCCACCAAATCGATGCTCATCAACTACTTTCCAATATCAGATTTTCACTTTTTTATTTATTTATTTTTTTCTTGAATAATAGATTTTCAATTTTAAAAGTAACCCTATGAAAGAAAAGTAGTATGTTTTTGGCGGCCTCCTTTAATATCTGGCTTATATTTGAAGAACATCTCCAATTAATGTGTTCCTTTGGTGACATGTACAGGAAAAATATTAACTATATGTATGCACACGTGTAAACAAATATGTGGTCCCCACGTACCAATTATCATTAATAAACACTAAAATTAATATGTCCAAATTGGGAGCGGTAGGTTTGAACGTTGAAGAATGAAGTAAGATTAGGCTTATAATTGCTTTCTCAATTTGCTTGTCATATTCAACACGATTTGGGACCAACTATATTATTATTAAGAGGTTCAAATTAAGTAGTTGAAACTTGAAATGTTAGACTACTTTCCATGTCCCTTTCAATACTTTTGATAATATTATACAATACATAAAGTATATATGAATTTCACTTTGGTCGGCGTTGAAAAATTTTGCGCTAATTAACAAGTAATAATGGAGTCTGTATTTTTGACTGTTCTACATTGTGCAGATCAAGTTTAGTCTCTAAACTATCACAATTATATTATGAAAATATGGTATCAAGTTTAGCCTTTGAAGTTCTACGTATTAAGTTTAGCTTATCGTATATACCGAGTTTAGCAGTTGAAGTATCACATATTAAGTGTAGCTTATGATGTTTCGTAATTATGTTAAAATACAAGTATTGAGAAAATACTCGTATCAAATTTAGTTACTGAAATATTATATATCAAACAGTTACATCTGCATATATAGAATTGATTGGGTAATAAAATTTAAATCGAATTATCATGTATCGAACTGACAGAAAATCGAAAAAGGACCCTCCATCTCTATCTGAATTAGAGTGGGGAGGAGGGTTCGTAGTGGTGTAATCCATCAAAAAAAAAAAAAAGTTTGATGGAGAAATATTGGAATGTGTTTGGATTCAACGTTAGTTATGGGCGCCGCTTTTTTATTGCATGTATTCGTGAACCCCAAAATATCCAAATGATGATTCTGACCTTGACTTATATTCCATGTCCAATATATCCCAAGTAGGTAGGTATCTACGGTCGAAAAAATACAAGCGGCCGGAACTGTCCCAACACACACTTTAAACTAGTAGTTATATTCCCGGGACCAATTTGCGTGACCAATTTGCGTGTAGAATTGAAATCAATATAATCGAATCGTAAAATTGTAAGATTTTATTCAAATGTGAATACATAAAATTATCGATAATTTATAAAAACTATTCTTATTTATACTATTTTTGTAATTATAATCTTTTGAATCCGAGTTATAATTGATTGAGTATTTTAAGATCGTAAAATCTTACTAAACGAATCAGGAGTACTTTTATATATATGGACCACGACGGTGGAAAATGATGACGGAGGAGGCGTTTCAAAATGAGAAACAACAGAAAAAAATATCGCTGTTGCGCGTGTACACCAGCCAGTAGTAAACGAGAGACGACCACCGACCATGGAGGATATTGCTTTTTTTTTTTTTTTTTTTTTTCCGGCCGTGGAAATCGCTGTTTTCATTTTTGGGAATGTGAATCTCTTACAAATGTACATATAAATGGTGACACGTGTTGTTTTTGTTTACTATTTCTGTGGATTGGGAACGACCCCGTAGTATATATATATATATATATGACATGTTTCTATCAGAGTAATTATTGTTGATGTCAATGTTGACATAACTGGGTTGAGATCCTCTGTTTCGATTCTTTTGTGTTGGTTCATGTATCGTTGAGTAAATAATAGAGAACATTTGGGTCAAAATTTGTAATCACCCTAATAATACATGAACCGAGATATAATAATTGTGGCGTTCACATATTTGACTTACCTCTTGACATATGTCAATAGTTGATTAGTTGTTATTCTTTATCCAATTTATAAAATCAAGAAATTAACTTGTTTTGCCGTTCACTTGTAGTATAAGGAAAATATATTAGATATAATAATTGGTTATTTTCCATTGGATGAAATATAGAGAATGGTTAGGGAAAACCTAGCTAGGTGCCTTTCCCTTCTTCCCTCGATCTTTCTCCATTTTTGCCTTTTCTCTGATATATTCTTTCTCCCATCGCCCATTTTGCGACGATGGAAAAATAGGTTTTTTTTTTTTTTTTTTTGGGTTTTTTGCATGTAGATTTTTTTCAAGAGAGTTTTTTAATCTCTCTCAAAATAATAATTTATATCTCTCTCAGTAAGTGATCGGAAGTTCGTCATTTCAATAAATAAATGAGAGTTTTATTGTGTTCATATGAAGAAACGATCAGTTGCAGACTTTCAACGGATAATTAATAACATATTCAAGATTAAGTTCATGTTTCCGTACATAACATGTCCAGTGCAATGACAATTTTTCATTGTCCTTCCTTTTTTTTATTTTTTATAAATTGATGAGAAATAGCCTATTATGTCGTCGACATGGACATGATGATCTTTTATTAAAATTAAAATGAGCAAATGTATTGAGGAGTACATAATAATGAGTCTTATCTTAGTTTACAAAATAAATGCATAAATAAGCAATTTAAATAGGCAACAAAACAAAATATTTTCTACACAAACGTGTGAACTACCCTTTTTGTTCATTTTAGTTAAGAAAAATATCGATCAATTAAACAAACTAGCCTTCGAACCTCTAGAGAGCCATGTCCTACCCTTTTTGTTCTTTAGAAAGAGTCGGTTGGGGGGGGGGGGGGGGGGGGGGGGTTGAATTAAGACATATTAAGAAAAAAATTGAATTGTCATGTTTACTTTTAATTAATGTTGCACATGTTCTTTTTCTCCATTAATGCTATACCACTTATGTGTTTGATTCATGAAATCCTAATTTATTATTTAAGTGATAAATTTGGAACTATTTTACTTTTTGAATTAGAAGGTGTAGAACGACACTTTTTAGATAATAGAAACTTGGAGTAAATGACTATTTTTAGAGGACGGAGAAGTAACAACTTGGACTGAAAACTAGAATTGGCGAGTCGAGAGCAGGGAATCCGCAACGGACCAAAGGATAGGTGGGCAAATTGTTGTAGCAAGTTAACTGTTTTTCGTGGGTTCAATAACTTAATTCAGCGATTAGTGCGCATGTGAATTTTTGCATGTATGCGGGATCGATATCTATGGAGTGGGGATTCTAAGCTGTAAGAGCAGGTCTCAAGGTGAGGCCCATACCAAAAAAAAAAAAAAAAAAAAACTGTTTTTCGTAATATCGTTGATGCCATCCTAGGTCATGAATATTATGAAGACACTTTTTAATTCGATAAGTATATTTACAAATTTTTCATAAATATGATCGTTATCGGATTAAATTTACACTCACAGGTTGTATTAATTATATTTTCAAATTAATGAATACAAATATGATTATAAAAAAATAAAAAAGGACAGATGTTAAAGTGATTAGTTTTGGAAAAAAAAATCTTCTTATTTTGTTTAGGGTGACAGTTGTGTCGCGTTTGAACTGGCGAGTTCTCATGTAGATACTTTCCAACCTAACCTTGCATTTTATCATTTGTATCTACTCATTTAACCCAAAAATTCACCAGTGCGTAATCCTAACACGTTGATACGGTATTGTGTAAAAAATTACTACCATTGTTCATAAAAAGAAGTTTCATGACTTCTTTTTTTACTCTTCCAATCATACGTGTGCTATATATGTGTGAACACAAGAGAAGCTCTAAATTTAATTTGAAGTCCGAATAATACATAATAAAAAAAATAGAACCTAAACATTTGATGTAATTTATTTTTCAATATTACAAAGTGGACTCCTCAATAGAAAGGAACTACAGAATAAATATATAGAATTGGATTTTTTTTACTAATTTCAAAGACCATGATGAAGACTTTTGCCTCAAAACTTCGCCCCAACAAATGAATATAATTTGATATTATGAAGTAGACTTTTTAAATGGAGCAGAATCACGAAGCGAGTATATAAAAATCAAAGAATTGGATTTCTTTACTAATTTCAAAGGCCATGATGAAGACTTTTGCATCAAAACTAGTGCACAACAAATGAATATAATTGGAATATACAAAGTGGACTTTTTTGATAGAATGTAACCATAGAGTTCAGTATACATAAATCAAAGAATTGGATTTCTTTACTAATTTCAAAGGCTATGACAAAGACTTTTGCCGCAAAACTATCGCTCAACAAATTGATATAATTAGATATTACAAAGTTGACTTTTCTAATGGAACAAAAATATGTACAGAGTATGTATAAATCAAAGAATTGAATTTCTATACTAATTTCAAAGGCCAGTGATGAAAACTTTTGCAGCAAAACTAGCACAACAAATGGATATATATAATTAGATTGATTTCTTGCTTTTATAATAAGGTAATCATGATGATGAGTGTAGGTGCATATATAAAAGCTAGGGTATCTGTTGAAGTACACATGATTGAGGGATGAAAAAAAGGACCAAAAGGGTTGTAACCGTCCAGAACAGATCAATCGAAAATCTAGTTTGAAAATGAAGTGTTGTACTACTAAAGCCACTGAGAAAATTAATGCTGTACTTCCCACTTATCTTCTAAATCTCCTCTTCCTCTTTATCATAAATATTTGAACCCGATACTATTACATATCTATTGTATAGAGCAGGGGTTGTGGGAGGAAAATAGCGAAGCAAGGAAATTTCATGCAAAGTCATGTTAGTCTGCATTCTAAATAGTAAGTATTGACAAAAATATGAATCGAATCCCCGACTTTTAAGTAGTCTTCTATGCGCCGCAATCACTAGGGCATTAACTCATTCTAGGTGCATATATTTCAATTACCACGGTTTTCTTTGTCCTTTTTTCCCGTTGATGTGAGATAGATATGGATATGATTTTGGCTTTCGTGTTGTTTGGCCTTCAAGAATATTTTCTCCGTCCAATTCCTTGTCGTTATGGATTGATCGGAGAGAGAGAGTGAGAGTACTGTTTAAGTAAATTGCTTTTTGAAAAATAATGCTAACTGTTCGTATATAGTACTTACAAATATATATATATATATATATATATTACATAAAATACAATGATTCAAATTTATTCTTAAAGAAACTTGAAAAGACTTCAAAATTTTTTATGCAAAAACTTGAACCCTAAACATCTGATCGTCTAGCGATATGCGTTCTATTTTCTTAAGACTCGCTTATCAAGTTTAGTTTCAAAAGGATCGCGTATGTTTATGCCACAATATATATATATATATATATATCTTCTAATATATCGCATGTAGCTGCTAACGTACCGTTATGAATGTAATCACTAAAGTATTGTGTATAACGTTTACTATATCGTGTATCATTAATAACTTCTGATATATTGAGTTTAGATATTGAGATCATGTCTTTAACAGTGTAATTTAGCTGGGACAAGCAGGGGCCAGACCCTACAAGATTTTTTAAAATTTAAATAACTATTTATATTTTAGGACAAAAAAAAATGATATAAATATTTGGCTTCTAAAAAAGAAATCTATGGTACGTTATTGACCCTTCCAATTAATTTAGTCAAGTTACGCCCTATCTATTGCTACATTGACAACGTAGAGATAGGTGCGTCGAGGCTCAACCAATAGAATCGTAGTCAGTCGTGCTTGTTCGTAATTGAACACCGTCCTGATCATCAAATTGATCAACTCAATCTCAACCTCAAAATTTTTCACCCCATTAATTGAAGCTTCATTCAAAAAGAAAAATAAAAATAAAAATAAAAATAAAACCTCAAAGAAAGCCCGCTGCCATACTTTTTGGACAAATTTCGATCTATGACTTCTTAAAAATTATATCTCAGTCTCTTTCTAGTTTCAAAAAACCAACCCTTATAACTGGAACGTCATGTTTAGAGAATGGTTGGTAATTTTTGACATGATATGAAGGCATAATACAATTCACATTGACGGAGTTAGAAATAAATTACTAGAGGCATAATTTTAATTTTTTAATTTTATAATTAATCTATGGATATTTTAAATGAAAATCACTATATAATGTAAGGGAGAGGGAGGGGATGGGGTGGGCCAGTGCCGACCCCACCCAACCCTTCGCCATTGCAATCCAACTAGGCGAACGTGATATAAATGGGAGAACATTCAAATTTGGTAGATTTGTGGGTTAAATACGAGTCAATATGAATAATCCAAATAGTTACACGGGATAAATTTAGCGTTGGAGATGTTTACACGTGAAATGGAAAATGCGGGCACAAGTAATTAGTAATACGTACAATAAGAAAACATGACACGAGCCGAATACAATGTGATGGGGTTGAGTTTTAGCAAGTTTATGGGTTAAATAGGTCAACACTAATAATTAAACGGATAATGTCAATATTGATCAGTGTTGACATGTAAATCTGCAAACTCGAACATGTCAACCAAGTCACGACACAAATTCCACCCTTGGTTCAGAGTGATTAGGTGTTACTTTTACCGAAGGGATCGAAATGTTACTTTTCCTGCCGTGAACACGATACTTTCACTAGAGGAATCATACTGTTACTCTCCCATCAGTCAATAGGTATTTTGGTAGTTTTGAAACTTTAAGAATCACAATATAATTTTCACAAAGTCTTTTTGTTCAAAGCATACATAATTACTAAGTTGAAGAGTTAATGGGCGGAAAACGCACGTTTCAATTTATTATTATTATTATTTTCTAAAGGAAGTGTCTTGATATTGTTTTTTTCGAAAATAGCTATTAAGAACGTAATAAAAATTATAATTATTAAAAAGGGTAAACCTTTTTATATTTATTATTATGAGTATTATAATACTTTTAATGAGTTTTCAATTAGCAAAAGACTATGTTATCCTTCTTAGTAAAATACATTTAATAAAATATACCTTTCTTGGGTGTACGCGGTGCTACTATTTTAGGAGTATCACTTATACGCCCGAGCTACTTTAATAAAAAAGAGAGAGAGGAAAACAAACTATTCAAATCAAGATACAAGAGTGATGTATCATTCTCACGCTACGAGAGCATCCCTAAACTTTTTTTAGAAAAAGAAAAAAAGTCACATATACAAGAGTTGAGGAATTGTTCAAAGTTAATCTAACCCGTCAAAGTTTTGATATACTAATAATAAATTAAAGGGCAAATGTACATTTTTGGCACTAACGTTTTTTTAAAGGTCTAATTTTACCACTAATGTTTTGTAAGGGCCAAAAATGTCACCGACGTTTTTAATAGGGTCCAAAATTGCCATCAATGTTTTTTAAAGTGGTCCAATTTTGCCACTCTCATAAATAAAATTGCCACATAAGACAACTTTAGTTGAAATTGATGACTTGGATTAGTAGGCTTTTTTTTTTCCTTTTTTATTTTTTGTCAGCTTGCGTCTCCGACGCCACCACCAAAATTTCCGGCGACCTTTTCAAATTGATTTTCCGGTCCCCAAGCTTGGTGTTCTTTTCGTTTCTTCCTTCCGAGAATTTCGTTTGTTTTCTAAGATGAAGCTTAAAAGAGAACTTTGAATTCTAATTTCCAAGCTCTTACAGGATCAGCCCATTTGGCAGCTATGGACTCTGAAATCTTCCTTCTTTGCTCAAGATTTAGGCGCTCTTTTGCTGCCTTTTACTCTTTGCGTTTTTTCCCTTTCTGTAACACTTTCCACCCATTCTTGTTCCAGCTGTTCATTTTGAAGCTTGTAGGATTCCCACTGGAACTCTTCCTCACCAAGAACACCCCTTCTTGAAGTTTCTGCAATTAGATTTTGCCACTTAAAGTTCTCTTTTAAGTTTCATCTTAGAAAAGAAACGAAATTCTCGAAAGGAAGAAACGAAAAGAACACCAAGCTTCGGGACCGGAAATTCATTTTGAAGAGGTCGCCGAAAAATATGGTGGCGGCGGCGGAGACGCAAGCTGACAAAAAAAAAAAAGAAAGAAAGAAAAGCCTATTAATCCAAGTCATCAATTTCAACTAAAGTTGTCTTATGTGGCAATTTTATTTATGAGAGTGGCAAAGTTGGACCATTTTAAAAAATATTGATGGCAATTTTGGATCTTATTAAAAACGTCGGTGATATTTTTGGCCCTTACAAAATTTTAGTGGCAAAATTAGACCTTCAGAAAAACGTTAATGGCAAAAATGCACCTTTACCCAAAAAGCATTCATTTGTTTTTAGCAGAAAGTCAACGTAATGTTGATCTGAGGAGGAAAATTCAAGATTTGGGTGGCTGGATGATTCACGTTGAAAGCTAATTAACGATATTATAAGTAATTAAAAACAGCAAATTAATCATTTGTACACCGCATCCAACAAACATATATACCCCTCTAAACGCTATGAATGGTGATACCGAGACCGTTATACAAAACATCAACAGTGGTCAGGAGGACCGCTTAGACAGGGGCGCTATCTGCGCAGAGACCGGTAGTCTAATGTCGGTCCACCCACTGACTCGCGTATTTGGGTCCGTAGATCCCAAAACACCCTCGCCCACAGTCTAGCAGCATATGGCAAGTCGGACAAGCTAGACTATATTTTCTGGGAGCATCCCCCTCTTGTATCTCTACTGGTTATCCCACCGTCTCTAATCAATAAAGTACACCCACTTCCGCTGCAAAGGAAAAAAGAAACAGCAAATTAATTAAGGTAGCTAAAATGTTCATCGATCTGGCACTCAGTAAAATTAGAACGATACAAAAGATAAACTTCAGCATATTTTCACGCAACTAAGATTTTATCGATGATGTAAAAATTACAGTTATTCAATTTTAATAAAATAGTATCTTGTTTAATTTTAAAAAACTAAATAAAAATGACATTTATCTCTGAGCTTCTGAACCTATTCTATTTCGTGCAGAAATAGAGAAGATAAAAAGATTTGTGCAAAAGTACTTTGATCAAGCGTCTGTTCTTTTTGATTTTTTTTTTAAACAGTAAATTTAATATATTATAATTATTTTTTATTATTTTCAATACATCTTTTTACTATTCAGCTATATATTTTTACATTTTCAATACACTTTTTACATTATAAAATTATTTTTTAAAAACATATTTTCAAAATAGTAAAAAATAACTGGCCCTGATGTTTTTGTTCTTGTCTTTACGTTTTTTTATGATATTCTTTCCGTCTCAATAGAAAATTTTTCATCATAGTTATATATATCTTGCGACTCATAAAGCCCAATTTTAAAAATCAAAGTACAAATGTAAAACAAAACAAAACAAAACGACGATGGATTTAAAGTAAAATAGGATAAAATGCCTGGAGTGGACAAATTCAAAGGTAAAATATTGACCTGACCTCAATTTTGTACCTTGGGGGACCGTAGGGTTGAGTTAGGCAGGCAAAGTATGCCCATGTTAAACATTGACAACGTGATCTACAGACTTATAGACACAAAATCTCTATCTAGCTATGACATTAAATGAATTATTTAAGGGTTGAAAACTTGATTCATATTTAAACTGTTAACATTTCACGTAAGCGAGCATCTCAACTTATTTTTTTCTATCTGTGTCCAAACCCATTGTCACATTATGCAATACTAGATAGGACCCATTGTAATATATTAGAATTTTTATTTAGAAAGTAAATATAAAAAAGCCTCGCCAAACAATTTTATTTTCACATTTACAATAAAATTTACAGTTCCAATATTAAGTTAAATTTGTGAATTATCCCTATGTCAAGTGGTAATAACACTCAACGCACAGATCATAAGTTAGGGGTTCGAATATCACATTTTGTAAATTTATGAATTTTTAAGCAAATTCTTAGCAGGATTTTAGGGTCGCGCATTTTATATGTGATGTACAGATCCTCGTATGGCAGTGTGTTGGTTCCCAACGTGACGTACGAGTCTTCGGTAGTACTAGTGTATTGTCCTTGACTAGGTGTAAAGTCGTCTTCAATTAATGTAGTATCCGTAGTAGTAACAATGATCCTCATGCGGTGCCTCCAAATATGTTAGCAAATGTCCTCTAGTATATGTAATGTCTCAACGTAAATTACATTTCAGTTGTAATATTAAATCCTTTTGTTGATTAATTATATAAAAAAAAAAGAATTAAATAATTAAAATTAAGAGAGAGAGAGAGAACATGGTCATATATATATATATATATATATGTGCCCAAATCTAAAATAAACTCAACGTTCAAATTATTGAAAAAGAAAAAAATAAACACAACCGCGATAGGCTAGATTGTGTCAATATTATTTGCCTTATTTGAGGAGACCAAAGAATGTTAATGCTACAAAATACAAATGGATTTATATCAAAGGGTCAAAAAGGGAATGAAATTATGGAAGGCCTCACCTGGATTGTCTCACTGTTAATTATTCGCCTTTTATGAATTTTATCACAACTTCTAAATTCTATTGGACGAACGAGCTAGGTCCTCATCCGTTTTGATGCATAGCGGGCAACCCAGATATCGGGAGGTCGATTCCTACCTCTATTAGTTATGCCTATTTAGAGTGTAAGCTGACATGACTCTGCAAGAGCCTTCCGAATTTCGTTCTTTCCTTTCCCACAGCCCTTACCTTCGATGTAATAGATAATTGACTTTAAAACATAATGATATATTGAAAAAAATAAAAAAATTCTATTGGTAGTACCTAAACAGGTCATTACCGACCACATTCTCTAAGACGTATATATGTATAGCTAAAAAGTATTTAGTAATTTCCTTAAATATCCCAAATTATATCTTCAAAATTTATGATTGGAGAATGGAGATTTTAGATATATACCTCAAATCATTAAAGCAACACTCTCTTTTTCTTTATCTCCCACGTTAATTGGGTCGCTTTGTGAAGAAATGATAAATAGTTTTCTATATAGAATTTTCATTTCTCTTTGAATATCATTTCATATGAGTTTTTTAATCTTTATAAAAGTTTATGTTTCCAGGAATAAATGAAAATTTATCATCCTAAGGGGAATATATATTTTTTCATTAATATAAGATTCAGTCAGTTGGAAACTTTCGTTCAATGATCAGTGACATATGTATCAAAAATCACATTCATAATTCAGTACGAGATTTTGTCCACAATTTTTTATATGGTTCTATATAGATGTGTATAGATTGATTATTAGATCTGAATAAATTTATTATTTTAGATTTACATCATACCTATAAAATTTACACTCACAATTATATACTGGCCATTTTTTTTCCTTCACATTAACGGAATACTCCATCTATTTCACTAGAAAAATTCACTATTACGCTTTCAAATTTTTGTTTCCATAGAAGAGTTTGACCACTTTCAAATTTTTGCACTTCTAGTTCATAAGTAACCCACACTTAAAAAGTAAGGACATTAGTGGAATAAACGATGTCAAATTAGCTATTGTTCGTGTTGTACTTTGGAATCCATAATAAGTTAGATATTTTTGAAACTTGACTATTCTAATAGAATAAGGGTGCGCTTGTACTTTGGAATCCATAATAAGTTAGATATTTTTGAAACTTGACTATTCTAATAGAATAAGGGTGCGCTTGGTTCGTAGAGGGGAAATTAGAATGGAAATGGGATTGATAATAGTGGGGAATGATAGTAGAGGTAATCATTGTATTTGTGTTGTTTGGTTTGTGATAGGGAATGACTATGATTGCCATTGATGTTGTTTGGTTCAAAAATAAAAATTTTAGGAATAAAATTTATTTTAATTTTCTTACGCTTAACATTTAATATCTTATAAACTATTTATATTTAAATGTATTACAATGATAATTTTTACTAATTAAAAATTTTAAAATAAAAAACACACAAAAAAAATAATTATACAAAAGAATAATTCCCATTCCCCTCAAAATGGAGGAAAATGAATGATTAAAAAAAAATGGGATATGGGGATGGAGTCCGGAGAATGAAACCCCAAAAACCAAACACCTCCTTTCAATCATAAAAATCATCTAAAGGTTATCATATATGCAAGATTTTCATCTGTACCTTAAAAATCTTTCTATTCACACCCCACGGCCCCATCCCAGTGTGAATTTTTTTAAATTAAAAAAAAAAAAATCTAATATTCACTGTGCCTTCTGCGTACAAACACAGAACTCATGCGCCTTCATGCTGAAACAAAATTACCTTTCTTTCCCTTCTCTTTTTACCTTAAGAAAAAAAAAAGAAAAAATTAATCCACAGAACTTTTTAATCGTAATTAACTAAGCCGGAGATGTACTCATGATTTTCCTAGCAGTAGCTCTGAGCGGACAATTCGAGCTCACAAATTCATCCACCAAGCAAAGATACGTCTTCAGTTCATGGCACGTCGCGATATCCACCGCCTTCAGGTACGGCGAATTGCGGCTGCTCAGCCGGAGTTCGCACCCCACGTCGGCGTACACCCACTGTTTTTCCTCCGCCACTCTCTGGATCCAACCCGCCAGATTATTGGTCGGGGCCGTGGTCAGTTCATTTTCATAATCGTCCTTGCCTCCGATTACAGCTTCGTCACAATCATCAACATTTTCGACGCTGACGACATTGTTGTTATCGATCACGAAGCCGGGAACTTTCGTGATCAAATCGTCGGAATTGACTATACGTAAGATCTTAGTGCCTTGCTCTTCCAGGCGGGATCGGAAACTGTGGTTTCCGACCCGGGGCCCACCGAAGGAAATAACGGTAACGAGGTGTTCACACTTGAAGGTTTCTTTGATGTCGTAAGCTGCCAACGTGGCAAGAGCCGCCCCCAATGAATGGCCCGTGATGGTAAAACTCAACGGCTCGTCGCCGTAGCTTTCGAGAATTCTTCGAATTTCTTCCCGTAACGATTCTTGCAGACTCGTGGACGACGATGCCCCCGCTTTCTTCGAAGTGTATAAGCTCAAGAACCCGCTTTCCACCATCGGAAGCGACTCGTCCGTAGCACTTTCGTTTTCGTTTTCGTCGCTTGCAATGGGAGTGAGCGTCGCACGCAAATTCTCAAGCCACTCCAAGCACGTCGCGGTGCCACGAAGCGCGATCACGACGTCGCGCCTTCCGAGCTTTGAAATAACCCTTTTGTCTTGACAGACCGCCACGTAACCGATCCAACCGGACCGCATTGCGATCCGGTTCGGGGCCTTCTCGGTCCAGCTCGGGAGCTGGATCCCTGAGGTGGCGGTCAGGTTCTTGGTGACCCGATAGCCCGTGTCCGGAAACCCGGACCCGACTAAGAGCTTCTTCTTGGAGTGTCGACATTTAGAGTAGGAAGGCGACGACGTTTCGAAATCGTAGGATCGGTACGCAGCTTCGACGAAGTTGCCATACCTAATGATTTCGCCCCGGAGGATGTTGTCGAGTGGGTCAAGCAAGCCTTCCCAGTTCTTGAATCCCTGAATGTCCATCCATTTTTTACCCAGGCTCACAGCGGGCCGGCTCGAGAACGGAAGATATGACGATGATGATGAAGTGCTTGCTGTGGTACTCGAGTTCAGATCCTCTACCCAAATCCCTGAACTCCTCGTTGTTGTTGTTGCGGAACTCAAGGCCGGGGCTTCCCGGCATCGTGGACGGTCGTGATCGATGCCGAGGCTTATATTTGAGGGTGCATGGAAAGGCATTAATGGAAGGGTAGGTTTGGAAATGCAATAGCTGGTGGTTTGGAGTTCAATATTAGTGGGGAAAGAAAGCCTCATTTTTTCTTTTGTTGTTGTTTGGGAAATTAAGCTAAATTAAAGCATTGATTTGGCTATCTTTGCTGTTTTCACTCAGTGAAGGGGAGTTGGAGGAGGGGTTTTATAAGTGGAAAAAAGTGTGTAAAAGTTGCTTATTGACGATCATTTCTAGTGACAGTGACTGTGAGTGAATGGAAGTGAGCTAGAAATATTGGTTTTTTATTATTAGTGATACTATTTCTATCAGAAGAAGATTGAAAAACAACGTATTCTGTTGTTTTATTTGTATGTGTGTATATTTAAGTGTCAAATGTAAAATAGGGAGTTCCAATGGTGGGGTGGGGGGCGTTGGGTGTATGTCTCTGATGCCCACATGGATCCTCCGTTGGATCCCACTCTGTTACTGTTCAATGTGAGAGAAGTTTTTTTTAAGGAGTAGTAACTGTTTTACTATTCATACTAACATTTTTTTAAGAAAATTTGATTTGCCCTTTTTGGTTAAAATTTTTTTTTTTTTCATTTTGCACCTATAAAATTGCATTGGTGACTTACATTTACATCCAGAGTTTTCTTGTTTTCTATTTACATTAAACTGCAGAAGGGACTTGTTTTCCATTTCATCACTGACACGTTTATTCAAATATGGCCGATATACCCGAGGTCGATCCATATTACACTGCAAGTAAACACTATATATATTTTTTTACTTGAAATTAGTTTGCCTAAAAAAAAATCTCTGCATACCCCTTCATTTTTGAAAAAAAAATCCCTTCTGGACAGGATTTTTTTCCCGGATCTGCGATTATCAAACCATTTTTTGCAACATTTTGGCCCGGGAGACTGTCTCCCAGGCCAGAATTTCCTGAAAATACCGCCGATCGCCGGCTGTATTTCGGGGGGAAAATACCGCCGGCGTGAGAAATACCGCCATGTGTCTGGCGGTATTTCCCCCGAAAATACAGCGGTATTTTCGGGGGAAATACCGCCTGCGTTCGGCGGTATTGAAGGAAGAAATACCGCTAGGCACTGGGCGGTATTTCTAGGGTTAATACCGCCGGCGTCTGGCGGTATTTCATTATTTCTGAATGAAATACCGCCGGCGGTATTTCAGTGAGAAACACCGCCTGGCGGTATTTGTAGGGGAAATACCGCCGGAGACGCCGGCGGTGTTTCTGACTCAAATACCGCCGGCGGTATTTGCTTCAGAAAAAAAACCGGCGGCTGCGGTCGGTTTTTCCGGCAGAAAGGCGGTTTTTCCCGCCCGAAAATGTCGTGACATTCGCAATATCCCTCCGACCTATACTAATTGTAATTCTGTCAGAATTTCGGCTCTTAGTGACAAGATTATTGCGCAATTTATTGGTTGCATATAAATTTTTAGGTTTAAGTATGCTGAACTAGCTTTTTTGTATTAACAGGATTTCCGTATTGAGAGGGATGACATTTATGCTGACCACACTGAAGTATTTTAGACGAACGAAGAGTTTAGAAGTAGGGAAGATATGATTGCATGGGTTAAAGCACAAGCAACTGAAAATAATATGACGGCAAAAATTACTTCCTCTTGGAAAATGTTGGGGCTGTTCCTTACAATAGGGAGAAAAGATAGAGTTGAGATAGGGTACGATAGATCAGGAAAAGTTAGAGAGAAAGCACCCCTACTGGAAGGGAAAAGCAGGCGGAGCAATACAAGTAGCAAGATGACAAACTGTCCATTTCACCTGAATGGACGAGAAATTGCTGGGGGAAATTGGAAGTTAGATGCCATAAACGGTACGCACAATCATGAATTAGAAGAAGTTCAAAATTGGCATTGAGCGCAGTCACGGTTAACAGAATTGGAGAAGAAGAAGATTGCAGACATGTCCAGCATTAACATCAGGCCGAAGCATATATTGGCCCAATTGCTAGCGGACGATCCGAAAAATGTCAGCCACATAAGACAGGTGTACAACGAATAAGCAAAAAGTAAAAGGGATGCGAGGGGAGGTATGACTAACATGCAGTATATCTTCAAACTTTTACATGATCACGAATATTTCTATGCGTAGGCAGGTGATGACGACAGTCATGTAATAGGGCACATCTTCTTTGCACACAAGAAGGCGCCTCGTCTACTTGTTCTGTTTCCTTAAGTGTTGTTTATGGATACGACGTATAAGACAAACAGGTATGACATGCCTTTGCTGTAAATAGTTGCTCATGTACCAACAGCTCAGTATCTTCATATCTCTTTCGTTTTCATGAGGGATGAAACTACCCCGAGCTATTATTGGGGATTGGCGCAATTGAGCAATTTATTCGAGCGGAACAAATACCCACACGTGGTCATTACTGATTGAGAGATTGCCTTTATCAATGCTGTTGAACTAGTATTCCCACATGCTACTCAACTACTGTATAGGAGACACATTGAAATGGATGTCAAGAAACATGTAGTATCGACTGGCAACGACAAAACTACAACCGATGTGTTTCTATATCGTTGGGGACGAGTGGTTAAAGCCTTGACATATGAACAGTTCACGGAAGCTATGGATTATATTAATACTAAATATGAAAATAAATCTAGATTCATAAATGTTATTCCGTACTTGAAAAAGACATGGTTGGATCCCCACAAGGACAAGTTTGTGTCTTGTTGGACGAAAAGTATAAAGCATTACGGAGGACACACAGCGAACATGTAAGTTATTTATTGATTTCATTTATGATTTGTATATTGTATAATTACATGATCTTTAATATAATATTTTATGTTATATGAAGACTTTTAATGTCAATTGTCTTTTAGGGTTGAGAGTGTATATGCACAGTTAAGAAGGCTATTGGTATGGATAAAAAGGCATTTTCAAGTATTATGATAGGGTTGCACTTCGATTAAATTCGGACTAAAATGGAATTTTCGCGCAGCAAAACATACCGGAAGAGCGACTACCTACTGTATAGTAGGCTTAACGGTAGATTGGCTTTCGCTGGTATTACAATAGTGGAGGAAGAATATACAAAAAGAGTTGGCCTTATCGGGGATGATGGTGCGCTTTGTGGTTGCGAACTCCGAACAAGTTGTGGTCTGCTATGTGCATGTGAGATGCAACAGTTGGTGCTCGCGTACTGTCCAAATGATCCTATCGAAGTTTACGCGTTCTGAAAGACGCTGCATTTGGGAGATAATGATATTCCAGAAACTCAGGAGGAGAGGCAAACCGCTGAAGGCCGACTGCATGACATGTCTGTGGATGTAATGACGCGTTCGAGCGCTGAGATATACAGGGTCATGGGTGTGGTGCATTCGACGCTTTATCCGGAAACTGTTGATCTAGCTGAGCCGATTAGTAGGCCACACAGGGGACGGCCTAAACACAATTCAACCCAACGAGATCTATCAGGGTACGAGCATGCCGAAAGGAATGTACTACAACGAGGTACGAATATATGTATTTAATTTTAACATGTCATTGTGGTTAAATACATATACACATACTCAATTTAATATGCTTTACACTCGCAGGTCAGAGATCCACAGGCGGACAAAGAAGACGAAGGGTTGTGAGGCCCCACTCGTCTGAATGGTCTTACGACCTTCCCATATTTCTGAAGCAGTTCATGTTCGAATACATTACCGGGCACGTTAATGTAGTGCCCGATGGACATTGTGATTTTAGGGTAATTGCCTATTTCGCACACGATACAGATGAGGTGCAGTGGTACCAAATGTTCAGAGACTTGCACCAAGAACTCAGGGATGAAGCTACTTTTTGGCGCTTCGTTCTTGGGCTAGTCGATTACGAGTTAGCAATCAGGGTTGTAGATTGTTGTGTAGTTCCGGCAGATGAGGATTTCTGGTTTGATTCTCATCTGTTGGGAATACTTGTCGCAATGAAGTACCAGAGGATGGTTACATTATATGCCCAGCAGAGTAATACTTTCCTTCCGCTACTGTGGCGGGGGGCCAGTATCTCTACTGATCCGAGCAGTTTCATCAATATGGGTTTAATAAGACAAAATCATTTCATTGCTTTGTTAACGACAGGGGAGGTCTTGCTACTCCCAATCTATCCGACGTGGATAAACAGAGCCTCAGAACAAATGCAGCTTTGAAAATCCCATTTGGATGAAAAATTTGGTGAATTTCGGAATAAATCGACTAATGAGTGTTAGTATAAAATGTTTTTCATATCAACAGTTTCACGTTAACTGCAATTTAGGTTTGATTTTATGTTCGCAAGATAAGATTCTCATCTTTTAACTTTCTTATGTAATTAATTTTAACATTACTGAAGTCAAATAAAATATATATATCATCCTAAATGAAATATTATTTTATACAATGCATGAAAAGAGCGAATAAAAACAGTGAATACAGCACATGGGACCTTGCCGCAATCTACTCCAGTGCCGGCATCAAATCCTCCAAATGGCGATCCACCTCCTCTATGGCACTCTCCCTCACGTCACTGGGGACGGTATGCCGGTTTCGGGGATGAGCATAATACATTTTACTTGCTATATATTGCAAGCGCTGCATTTGGAAGAAATATCGAAATATAGTAAAAAATATTGACGAAAATATATAATTAATTGACAAAAATAAGCATAAATTTGTAGCGCTTACCGCAACCGCAGATAGCTTTTTGGGGTCCAGTGGCACTTCCACTTCCATGTCGTCGGAACTAACACGAACGTGCGTTCGCGGATGGAAGTAGTCGAGGTACTCAAGGCACGACTGATCGGGCCAATGAGCCCTCTCCATCCCCCTTATCACCTTACTCTTGTACATTTGCGGGGCCTTAAAATTCGTATCATATACGTAGGAGTACCTTTTTATTTCAGGACCTCTGTAACAGCTCTTTGGCTCTAAAACTGTGTGAGAGATCGGCTGAATGAATCCAAATTGTCGCAGGAACCGATCAGGCATGTATGGCTCTACGACTCCAGGGCAATGAATAAGACTCCTGTACAAGATTATTGGGTGCACTCCTGCAGAATTTGGCCCAAAAGAAAGCCAATTGACCTAGTTCATGTGCAACATAGTAAGTGGATAATTGACTAAGTTGGCTATTACTAATAAATAGTAGAAAATTTAAATGACATAGAAATATTACCTCTTCGGATTTCATTACGTCCAGTGCGCGTCTTTATGACACCAAATCCCAGTTAGGCTCGCGCTTCCTACCGGTACTGATGTGCCACTTGGTTGCAGTTGGCCACTCGACATCCCAGGATCTCAAATTCGGCAGACTAAAAGCGGGAAAGTACTTGTATATCCAGCTCTATTAAAAAAATAAAAAACAAACTAGTCATTTTAATGTACCGGTATAAAGTACTGAAATAATTTATAAATGGTTCGTACAAACCTGTAATAAGGTCAGACACCCGCCTAACTGGGCACCGTCCGCCCTAAAGGCCTTACCAAGATTGCGATAAAGGTTCGCCAAACAAGCTGCACTCCACGCAAGTCTGCTTACGCTTTCTACATCGCGGAGGTAAGACAGGAAATGCCCAAGAACGTGGGTTTTTTTTCTTATCCACGAACAGGGTGTTTTCAACTAGCTACAGCAGAATTGGCGGCCTCCACCTGTTCACTGACACAATGCTCACGAATGAGGGACATTTTCACACTTGCAAAATCTCTATCCCCGAGCTGGTCTTCCTCAATCCCCAACAATTCTAACAGCAGTTCCTTCATCTCTGCCGGCTTAATTTTTCAACCAATTGGCGATCCGACAATCGGAATCCGCAATATGTACGCAACGTCGTGGAGAGTGATACTCATCTCTTCGAATGGCATGTGGAATGAATTAGTTTTCGAATGCCATCTCTCAACAAAGGCACTTAGGAGTGCAGAGTCTAACTCTGGATGCATGGACCAACTCAAATGTGCCAACCGGACTGGTCAACTATACATTTTATTTCCCAATCGGCTAACTCCCACCTTTGCAGATTGTTGTAGCCATTATGGCACAACAATGCACCACGTTCCTACTTAATTGAATAAATAAAATAACACATTTTAAAAGCCAACTTATTAATCATAAATCAGAAATAAATAAAAATTATATCAAGAAATATGTAATAAAATATAAAACGATACTTGTCGATGCCATACGTAGTAGGCAACGTGACCTTTAAAACTCTATAACAACTCTGGATCTGAAGGTCCACCGTCAATCTGACCATCTAGAGGCCGGTAAGCCTTCCACCCGGCATCCCTCCCGGAACCAGAACCGGACCCGGACCCAGACCCTGACACTGACCTACGCGAGGAGCCCATTAATTCTTTGCCTTTTCTTTTCCCCTTCATTTTCATCCTCCAACCGCTCCGAATTTCCTCCCATGTACCCCTGCGACTGAGACATGTCCATCTCAAATCTTTCCGCATTTTCCCGAGCTTCCTTCTCCTCCGTATTTCCAATGTATGGCGGGGCAAATTCTCTTTCGCCATAATCAATGTTACTTTCCCTCGTCGCATTTGATAACCGAGAAGAGCCATGCGCTCTTCCTGCCACCCTTCTCTGCCGCTCGGATGCAGTGAGAGGTATTCGGCCACCTACTTCCTCAGAGGAGGACTGTGTCGCCTCAGTGCATCTCTCAACCAATTGCAAATTGTCATTCTTTTTGCTTTTGGTTAATTTCACTTTTGATTTCCTAAATGCTTCTGCCATCTGCAATAATATAAACACGCATTTATCAATACGAAATTAATTGATAACATATAAGGAATAAGAACACAATTAGAGTTAAAGAACATTTAAAATATTGGCTCAAACCTCGTCCCTTTAAGGCAGAAAACAACCAATAATCCAGCCGATCGCTGGAAAATATCCCCTGGCGGCCGGCAGTTTTTTTCCAAGCATACCGCCGTCACCCGGCGGTATTTTTTTTCCAGAAATACCGCCGGGCGACGGCGGTATTTTTTCAGAAAATACCGCTGGGCGACCAGCGGTATTTCTCGGCGGTAATACCGCCGGAGACCTGCGGCATTACGGCCGCGAAATACCGCCGGCTAGGTATTTTCACATAATACCGCCCCTTTCCGGGCGGTATTCTGGAATAAAACACCGCGGGTGACCGGCGGTATTCCTGAAGGGAAATACCGCCTGCGACCGGCGGTATTTCTCTCAGGAATACTGCCGGTCACCGGTGGTATTCCTTAAGGAACTACCACCGGCGACCGGCGGTATTTCATCTCCATCCGGGCCAAGGAAACCTTCTCATCGGCCTAAATTTTACATATCCGGCGACGCCCGGCCGGATCTACGCAGATCCGGGGAAAAAATTAACAATTTCGGACAAAATAGTAACAAATCCGGACATATTACAACCAAATTAATCAAAACAACAAATAAAACAATACCAAAATAAATATTAATTTTAGGCACTCACTTTTTGCCGATCCGATTCGTTTCGACTTTTATCCGATTTAGCCAATTTTGTGTTCCCTTCTTCTCCACACAGCTCCGCATCCTCACCTTTGCTTCTGCTTCCTTTTCCTTTGCAGTCTATTTATAGACTTTTGCAGAACCTTTTCACACTTTTGCATTTTTTTTTGTGTCAGAGGCATGTTAGACTTTTTACAGGGGAATGTTACTGTAAATAGTAAAATGGTTACTGCAAATAACAATTCTATTTTTTTAAACCTCACACTGTACAGGAGACAGAGAATTTGAAAAAATTATTCGGTGCATTAGTTATATTATGTAGAATGGTGTAGTGATCATAAATATTTGGAAAATGAGTGCTATTATTTTGGGAGAATGTTAAACATATATAGGATTCAAAAATAAAAATAAAATTTAATTTGTATTTTACTAACTTGTTGTACTACCTATAAGAATGCAATGTATGTTGTGAATAATTTCTCATATCTAACATCTTTATATATGCATATAGACATTTATGAGTTTTATTGGAAATGATTTTACTGTCTCTGAATTTCTTTAAATTTTTTTTTTCAAATTTTAGCAATCCAATCAGTCTAGAAATAAGTTTGTCCGACATTAATATTTTTTAGTATGTGATGAAATACATTGTAGATTTGTAGATAATCCGGTAACTGGTGAATGCTAATGAGCACATTTATTTTCACGGTAAGGAATTCCCTTGTAACTGCTCTGAAACTTAAGTTAGTAATAATTTAGAATTATTTTGATAGAGTTTTAGAGTAATAATGCAAAACGTACCTTCAAATTAGGTTGAATGCTGATATTAATAAAAAACGCTGACCATTTGCTCGTTGGCCAGCCCTCGAGAATCTCGGAGCGGCCCTTGGGTACTTCGAGTGTCTCTCCGTGAATGAAGATCGTGGAAGAGTAGGTTGAAACCGGTCTCACAAATTCCAAAACCACTATAACCGTCCACTAGCGGAAATGTGGACAACGTAACCATTATTTCTCAAATCTAGTGAAACCATAATCACGTGCTAATGTATTTTGAACCCAACGTAATTATGTGTCACATGAAATTAAAAATTATGAATATAAGTAAAATAATTAATAAATTTAAAAGTTTATTTTATCTACTAAATTTTATCATTAAGAATACTCCATTTAATATGTGAGTAATTTTTTTAATATTGAAAATGAAAGTGATTCCTTTTTTTAATTTTAAAAAGCAACAAAAAACATATGACGTCCTTTGGGGAGCCACAACGGAGGGAGACGGTTGAAGGGACTCCGTCCCGTTACCGTCTTATGGCGGTCCCGAATCCAAAGCTAAACAGGAGTACATTTATTTGACTGCTGCAGAAGCCAATAACAGTAGATGGGGATGGGGATGGGGATGGTGTGGTTGTTAAACTCCCGATGTGGCCAAAACCATGAAAGCGCTCCAGATCAGTCTAGAATCCTTGATATAACTAAAATATTTGAAGAAGCAGTAGATACGCCTAAAATCGTAGGATCGGTCAAGAATCGTACGATTCTAAGAGTTTAGACGATTCTATGATTTTTTTTTTCAGGCCGTGCATTTCGGCCCATAAATTGGATCTCAGGTTGGACTTTTGTTTTTTTGGCCCACAATTTACAGTCCAGAATTCCAGATTCGCTATCTCCTCTTTTGACACATCTTTTTCCTTCCTTCCTTTGTTATTTTGATTGAGTAATTTCGAGTTTGAATGAGAGTTTATGTTATAATTGTTGTTGAACTTTTGTTTGAGGGGAAAATTGTTGTTGAATGTGTATAGAATATGATTGATAAAATTATTAGTGGTCTATAACATTATTTTGTATACATTAGCTGCTTTCCGATTTTAGGATACGATTCTACGATCCCGAT
The DNA here is from genome assembly GCA_016801395.1 of Leptodermis oblonga. Lineage (NCBI taxonomy): Eukaryota > Viridiplantae > Streptophyta > Magnoliopsida > Gentianales > Rubiaceae > Leptodermis > Leptodermis oblonga. The sequence goes on from CM028755.1 coordinate 7,726,041, forward strand.
TCTAGACCTAAATCGATTCTAGGTAGAATTCCAAATTTAGTTACCCAGCTAAAAGGAACACTGTAACTTTTATATTTTTCCGTTCAAATAGAATAGTAGAATTTTAGAAATATATATTTTTGTGTATCGCATGACACAATATTTAAAATAAGTAGTTTGTCATTATTATTTTTTTTTACTATTTATTCTTATTTTCCAAGAACTTGTTAATATTAAAATTTTAGTAGAAATACGGAATAATATACTATTTGTGTCTATTTTTACTAGAAATTATTCAGTTATTTACTGCATCGATCACGGTAATTGACACCCCTCTCTACACATGTGGTTGTGTCTATATTCTGTCAAAAACTTTTACCATAGAAGATTGTCACACAACTCATGAGTTTAGGAGACTATAGCGGTTGCACCACATATGATGATTATACAAGATGTATAAACTAATGATAATTGTGTAATTTTATTGTAAAAGTGTGAAAAAAGGGCTATAAAAGGTCATATATATACACACACACACACACACAAGATGTATAAACTAATGATAATTGTGTAATTTTATCGTAAAAGTGTGAAAAAAGGGGCTATAAAAGGTCATATATATATATATATATATATATAACATCTATTCTAGACGTTGTATGTCATATTAAATTTTTTAACATTTTAAATACATAACTATTTGTATGTGACCGAAAAAATATTGAACCACACGTACCACAACAACAACAACAAACTAATTAAACATTTATGTGAGTATGTATGTGTGGTTGGTTATACACCGACACATTTATGTAAGTAATGACTAATGAGTGTAAAATGCAAGTTAATTATGATGCTTCACTACATCAGTAGTACAACATGGTCATTAATTAAACCCAGTCATTATTTTCATTGAATTTAATACTCCAACTTCAAAGTATCAATTTCCTGGCAGAAAGTGTAGTGATTTTTGGATTTTCTTGTTTACTAAGTGAGTGCCCCTTTTGTTCAGAATTCTCACATAAAATTAATTATATGTAACATCAAGTATCACTTCCTAATTAATTGCTCGCCCCTATAAGATTACGTGTATTCCTTTTGTTTGAATAGAAAATTCCTAATTTAAAAATGTACAATTGTTTATAAATTTTAAAATATATCTAAGATAAGTAGCTTTTTCTTTTTATTTATATTTTTATTATTTAAATGTATAAATCGTGAAGCATAAATAATTCTATTTAATACTTAAATATTTATCTCAAAATATAAAGTTAATTATATAAATCATTAATTATATCTTGCTATTGTATTCATAGGGGAATCCCAAGGTGGTGGAGTGGTCTTCAGACCCCTCCATCCCTCCTCTATTCTTATTAACCGTGTGTAATTAATTATTAAAATTTTTTTATAATGTATTTAACTGTAAAAAAAAATATTTATATGTTAGATCTAGGGGTGAGCAAAAGGAAAACTGATCCGAATCCGCTCCAAACCGATCTGAATCCGAAGTTTCGGATCGGTTTCGGATTTTAATCCTATGGCACGGTTTCGGATCGGTTTTTATCTGAAACCGGGTTTTATCCGAAATCCGTGGTTCTTTTTGTTTTTTTTTTCAAAAAATTTCATTTTAGTTTTTTTTTTTTTGTGAATTTTTGTTTTGGATCGGTTTCGGAATATCCCGAAAAAAAATCCGAAACCGAACATTATCCCGAAAAAAAAAATCCGATCCGAAATTTCGGATTGGATTCGGATCGGATCAACGGTTCGAACGATTTTTGGATTATATTACTCACCTCTAGTTAGACCCCTAAAAAAATTTAAAATGTATTTTTTGGTTTCGTCACTGATTGTAATCGATTTGTCCCATGTATGGTTTCACATTAAAAGGAAAAAGAAAAACAATAAAAGGAATTAATAATAAAAAATAAAAAGACATGGAGGGGCTTAGATGTGAAATGAATTAGGATAAAATACGGAATTTATGGAAATGGTAGGTAAGTTGTGAACCATTGAGTTTAGATGGGGCGGTCAACGTAATATTTACTTGGCCGGAGCGTTTTCACTGTGCTTTTTTTTTTTTTTTTTTTCATATCTCATTTTGCATGGTGATTTGACTTTTTATTTTATTTCAGATCATTCATTTATATTTCATATAAGTATTGTATCTCACATCATTCGAAATAACGCATCAATTCATTTAGCGTAAAAATGTAATTTTGTGTGACTATCCATAAATAACAGTGATGACCAAAGAAAAACTGTGAAGGAACTCCTTGATTTGACTTTAAACTTAACGTGGACTTGTGATTTGCGGACACTGAACCCTTTAGGTACTGGTCCTAGTCAAAAGTGATGTGTCCTGCTCCTAGCCGTCCATTTATTTATTTCTCTGGAAGGTTTTTTTGGCCGTGCGAGTACGGAAACTATATGGGTCGGGTCGGGTAGTAGTAAGTAGTAACGGGTCGAGTTTCATATTATTGTCATTATTTATTATTAGGATTTAGGAAAATTATTGGGAGAGTTGAAGCGTATAGAATTATTGATATTGAAAAATAGTTATCACTTAACGGTTTTAATATCATAATGTTAGTCACTATATACACTTTTACTTAAGTTTTTTGTACTCATGAATAGTATGATATTCTATTTCGAAGGGAGTCTACATAAAGAGAAAGTACACTCGAAAATGGACCGCCACCTTTTGCTCGCCTATATTGAGCCATAAGGGGAGCTATTGTCTGCATAGAAATCATTTGTTGTTCTAACAATAACGTTACTCTCATATTCTATTTTGGAGTCTACAAGAGTACACTTGAAAGGGGCTGCCACCTTTTTCTCACCTACCAAGAGCCATTAAGGGAGTAGTCATCTACACACAAAACACGTGTAAATCTTGGGTCTTTGAAGAAGGTTCTCGGGACAATAAAATATTTAACAAATGATTATTCTGACAACAACATTAGTAATTTCAAATAATCCACGACACCTATGCCCACCAATATATTACTACAAGAAAAAATACAAGTTTTTTTTAATTTTTATTTTTCAATATTCGATGGATTTTTCATTCAAAAAATTGAATTGTTGTAATGCAACATAGAAAGTCCTTATTATTACATAACTATCGATTTAGTACATTTATCTTAAGATATATATATATATATATATATATATAACCTTATCAACAAATTAATTAACATACTTATTTTTTTCATTTGGAAAACATAGAGTTGTACTCTTTCTTAAAGAGGGAAACAAACATGGCAGAGAACCAGCTTTAGGGTAGTAGAGATTCCTGAAAGATGTCAAACGTGCGTGTGTACATATATATATATATATATATATATATAGTGTTTTTATTTATTTATATATATATATATATATATATATACCGAGTGTTTTTATAACACGTGTTTATTAATTATGTATTTCTCCATGTAGAATCTCGTAGGCTAGAATTTATTTTTCAAGAATAATAGATTCTCATGTTTAAAATATGAAGAAAATTCTTAATTATGCAAGAAAAAGAGTAACAACAACATTTATTATCACTTATACGATAATATTCTTTCTCAAAATACACACACACACATATATATATATATATATATATATATATAGTTGACGTGCATGTGTGAATTTAACAACTGGCGCATGTTAATTCTGTACTAGGGGGATTTTGTGTGTGTAATCGATTGAGATGGGCACGAGACTGGTTTGGGATGAACAATTAAAGTAGAAAAACATGCATCTTTAATATATATATATATATATATATATATATCTGTGTGTTTTGAAGTTATTAATGTAACAAAGAAAAATAAATAAAAGGCCTAAAATATTTTTTGCGGGTTAGTTTCGATTTTTGTCGTCATAATTTTCAAAAGTGATGCGGACTTGAGCAAAACCAGCTAGGGACAAGAAATGTCATTTCGTGATGACGAGAGTAATCCCGTCCGCATCACTTTTAAGGGTAAATATATTACTACCTCCGTCCCTAAATAAGAGTTATTGAACCACTTTTAACACAAATTAACTATGTTAAATTGATTATGTTAGCCTTGTTTAATTTAACTTATACTATGTTATAGATTTCAGTAACAAAATATTTTTCATTACTCTAAGACTTTTTTGGGTGATGGACATTTGCTCATGTAGTAGTTTTTTTATTTGTTTATTTGTTTTTGGGAAATAGCCGATTAAGTGACTGGCGAGATTGGATTCCCTCTTATTGAATAAATCAAAAATTACACCACCCAAGGAGGGGGGCATAATGCGTCTGACCCTCATTAAATCAAAGTGGACAGATGATGTAGTGTGAGTGTGATGCAAGCCATGATGCAATATACAAGAGAAAACTATCGCCTAATTCTAACATAATGGAGCCCTTGTTTATCCTGTAAACAGAGAGCTCGAAACTCTGCTTGAATATTAGAACTAGTAGAAATCCAAGATTGCTGTGTCGATGAAGCCCACCTCGCTAACCAATCTACAGGAGCATTAGCTTCGCGATAGGCATGAAGAAAATAAAATCCATTCTGCATTGCCAAGGCCATGTTGCCACTCCTGTAATAAACAGGCACAAGACTTGTGGATCCATCTCAAATTCCATCCCACGTAGCTTTTTTCCCACCGTGAAAAGCGCCGCCCGAAGCAACCCTTGTAGCTCAGCAGTCAAATTCGTCCCTTCACTACTACAGAAATGCTCAAAGGAGGCGCCCTTTTGGAGGCGGGTGTACAAATACCCGCCTCTAAAAGTGGCTAAATAGAATTTGGAGGCGGGTGAAGGGGTCACCCGCCTCTAATTACCTCCCTAATTGGAGGCGGGTGATACGTTCACTCGCCTCCAATTAGGGAGGCAATTGGAGGCGGGTGATGCCTTCACCCGCCTCCAATTGCCCTCCCTAATTAGAGGCGGGTGATAGCTTCACCCGCCTCCAATTGTCTCCCTAATTGGAGGCGGGAGAACCCAAAACCCGCCTCCAATTTCAAAACATGAAAACGATTTTTTTTTAATTTTCAATACTAGATCAAAAATTGTCTTTGTTTTGGACTGTTGAAAATAATTTTGAAAATTTATCGAGATTCTAGTGAAGCGAAAAATTGGTAGATAATAAAAATCACAGGTTTTAGAAGAAATATATACTTTCGATTTTAATATTAAATACATAAGTATATGTAGCGTAATGGTAAATTTAATGTGCAAAAGTCAAGTGAAACTCTAGGCGCGAGTTCGATTCCTACTAAAGCCATAAAATGAAAAAAAAAAGAAATTAAAATTTTTTTACGAGGGGTTATTGGAGGCGGGTGCAGTTTATTAATAATTAATGGAGGCGGGTGCAACATGCTCCAATAACCATTATTTTTAATGGTTATTGGAGGCCCGCCTCCAATAATTGTTATAACATGCACCCGCCTCCAATATCCCCCAAAAGGGGAGGCGGGTGCGGGCCCTCCAAAGGGAGGCGCCGCCACTGGAGGCGGGTGCTGCTCCAATCTCCCTTAGGACCTGCCTCCTAAGGGAGATTCTAGTGTAGTTATAGTTGTAGTACTCCTAGTTAAAATTAATGAGAATAATAGTCTTATTCATTTTCCAGAATAATGCTTAATTTTCAAAACCCATTGAAAATGTAATAGTAGAATGTATTAAATAAGGGTAAATCTGGAAAATTTGTGCTTTAATTTAGTTTTGGAATGTGTGAACGACACTTATTTTGGACAAATATTTACGACTTATGTGACACTAATTTTGGGACGGAGGTAATATGATACAATGATATTCATTGGTACTGCAGGGAGTCAACGTACCTTTATTTAAAAAAATGATTGGGATAGCGAAAAAAATCAATAACTAATGTGGCATCATATGGTATGAGATTCACGTGGTTACTACAATATTAGTCAGTGTGAGAATTTACTATAAATTTTCACTGTGTGTCAGGTCTTTATTTTTAAAATCAGGAAGGATAACCTCGAAACCAACCTTAAAAATACATTGGGCCGGGAAAAAATAAAACGAGCCAACACATGAATGCATATGCATGCATGCCTTTGCGAATTAGTGTTGCATGTGCTTGTGTATGTATATTATTGCACGTTTATATACATTTTGAACATTTTAGGAGCAAAGTGTCATCATCATTTCTGCAAAACTTAAAGCAACTTAACCCAATATGACTACACTTGATACTTTATAATAACACCCAATGTGATGTAAACAGTAAAACTTTGTTAATTTTCTCTATTCATTAACGCTCATGCTCATGCCCATGCATATGATACATATTTTTTAACGTAGCATATTTCGAAAGCACATGCGCTAATTCTTTGATGGATTTAGTTTTTTTTCACGGAAATGGCAAATTAGGCTGAATTTTTACACGCTGATTTCACGTTTTTAATTTTGCGCCATATTACTATTGCATGCATGCATAACGCACGTGCGTAAATATTCATATTTCCATTTAAAGGGGTTCTTAATCGAATTTGGGTTGCTGGTTTTTCAATTTTTATACGTTGAGTTTTGTCAGATTTTAAATGCTTTATTCATGCATGGATCGAACAGGTCTTCACTGTTGTAGGTAGTATTGATTAGCAAGATCGAGGATAAATAAGCAAAAGAGAAAGTAATCAATGAGCAAGTTTTAGCACTTTCAAGTACCGAATGAGAACCAACTTAAACGCTTACGAATAAGTTTATAATTGACTTGGTTGAAAGTTGATCGGCTTGAATTCCTTTATTTGATAAACAAAAACAAATCAAATTTTAAATTCGATTAATAAATAAACGAGAGATTAAAAGGTCATTTACATTCATAAATATGCTTATTAAGATATATATTAATTATATATGTAAATGTAATACATATGTATGAATTTAAACTATTAAATAACAAAAATAATTTAATTTGAAAATGAACATATTAAATTGTGAATGTAAATAATCTTTTAGTCCCTCATTTATGAGAACAGAGAAGAAGAGGAAAAAAAGTGGTGTGCATAAAATTGGATCTCCATTGGGCCTAGCCCAATGGACTAAAACAAAGATAAGCAGTGAAAAATAACAGGACGCCTGTAAAGCCCAGAATCATGATTAGATCGGAAAGGTCGTCCAGACCGAGCCACTAAGTAGTCTCTGTTACAAGCTTAGGTCAGTCAGAACCATAAAACCGAGCTAAACCTTTATATCTCGAAAAGAGTTAGGTCGAACTTTAGACTTTGGAATGCCTTGGTCATTTCTTTACATTTCTATCGTGACGTTTGATCCGACCGATCTAATATAGACCGACCGACCGACCTACCCTGCTTCACTGACACAGTGGGTGAAAGTTGTCATAGATTAGGTATCTCTACTCGATTGCATGCAGGGATGTTCAGATTTCCTAAGAGAGGAAGACATCCATGAGACCCGGTCAAAATGATAGCGTCTACGCCACGCTAAGCAGAAGGAGCAGGTGAACAAATCACTCATGAGGGTTCAACGGACACATTTCAACTTGAGGTATATATGCTAAGTCTTCAGACTTTGGAAGGTACGCAATCTTTACCATTTCAAGCATTCATCTTTACTGTTTATCTTCTTCACCTATACTAACTTGACCGTCGGAGCTTATACAGGGGGGAAAGCCCCGCCTCTTTCTTTATCATCTGAAATTATCACCGGAACAGTGCAAATCACAATTCATCATCAACCCTGCTGATCCGAGCTGCCCAGATCGGTCTCCAGCCTGTCCATTCTTCTTCACCATCAAGTCTCCTTCAGATTGGGCCATTGCTTTTCAAAAAGTTCATACTGGGCCTTAAGAAGCACTTCCTGTATATTGTAATTTTTGCGTCACATAAAAAAGGATAGAGGAGAAGAAAGCAAGCATCTAAACACGCTTTGCTGGTGTTACTTTCCACTTAATGGTGCAAGATAGTAAATTTTAACGTGCAGAGACCCCCTATGTGGCTTGCCAACATTGGGATATGCGTGTCTTCATCAATATGTGATAACTCATAGGCTAAAATTATGACGCGTGTCTTCTTCACTATAGGCGACACTTTTCCTTTTTAAACTCGATACATGTTTTTTCTCTACTTTTTCTCTACTGCATGTGATATTTATTGTTTTAACATAGCCGTGATATATCAGCAACTCCACATAATATTTCTAAATAATACCTGAAATTTCAACAGCTAAATTCATAACAAAGAAAACATCTATATTACATGCGATACATTCGAGGCTATACGTGATACATCATATTCGTGTTCTCAGAACATAATCGAGATACATCAGAGGTTTAAATCGATGCGTTCATAAAACCATTAGATACTTTTTTTGTCTTTTTGTGAACCTATTTATTATCTTGAAAATTCTTGAACACATACATTAGGGGTGGTTGTAATTATTAGAAAACTCAAAAGAGTATTTAGGTTTGCCAAAAAAAAAAAAGAAAAAAAAAATATTTATAAATTTACCAAAACTCCAAATAATATTTATAATTTTACCAAAATTTTATTCCAAAGAATATTTTTTATTTACCAATATAAAAAAAGTATTTATAAATGTGGTTAGCCTTTTTACAAAAAATTGGCTTTGCTTGTCTTGTTAATATTTTTGGCCCAACATTTAATAAAATATTATTTAGTTTTTTAATAAAAGGAAAACCCATGAACAAAAGGCCCAAATGGACATGGCCATTTAATTTGAGTGGTTATTAATGTTTAGGAGCCAACGGAAGGAAGTGAAGCAAGGGCCGCATTGATGCGATGTGGGCAGCCCTGGTTTCAATTGATGGCCAAGTTTTAGCAGTTGTAACCAATGATATTTGATCTAAGAACGAGCCAGAGCCCCAATGGTTAGTGTGCAGGGCGAGCCATCCAGTGTCGGGGGTTCGATTTCTATTTCTCTCCACTTCATTTTTTTCTCTCCCTACAACTTGCCTTCAATGTAATAAAAAATGAAATGAGATTTGATCTAAAGGCTTTGTTTGTTTCCCATGTAATTGGGTTGTAGAATTTGAATTGGACATTCAATTCCAATTCTAGTATTTGTTTGTGTAATAATTTTAAGAATTGAAATTGAATTCTAATTCCAAATGACTCCAATTCCACAAAACCTATTCTCTATGTCTGTTCTTTACGTTTTTGTTTTGGTTTCAACAGTAAATGTGTAATATATTATAATCAGTTTTCATTATTTTCAATAAAAATTTTTACTATTTAACTATACTTTTTTACATTTTCAATACATTTTACATTATAAAACTATTTTTTAAAAATCAGTTTTCAAAATTATTTTCAAACACATAAAAAAGAACAGACCCTTAATTCTAATTCTATGCTATGTATTGTGTGTTAGTGTCTGTGTTTTTTCTTTTTAGTCATGTGTATGCTTGTAAGTGTGTGTGTGTGTGTGTGGTGTGTGGTGTGTGGTGTGTGTGTGTGTGAGACATGTTTGTGCGCCTTGGTGCGTGGTGTGTGTGTGAGTTATAGTTAATAAAAATTTTCATCCCAAATATGTATTTATTAGTTGTTTTTTTGAAATGATATTTTTTTTACTATTGCGTTTAAACAAGTATTTTTTTAAAAAATTTTTGAAAAATATTTTGACTAGCATTTCATAAAAATATATAATACATGTAATTATCTAAAATTATATTTTAATATATACAAAATAGTGATAATTTTTTTAAAAAAATAAAATAATTAAAACAATTTTATTTATAATTTTTGAATTAGAAAATCAAAACTAAAGTTGTAGAAAAAAATTTCGGAGTTAGGAATCTTTTTCTTCGGTGCCCTGAAAGAAGAAAGAGGGAGGGTGGTTTTGGGGACTGGCAGGATAACGGGAAGGGTTTTATTTATTTTTGGTTGGGGTGGGGGGGGGGGGGGGGGGGGGGGGGGGGGGGGGGGAACAGCACCCCGACGGGCGTTGGTTTGGGGGATAGGTTTCATTTTGGTTTGGGAGCTGGGGTGGGCTTTTTAATCATCCCAGACTTTTTTGTCTTTTTTTTTGTGAGGCTTGGGTTGGGGTTTTTTTTTTTAAAAAAATAATTTTTGGACATTTTAAAGTTATTTAAAAAATAAAATAAAATAAAACGTGTCGATTCAGGTCATGTCTTGAACTCGACCAAACTTTTTGATTTGGTCGGGTGTCGGTTTGGACACGCCTATTATTAATAATAATAAAAAAAGAAATATGACTATTCTACAATTATAAATGAATTTTAATTCTATATAAAATTTTAAGTACCCAAACAAAAAAAATTAGAATTGCAAGTCAAATTCTACATAATTCTATCATTTTACCAAACAAAGAAATTCAAATGGATTAGCATTTCTAATTCTATAACTCAATTCTATAGAATTTCAATTCCAATTCAATTCTGATTCCGTTCAACCAAACGGACCTGAAGGGTTCTTTTTAGCAGTTTGCCCCTTTTACTATGAATTAAGGAAGGGCTTCTTGGTTAATATGTTTTTGAAATTTGTATTTTATATGAATATCGATCTCGTCGTATCACGTGTAGCTATTGATTTATCGCGATTATGTTAAAACAACGAGTACCACATATAGCGAGAAAAACATACATTTTGAGTTTCGAGGCGGAAGTATTGCTTGTAGTAAAAAAATATATATATCAACATTGAATGGCTAGATGATCATACATGAGGCTCCCTCTCTATGATTTATAGATTAAATTATCAAAATTTGTCTTTCAAATTACTAAATAAATATTTATGGTTCGTAAACTACTAAATAAATATTTTATGATTAAATTCAGCCAGTTAAAGAGTTAATATATACAAATTTGAAAAGTTAAAACATCAATCGAAGATTGGCCGGATTTAATGTATGTGTTTATTATTTATTTATTCTTTAAGGTAAAAATTTGTATTTCACCTGTCAATGCGTCGTCTTTTTTAAAAAATCTAATTTTGTTTTTAGAAACATGTGCGGTATTTTTTAAAGATACGAGTATTAATTTTAGCCTTAAATAAAGTATCATGTGTATGTTATGAAGTATCTAGTATTGCATATAGCCACTGATATATCGTGTATAGCCTATAACCTCTTATGTATAAAATTTAGTTGCTATTGTATTGCCTGTTTAAAAAAAAAAAAATCGCGTGTAGTGAAATATTTTTTTTATTGATTACAAGGGTTGAAGTATCGCGTATAGCCTTTGATGTATTGTGTATAACCTTTGACTTTAGCTGTTGATGTATCACATGTTTGTCAAAAAAAAAAATAGAAAAAAAATTATCACGTGTAATAAAGAAAACTCATGTATCGATTTTAAGGGTTAAGATATCATAAGTCGGACAAAGTTTAATGTTGGATGTTGCAACACACCACACCCCACCACGCATCGCATCACAATAATTGACCACGCAAGTGTTGCTTCATAGAACACAGTGAAACACTGATTAATTTTTCTTTTCTCCAAACGAACATTTAGGCTCTGTTTATTTTGTGGTCAAATTGAGAAATTTTAATTTTAAAAGAAAAATATTTTTTTGAAGAGAACTTCGATCCGTTTGATATTTGTACAGAAAAGACAAGAAAAGTGTAATAAATAAGATATTTTTTTAAATTATATGAGTAGAATTTTAGCAGAAATTTCAAACTTTAAAATTTGAATTTAAGAGAAAATGAAGGGTTTGAATTGAGATTTTCTTATGAGGAAAAACTGATACTTTTCATGGAATGGTAATGAAGTAAAGAGAGGCCTAAGTCTCTATTAGGCCTGTTCAAAATGCAAAATCCACCCCTACCCGCTCCGAACCGGCCCGACAGTAACGGTTCGGGTCAAATAGGGATGTGGCCCTAAAGATGCGGTCCAGGCCGGTTCGGTCAGGGCCGCCACCCTAATTGACTTTTTTTTTTAATTTTTTAATTTATTTTTTTTCCCCCCTCTTTTGCTTTACCATGTTGCACCTGTACACACCCAAAAAAGAAATTTTTTTTTTGAACCATCTGAATACGGGTTTTTTTCCCCAATATTCATATTGGGACAAAAAATTACCAAAATACACAATTTTTTTTTCATTCCCAATATATAAAAAACAAAGTTGGGAGATTCGTTTTCATCTGAAAACGAATCTCCCAACTTCGTTTCCTTCAAAAATAAAAATAAAAACTTCTTGAAGAAAACGAATCTTTTTTTTTGTTTTTATTAATTTCGTTAATGAATTCGTTTTGAAGTAATTGTTTAAACGATGTCAAAATCTTTTTGAAATTTTTTAAAAAAAAAGTATACTTAAAAGTTTAATTTTTGGAGTACAAATCAAACAAATTTTAAAAATGAAAAATGTTATTATTATTATTTTTATCCAACCTCTTAATTATTATAAGTATTAAAAAAATTACTAACTTAAAAAAAATCTAGATTAAAAAAATTCAATAAAGTGAAAAGTTAATTAAAAAATTGAAAGAAAGCAAAGAAAAAGCAGAAGCAACAAAATTGGAAAATCTGAAATAGAAAAGAAAAAAATAAAAATAAAGAAAGAAATAAAAGAGCTAGTTCGGGCCAGTAATTAAAAAAAAAACTGAAAGAAGAAAAGAAAAAACAAAACTAAAGACCTGAAACAGAAAAGAAAAGAAAAAAAAAAAAGAAAAAAAAAGGGGCAAGTTAGAGCCAAGCTTTGGCCTGAACCGACCCTAATTGACCCGGACTAAAACTCAAACTGGCCCGTTAGGACCAGAACCGACCCGAACCTAATTGAATTTTAGGGTCGGGCCAACTGTCCTGTCCCGACCTGTGGGCCAGTTTGAACACCCCTAGCTCTTCACTTTGATTTTCCTCCACGAAAATCATCACTTTTTTTTTCAAAATTTTTTTATGTCTAAACACCTTTATTCTCAACTAAATTTAAAAATTTTAATTTTAATATTCCCTCTATATCGTTACCCACATAATTAAAAAAAAAAAACATAATTATTACATTTTTTTTGTCTCTCTCCTACATACACTACTACAGAATGAGCTTTCAACACTTTTGAATTAAAACCTGTTTTGTGATATCAGGTTTTAATAATTCTCTATAAAATCTGTTATACAAAAACAAGTATGGAGATGAATTTTTCAAAACCCATTTTAGTAAAACAAGTTTTAAAATGATTTTCTAAACCTGTTGAATGAAAATAGATGTCAATAATTTATTTTTGAAAATAGTACCCTCCACAAAAATTCTTTTCCCAAACAAAAAATTCTTAATTTGATCACAAAGAAAACAAAGTGACCCTTTGCCCTTTGGGTGTTTCACTACTATTTTCGTTCCCAAATTAGCTTAGTATTATCCCATTCCCCACCAAAAAGCTTCTTCGTTGTTTAACTACTATTTTCATAATTTTGAAGGTCGCCTTCAAGCTTAACGAATGGCTAAAACTTCATCACCAAAAAAAAAAAGAACAGGAACCATTAATTAGTGGTAGTGAATTATGCATATCCATGGCTGGATGTTTTTGCATTGATTGGCAGAAAATATTACGTGACAATGTTTGGACAAAGTGCCGTTACTTTTTTGTTAAAGATCTTGTTCGTCAGATTGCTCCATTCCCATGGAGAGTATGGGCTTACATTCCATTAAGTGATGAATGTTTAGTTTGGACAAGTATTTAATTAGAAAACGCTTTTTTAATTTTATTTTATTATAAAAAGTGTTTATATTTTTAATAAAATGTATGAAAAGGGTTTTTTTAAGCAACCGATTAAGCGGATGGGAGCTCGTATGAAACGAGTTTTGAATTTTGAAAAATATTTTATAAAAACATTTTTATTAATAAGAATAGAATGACAATTTATGTTATCTTAAAAAAGATGAACTAAAATGATTGAGTGTGTTTGTACTATAAAAGTTAAAATTGGCCAACATAAATTAAATGAATCGATATATAATAGAAGAAAATAGAGCAATTGATAAAGATATATAACTCATAGGATTCAAGCAGGGTGGGATAATTGGAGAACTGCGTCATCTATATAATTTGTGATCGTAAAGTATCATCGCACAAGCTAAAAGCAAAATTTTACAGAACGGCTATAAGACCGGCGATGCTTTACAGTTCGGAGTGTTGGCCTACTAAATATGAATATAAACAAAAAATGAGAGTAGTAGAAATAAGAATGTTGAGATCGATGTGTGGACATACTAGATTAATAAAATAAGTAATGCAAGCATTAGAAATAAAATATGAGTAGGTCCAATAGATGAAAAAAATGAGAGAAACACGCCTAAGATTATTTCTAAACACCTCAGTAAGATGGGTTGAAAACAGAGAAGCAATTAATATTGAAAAAATGGAAGACGAAGATCTTAAAAAAATTAGAAAAAAAACTTCAAAATATGATGGTGATATATGATCTATATAACCGACTCTACATGGTGAGACAAAGATCAGTTAGTTGTTGTTGTTGTTGTTGTTGTTCATTTTACAACATTTTGTGCAAACACATATTTTGAGAATTATTTTTTACTCTAAAAATACTAAAAACGTTTTTAAAGTATTTATCTACACTAAGACCAAGTTAATTAATTCCCAATAATACGTGGTCAATTTTTGTACTAAAAATTTCTTTCAAGTATAACCTTTACTCTCCTTTTTAATCTGTTCCAACTAATAATTACTTTTTTCTATTTTTATCAATGCGTATGAATTATTTAATTAGAACTTACAAGTGCCTAATTGTTCTAATTTCAATTTTCGAAACCATTTTTTAAGAGTCATGAGAACACATTAATAGAAGGATTAAAAATGAGCTAGGTTTAGAACGAAGGGAAGGAAGACTTCACGGTCAATTATGTGAAAATTATGAAGCTTTTCATCTGTGATATTGGAGTCATTGCACTCTGCGAATTTTTCCTTCCGCTCTTCGCAACAACTTGAAAATATAGAAAGAAAATTCGTTGATAAGTTTTAATTATTTAAAATATTCATTGAACGTATTGAAATAGGAAAAATCATATTTTTGGTACCAAAAGTTTGGTATGTTCACATTTTTGGTACCAAATGTTTGACAAGTTTTAAAATTGTGCTTTATGTTTATAGTTTGTTGCATTTTTGGTATCAAGACCTATTATTGCAGGTTTTACATAGTCAAACAGTAGTCAACGGTAATTTGGGAATATTTTGCAAATTCTTCAAGTTTGTGTGGTCTGAAATATTGTTTTCTAAATTGAGTGTAGAATTTGTAGAATAGACGCCGTGAAGACAAAATTGTCCTCAAATTCGTGGTTGTCACTAAAGGTATGACAAATGAAATATAGTTATTCTTCCCCATATCAAGGTTCTATCACCGATTCACCGGCAGGATTGTAGTCACTGTTCTACAAACTTTGTCTATTCGAAGTGGCCGTGGTTTGCTGAATTTGAAATTAAATAGTTTGCAAAAACTCAAGCATTTTGAATTGATTGATTTTTGGGAGATCAAAGCTGAAGAAACTTCAATTCAGATATATAATATATATATATATATATATATTCCCAACTATGGGATCGTATGCCAAGGCATCCACAACAATCGCCACAAAGGTTATTTGACAGTCCAAAAGACCCTTAAAATCCTACGCTTGTGTCAGTTCCGAACTCCCCAAGTTAGAAAATGAGCAACCAGGAAAGAAAGGTCATTTTTTTGAATAAGCTCTCACTGTAATAAAAATAATGCAAAAATATATGTTGCACGTGAGAATAAAGAGTGAAATTTATGCATGGTTAGAGCATCGCATGCGCAAAATATTTTGTGAAACAAGTTCATATAAAAACTTGAAAATATATAGAAATAAAATTTATTAATAACTTAGTTATTCAAAATATTCATTGAACGTAGTGAAAAAATGCAAAAAGTTCTGGCATTATGAACATCGAAATTACATGCAAATGAGTGCATGGTATGAGCATTATATGTGGGGCACCTTTCAAGTAGCTTTTTGATTTTTTGGTCCTTTATTTAGATATTACAATTTTTTATTTAGGAAATAGTCGATTAAGTGGCTGGTGGGAACGACGACCCTTTATTAATCTATACGTACTAAATACTATGATTGAGATCTATATTTCTTTTTCGGTAGCACGGTGCAATTTATAGGAGTGTAAGAAGAGTGTTAAGAGAACCGAATGAACTGATACGGTTCAGACATTAATTAATCGAAAAGAGACACATGGAGAGTTTTGGATCTGACAGAGTCTTTTGACTAAAAATCATATAGTGTTTCGAGAGATCATAGCACGTTTGATGCCCCCACCATGCACCCAATGCTTGTTTTTAATAAAAAAAGCCACTATTTAATAATGGAAAATATAAAGTATATGTCACAACAACACCACCAACAAGCCAAAAGGAGCATTGTATGACTGCCTTCTTCGCAAGGTTCCCTTCCATTAGTTTTCACTTGGGTCTATTCTGTTTGGTAACTTTCAGTTTGGCATCACGACAATAATCACCCCCGCAACAGCACTTGAATGCTTCAATGGGATGGTTAATATCACCGAAATCAATACCGTAATCCCATGTTAGTTCTTCCATAGCATACACTTTTCTTCCATACCATGCACCCAATGTTATTCTAATGAGTACATGCAATACCTGAAATAAATCTGTAAAATAAGTAATAGAAGTTAGTTTAAAGATTTATTTCACGCATTGTGTGCTCATTAGAATAATATTGCGTGTATGCTGGGGGCATCACACGTGAGATGCTCTCTCCAAAGAGTACATGATTTTTAGTCTCTTACATTTTAAAATAATTTCTTTACTTTTTACCGGGCTATCAATCAAGAAAAAACATATAAAACAATGAATTCTTGAACAACTTCCCGAACTACATCCATCATCCATCGAAAGAAAGCAAAACATAGAAATCAAGTCAATCAAAATAGCAAAACGAATAAAAAAATCAAACAAGAAGAAAAGAGAAAATTTGATCTTACACCATTATTCTGGATCTCTGAGCAGAAAGCCGGTCCAATGGAATCTTGTAAGACAAAATTTAAAAGTAGGTTAAATGTGAAATAAAGTAACAGTAATAATTTTGTGACCATTTTTCTCAGGAAAAATAAATAAAAACCTAGGACAATATTTTTGATAGATTCATTTCCTTTCCTCAACAGGGTCTAACTCACGTCCATTCTTTTGCTTTTCAATGGTTTCCTCAAAGTGTGAGGATATGTTGTCCAGTACTTCTAGTCCATGAATCCTCCATCTTTTGTCGGCAACTTTTTTATTTTAATCCCCATTTTTAGTAGTGATGGGGAAAGCATTAAGGTCCAGCACCATTTTTTCTTCTGTTACAACTGATCGTTTCGCCAGCCACCTTTTCTTCCCAAATCCATGAAGTGAAGAGGGTTCTCAAACCTTGCTTCTAACAGGATTGATGGGTAAACTGCTTCTGAAGCCCGATGCTAGAGAGCGACTTATAATCACGATGTGGGCACAACGGGGGTTTTGAGGAAATCTTTTCCTAGCGCCCTCTCTGTTCTCCATTAGTAGAAAATGGGTATGATCTTGCAATCAAAATCCATGCACAAATATAAAGAAAAAAACCAAATTAATATCATTTAAAATTTTTTTTTATTGCAAGATGAAAAAGACAACACAGATCCATACCAAAAGACTAAGTTTTCTGCAAGTAGGCTTTTTCAATCCTACTCACGGTAAAATTTAGTGGATCAGCGCAGTACCACTTTAATGCTTATGCTAATACAAATGGAAAATTTGAAATTACTGTTGGCCAACACAATCGGAAACCAGTTTAACTAACGTAAAATAATTGGTAAAAACAATTAAGCAAATAGCTTTAAAAATAGAAAATAAATTTTCTCAATCTATTTCCGAACATCAACCAACTATTTTCTTCTTTAACCAAATTTACATGAAAATTAGTAAAAAAAAAAATTGAAAATTTTATTATCAGCCAAAGCACGTACACAAGCTCATTATTATGAACCATACAAGACATGGTGTTAACTGATAGAAAAATTAATCGATTCCTCTTCAATATATGTACATGCATTTGCTAATGATAACCTAAAAAAGGCATTCATTGTATCAAAATAAGAAATTTAAAAAGATATAGAACTTGGGTTTTATTTTGGCTGCTTGGCATAAAGGACTGTTTTTTTGCCATCATGAACATCATGATTTAGGAGGAAGAGGGAGGGAGAGGGCATTAAGGGCGGTAGTGGAGGGGGAGGGAGAGGGAAGAGGAAGATGAGGGGCTAGTTGTGGCCTATGAAGGGGACCGCTCTAGTTATGTGTCAGTCCTGTGCTAATTCTGGGCTAGTTTTGAGCCAGTTCTGTGCCAATTTTGATTTTTGTCGATTTTTTGTTGGTTTGAAATTATTTGAAATATTGATTAATTGAAGAAAACAGTGGAATTGCCAATTCAAAATCGGAACCGTTGATTAGGAACCGTAACCACCAGTTATGATTCTAGTCTGAATTGAAGTCGCGACAATGACTAGTTGGAGCCCACTAACCCTTCATTAGATTTTTCCCAACAAGAGTTTATTTTATTTTTTATTTTTGAATTAGGACTATGCAAACCCGCCCTGAATAGCCGCTTTAGGACGGGGTGGTTCTCATAGTTGACTGGTCGAGGCCAACCAGGGCCTTATTATTATTATTTTTCAAATTTTACTTTCTAATTTTGAATAGAAAAGTTTTGAACTTTTGTTTTGAGTCAAATGTACTATTTAAATTATTTTTTTTTCCAAATTCAACTCGCTAAACAATTGGACTATTTAATAATTTGGTCAAAGTCATTACGCCCAATTTATCAATAATTGATTGGGCCTGTAAATTCAACAAATTCTAGATGCATTATTATTATCTGTATAGGTGTTTCACTCTGACCGGCTTGCAATGAAAAGAAAGACTTAAGCCAAGAGGGTTTGCTGTTGATGCAGTAATCAACGCTGGGGAGTTGATCTTTGACCGGATGCGGTGCCAATTCCTCCACTCTCGACATCTCTCCGTTTTCTCACTCGCACATAAATAAGAGAATTGAGTCGGCAGAAATGAACTTCAAAGTTAAGACCAACAATGAACACAAATAACCCTTTTTCTTGTAAATTCCCGAACCTAGTACTAAGTGAAAAAATCCAAAACATAACCTCGTACTGAAGGTCAAATTTTTTTGAGAAAAAAATGAGTGACAAATTAAGAAAAATTAAAGAAGAGATTATTAAGGGTGAGAACCGGGAATGGGATAGATTGATGCTAGGAAGGAAATTAAGGAATATGTACTTTCCTTAAAATGTATATGTGACTTTGCGTGTTAGACTAACGTACTAAGGTTTCTAAGTTGCCACGAGCGTTGAACTATTCAAAACATGAGGACCTATAGGAAGAATGCACTGCTAAAATTGCAAAGACATTATAACTTGAAGTCAGATGGTGAAAGTTATAAGCTTCCACATTTTGGAGAAGAGTATAATGGAAAGCTTATTAAGCTTGGAAAGGAAATTCACTAATAATTATATTGTGTAAAATATACTCTCTTTTTTCTTTCAAGAATATAATGGCCCAACTTTATGCACAAGAGTGAAAGAAAGGTCCTATAACCATTATGTTTAGGTCATTTCTGGAATAAATTTTCCCTATAAGAAAAAAATGCACTAATATATTTTGCACGTGAGAATAAAGCGTGAAATTTGTGCATGGTTAGAGCACGACATGTGCAAAATCTTTTGTGAAAACAAGTTCATATAGAAGCTTGCAATCCAAAAAGAAAATTTGTTAATAACCTAATTTTCAAAATATCCATTGAACGTGTCGAAAAAAGTTCAAAAAGGTCTGGCATTACGAACATCTAATTACATGCAAAATGCGTGCATGATATGTGCTACATCCTTTCAAGAAGTTCGCTGATTTTTTTGTCCTTTACTTGGGTAATAGATTTTTTAAATCATATTTTAGCAAAAAGCTGACTAAGTGGCTAGTAGGCATGGAGACCCTTAATTAATTTTTGAAAAATGAGATAAATTTGACCGAATGTAATCGTAATGAGTCTTACCTCAGTCTACAAAGATGCTTGTTCAAATGCTTTGCAACTATGAATTACAAGAAAATCTGAAAAGAATTACTCATTTCAACCTTCATAATTATAATGCTAGGAAACAATCTCTTATTTAACTGCATTAAGCCTCTTACATTGCTTGCATTGTAGGTTGAAGAGGTCCGAGATGAGCTTGCATTGTGAGCTAGCGCATCCGCTACTGAATACGCTTCCCTGAAGAGGTGGTTTATATATTTTGAAGCGACCTTGCCCAAAGATATCCAAATCTGTCTGTAGAAATCAATAAACCTCCAATGTATCTTAAATATCCTCCGAACAATATTCACCAACGTCAATGAATCCGATTCAACTTCCACCCCTAGAAGCTTCATTTGTTGACACTATTGCATCCCAGGAAGCATGTATTCTACGAACATCTACATCGCCATGATTAACAATGATTGGCATGGACCGTCTTTTTTCCAGTTCAGTTTTTTAACAGTATATTATTGTACAAAGAAAAACACTTTTATATGATTGAACCAAAAGCTCCAAAAGAAGCAATATGTAATAGAGAAGGAATCTTTTCCAGGCTTCAAATATATGATCCCCCGTTGGGATTCTCTTCCACATCCTTTATTTTCTCCCAACCATCTTCTTTGTAAAAAATTTTTTGATGTGGCTGCTGATATATTATATTTGTTCAAAGATGTTTGCTATGACAACTATCTGAACCCTGGTTCCCATTTTCTCATTTAAAAAGTTAATTTTACGCCCACCGACCACAAGGTTAAGAGCCTTGTGCTCTACCAACTGAGCTAGATGGGCTTATAGAAAGTTGCATTTACATTCTTAACTAAATTATTATTGACTTTTCCTTCTTCCTAAACAGTGCTCGTGGGAAAGGAACCGGGGAGAAATTTCCAAGCATCAAATGGATCAAGATCAGTTGGCGAAGGATTTCGTGGAGCACTACTATTCTACCTTCGATATCAATAGGATGGGCAAATCACATTTACCCCTCTGAACTTTGGGTATAACTACGAAATCATCCATATGTTTTGAAAAGTACAATCAATTTCCTAGACTCACTAGACAGCAATGTCATGATCGAAAAAATTGTAAAAGACCAAAAGGGCAAAAAAAAAAATTTCCTTGAAGGTAGTAAAAAAGAAATAACAAAACAAGGAGTTATATGTATTTTTTTGGTCTCTTTATTTTACATCTATTGTTTTACTCTTAACAATTAGTTTTTACTGCTTTCACGTGTTCCATTTGCCTTCCAAACAGTTATTTTTTCTTTTTTAACAATTGGATTGATTTTTCTGAAGAAAAAGGCAATTGCAAGTGATATTGGTGTTGACTAGTGATTGGTGTTTTTTTCTTTTACATCAGCATTTGTTTTATTTTCAAACTCCGGTAAGAATTTATTTTCAAATTTTAATATGCCACTCAATCCAATACCTAATTGACAAAATAATTAAATTGAGCATCATGTAAGAGTACGTTAAAAATCTCAAAGTTCATAATCAACTTTATTGATAAACTTTGTAAACATAAAAAGTAGAGACATAAATTGGTAAAATAATTCATACTAGCTAGAGCTCAATTTTCAACCAATTTTATTGAAGGAGACGAGTTGCTTGCTTCCATTCGCATTCACCTTAACCTCTGCTGAGTACTTATAATTAGTATCATATTCAGATGCTTCAATTGTAAGCTTATAGGATGCATAGCCATTGAAATTTCCTTAGTTCCCCACGACACAGATTGAAAGTTTAAAAACCCTCCTTTGCTATGTTCTTCCACGGCGAATTTTCCAACCTCCACCACCATTGGATTTTTTGGATCTATTACCACACTCGAAGCAGAAGAATAGGGTAGGCATGCCATTGCCATTACTCCGACGAGAAGGATGATTAGGAACTTAGGAGCCATATTTGAAATTGATTTTGGTGGTTAATTAATTTTGTGGGATGAAGATCTTACTTGGTTTGAATTGAAATGAAATGTTTGATGAGCTATTTATAACCAAGAAAATCCAAATAATTCTTTTATTTACACGTTTTAAGATATAATAGACAGTAGTGCATTAATTGACAACGTGGGATAGCTCAAATAATATTTATATTTGTTTTAAAAGAAAATCAACAACATATTTGGTTTCCTTTCTCCCTGCTACACATTTCCAATGTTTTCAAAATATAATCTTCCTCCAAGTAATTATTTCTATCACAGCCCATTTTTAAAAGGTTGACTTATCATGGTTCATAATATTAATATATACCTTATTAAAAATAATATTAAAAATTTTAATCTCTTAAGGAAATATATAGAGTATTATTATATTACTAATACAAAATTGTACTTCAGCCGTACCATAAAAAGAATTCGGTTTCTACTACTAAAACGTGATTTTTTTTTTTGAGAGGAAAAATAACAATATAAGAAAATATATCTTGACAGAAATATTCATGATACGTTTGTAATAATATAGTTACAATCCTAATTAGGCAAGTGAATTAGTAATAGTTAATGTATTATAACCTATTTTTCATAAATTTAATTTTATATTACGGAAGGATACAACAATATTTTATCATAAAATGGATAAGTATATTAGAAGCTTGTGTGAAGTACTACGTACGTTTATGGAAATGTATCATTTCAAAATGGATTCTTATAGAATTATTTGGGGGAATATTTAGTTCCGAAAACATTGAAAATTTGTAGATAAGAAAAAAGGAACCAAAATATTTCATGTATTTTCTTTTACAAACAAAGATAAATACTATTATTTGAGTTCATAGAACTAATTATCAATTAATGCATTTGCATTTCTATCTATTATCTTAACCCACAAAAAATTCTCAGTAAATCTCCATTCTTCACTTTTAAAACGTGTAATACAATTATCTTCAACAGTTAAAAGAAAATTAGATTTGAATTTCTTTGGTTATAAATAGCTTGTCAAACATTTCATTTCATTTCAATTCAAACCAAGCAAGATTTTCATTTCACAACTAAATATTAATCTCTCAAACCAATTTCAAAATATGACTCCTAAGTTTCCAACCATCCTTCTCATCGGAGTTATGGCAATGATATGCCTACACTCTTCCTCTGCTTCGAGTGTTGAAATAAATTCAAAAGACCCGGAAGTGGTGGAGATTGGAAAATTCGCTTTGGAAGAACATAGCAAAGAAGTGAAAAGTAATTTTTTCAGCTTTGGATCTGTGTATGGGGGAACAAAAGAAAATTTCAATGGCTATACATCTTATAAGCTTACAATTGAAGCATCCGAATATGATACAAATTATAGGTATTCGGTAGAGGTTAAGGTGAATGCGAATGGAACGAAGCAACTCGTTTCCTTCAATAAAATTGGTTGATGTTCGAATTATTTTACGAGAAGATGTTTAGTCTTTATCCCTACTTCACTTCTCTCGTTACAAACTTTATAAATAAAGTTGATTATCACGAACTTTGAGATCTTTAGCACTTGGGTGATGCTCAATTTAATTATTCATTCTTTCTTAGTTTCATTAGTATTTTTGCCAAAAGTACATACGTTTGCTTAGAAAATGAATAATTTAAACAAACTTACAATACAATTTGTGGTCTTGAAATCTAACTGAGTCAATTAATCATAGTATCCTTAGCTAGTATAGCGCAACTGAAGTACAATTGGGATTTATTTTGTTGTGAACATACCATTTCATAAGTTTCATTTGAGACCTTTAAATGGATAATAAGATTTAAAAATTAAAATTGGACCTAAATATTTTATAAATTTTCACAAGTGATCCAAATGGCTTGGAAATCAACTACAACATGTTAAATTGACCAAAATTGTCAAAAAATTTCACGTAAGGGGGGCATAAGTGCTAAACTAAAAACAAAAATGACCAAAAGTGCTACAAGACCGAATATAAGGGACCAACAATGTCATTTTCCTAAGCAATTATAAGCAAATTATAATTTTATATAAATTTGCAAATGTTTAAAAAGGGGAAAAAAAAAAAATACAGCTAAATTAAATGCAACCACGACGCGCCAAGTAATTAAAGATAGGACTACTCACACAACGTTTTTGACCACATCAATGATCCAATTCCATGTATACCAAAGCTTCCCATGCCTCTGTTTTGCTCTATAAAAGTTGAGCGCTTCATTTAAAAAACACAGTGTCCCTTTTCACTACACTATGGCATTTCCAATCCCTCTGTTTCTGCTTCTTCTCTGTTCTGATTTCACAGTTTCAGCCAGGCTTGGGGCAATGGGACACTTATATTATCCACATGGATTCATCATCCATGCCAAACCTTTCTCAAGCCATCGACAATGGTATTTATCCACCCTTGCCTCCATTTTAGATGCAAATACCAGAGCAGCCTCAGATATCTCATCCTCCTCTTCCTCCAACTCCAAGCTTCTTTTTGCTTACAGTAATGCCATTCATGGTTTCAGTGTGATTCTTTCTCGTTCTGAGCTCAAAACCATCAAAGGTTACCCTGGCTTTGTTTATGCAACTAAAGACAGCCTGTTCAGTTGGACACAACACACTCCCCCAAGTTCCTTGGCCTCAACTCAAACTATGGTGCATGGCCTGTTTCAGAATATGGGAAAGAAGTTATTATTGGTTTAGTGGACACCGGAATCTGGCCGGAGAGAAGAAGTCTCAACGATGATGGAATGGCTGAAGTTCCTTCCAGATGGAACGGAGAATGTGAAAGCGGCACACAGTTCAATTCCTCCGCCTGTAACAAGAAATTGATTGGAGCCCAGTACTTCAACAAGGGTTAACAGCGAAATTTCCCAACTTGACAATTTCGATGAATTCAAGCCGTGACACGGAGGTCATGGGACACACACTTCATCCACGGCTGCCGTAAATTATGTTCAAGGAGCTTCATTCTTCGGCTATGCTTCTGGGATTTCATCTGGAATGCCTCCGAGGTCTAGAGTGGCGATGTATAAAGCTCTCTGGGAAGAAGGGGCTTACACGTCTGACATTATTGCAGCAATCGATCAGGCGATTACCCGATGGAGTTGATGTTCTGTCTTTGTCATTGGGGTTAGATGGAGTTCCCCTGTATGAAGATCCTATTGCAATTGCCTCATTTGCAGCTATGGAGAAAGGCATTTTCGTGTCCACATCTGCAGGAAATGAAGGGCCTTTTCCGGCGAGTCTGCACAATGGAATACCTTGGGTTCTCACAGTTGCTGCCGGCACAATTGACCGTGAATTCATCGGAACCATCTCTCTTGGAAATGGGATTTCAGCCCTCGGGAATTTCATTTCGGGGAAAACATCAATTGTATTCATCCAAGACTGCAAAAGCATGGAAGATTTGAAGATATTGCAGGACAAGGTGGTTGTGTGCCTGGACGAGAATCAAACGCTTAATGGCATGGTTCACAATGTGCTAAACTCAAAAGCAGCCGGAGGCGTGTTCATAACAAACAACACTGCCTTGGAATTATTTCTCAAAGCTAAATTTCCAGCTATCTTTGTGAACTTTGAAAACGGCGCAAAAATCTTGGACTTGGAGTAGCTCTGCTCCCCCGGAAGCAACCCTTAAATTTCACTTAACACAAATTGGGGGGAAACAAGCACCGCGGGTGGCGCGTTATAGCTCAAGGGGACCTTCTCAAAGCTGTCCGTACGTGATGAAACCTGATCTCATGGCTCCTGGCGCTCTCGTCCTAGCTTCGTGGCCTGAAAGACCCTGGTGGCTACTCTGACTTCCGGCCACATTTACAGCAGCTTTAACATCATTTCTGGGACGTCCATGTCTTGCCCTCATGCTGCCGGAGTAGCAGCTCTTCTGAGAGGAGTTCATCCTGATTGGTCTGCGGCTGCCATTCGATCATCGATGATGACCACAGCTGATTTATTTGATAACGCAAAGCAGCCAATCACAGACATTGGATTCAATGGTGAAGCCGCTACTCCTTTAGCTATGGGTTCTGGACATGTCAATCCGAACAGGGCGTTGGACCCTGGACTTGTTTATGATGCAGAAAACAGGGGATTACACCAATCTTGTATGCGCCATGAATTTCACTTCCTAACAAATTCAGATCATAACAAGGTCTTCTTCTTACAACTGCTCAAATCCATCTCTGGACCTGAACTATCCATCGTTCATATTTTACTTCAGGGGAAATGCCACTCACTCAACAGGAAGAGAGTACACGAGAACAGTTACAAATGTCGGGGATGACAGGGCCACTTATTCAGCGAAATTGGCAGCAATTGATGGATTCGAAGTCACTGTGACACCTGACACGTTAACTTTCAGACACAAGTACGAAAAGCTAAGCTACAAACTGAGAATAGAAGGTCCTTCATCCTCTGCAGTCACGAATGATATTGCTGTGGTTTTTGATTCTCTGAGCTGGGAGGAGAGCGGTGGAGGTAGGCACATTGTGACAAGTCCCATTGTGGCCACAAGCCTAGTTCTAGAGAACTAGATAAACTAAGCTTGTAACATGTTATGATCATGATCAAATGTCCTGTAAGTTTATGTCTGAATTTCCAAGAATTAGTGACCATTTTGTTCTGGATGTGATGATCACGTTTCAAATGTCCATGCATGATCTAATATTGCCGTAGGGGTCATTGTTATTACTTCATTCCAAATTGTTAAATTCTTCCTTGGAGAAAATGAGAAATCTGCAGATTCCATGGAATGTATTGGAGTTTAGCATAATGATCATGAGATTCTGTATTTATTGTCATCCAATATTTGTGGAGGATATTGGTCAGTTTGGGGCCCTCGATCGGTGCACCATTATCAACTTCTCGGCCACCAAATTGATATACATTCTCAGGGAAGATGCAATATATATACACCTGCTCTCTGTTCTTGAAAACAAAAGGTTCGAGGTTTTATGCGAGTCTATAGTAACACTTCAAAAGTGTAGTTTAAGCCTTACAAATGATGCATTAATGGTAAAGCATCACTTTTAAAAATATCTCCTAAAGTGATGCTCGCTTAGGCCTATGATGACACTATTCACATTTTACAAACACTTTTGGGAAGTGTAAAAATAAATAGCTAATGCAACTATGTTTAAGGCAACATTTCTTCCTCCCAATTCCCAAATGCAACACTCCTTCATTTGTTACTTTTGAGCAAATGCAAGGGCTATTTTGAACCTACTGCAACTATGAAACGATTGTAAAATTGAGTTGAAAACTAGATATAAGGAACTAAAAAAAAAAAAAAGAAAAACTAGATAATAATTCTTATACCAATTCAGTTCCATATATAATGTGCGGAATTGATTTAACAAAACAAAACTGAATGTTCTTCTAATCCAATTAGGACACTACCAATAATTATTCTCCAAGTAATTAATAATTAAAATAACTAAATCAGAAATTATAAATAAGAAAAATAAAAAATAAAAGGAAGAAGTAATTTTCTATCAAACCGTCGGTCAACACCCTTATTGACTGGGGTAATTTTCCAATTAACCACTCTGAACTGTCGGTTCTTTTCTAGACTTTATACAGAAACATCCATATCTCCTCCCTTCACTGCCCTGCTATTAGTCTAGGCTAAAAAAATAAGGGTATGAATGGAATAAATAGTGTTGAATTAGCTATTTTATGTGTTATATGTTGATATTCATAATGAGTTACACATTGGTCAAAGTAAATTATTATAATAGAACGAAGGGAGATATAACTAAGTAATCAACTAAGGGAATTAATAGTCTTGACATTCCCTTTTTCTTCATCTCGCGAAAAATATATATATATATATATATATATATTAAAAACACCGTTGTATGCATACGGACTTGGGTAAAATTATTTAACTAAGAAGGAATAAATACTTAAATTAAGCATCACGTAAGGGTTGTAAATCTTAAAGTTAATAATAAACTTTATTTATCAAATTTGTAAACAAAAAAAAAAAAGGTAAAAAAAAAAAAGAAACGAAAGAAAGATTAAACATCTTTTGATAAAATAATTACGAATATTAGAGCTCAATTATCAATCAATCAATCAGTTGTTTGCTTGAAGGAAATAAGCTGCTTGACTCCATTCGCATTCACCTTGACCTCCGTTATGTACTCAGAAGCAGTATTTAATACTCCAATTGTAAGCTTATAGGATGTATAGCCCTTGAAATTTTCCTTTGTTCCCTCAATCACACTTTTTAAAGCTCAAATTTACCATCACTTCTTTATTATGTTCTTTCACGGCAAATTTTCCAATCTCAATCACTGTCGGGTCATTCAGATGTATTTCAACACTTGAAGCCGAGGAAGAGGGTAGGCACACCATTGCCATAATCCCTAGGAGCAGGATGATTGGAACATTAGGAGCCATAATTTGAAGTTGTTTTTGGTGATTTTTATTTATTTTTTATTTTTATTTTTTCTGGTGAGGCTAGAATCTTGGTTGGACGTTTTAATTGAATTGAAATATTTGAAGAGATATTTATAACTATTCAAGTTTTTTTTTTTCTATATAAAAATTAAAAAAAAAAAAAACCTGTAAAGGATAATTTGTATTGGACACATTTAAAGTGAGGCAAATAAAAGTGTGTGATAAGAGGAGATTTATTGAGATTTTGTTTATTTTTGGGTTAAGATCGATTGGAGATAGTAGTGCATTAATTGACAAATTAATCTATATATATAACTGAAATACTAATACTTATCTTTGTTTGAAAAAGATAATAAAATGAAATATAGTATATGGTTAATTTCCTTTGTCCCTTCTACTAGTTAATTTTCAGTGGTTTCAAAATAAGATATTCTTCCTAGTAATTTTATAAGATAATGGCTCAATATTAAAATTATTTATTTTCAAAAAAAAAAAAAAAACTAACAGGGACTAACTAATAATCAGTAGAATTTTCTAATTAAATAATATATATATTTTTTCGTTTTATGTAAAATATTGTAGTGTCTTTTGATGATATAAATTGATTTTCTGGGGAATAGGTTATAAAATATTGTAGTGTCTTTTGATGATATATATTGATTTTCTAGGGAATAGGTTATATAATGCATTAACTATTACCAATTCACTTGCCTAATTTGGCTCGTAATTATACAGTCTCATACGTGCAAGGTGAATGATTCACAATTAAGAAAATTGGGATTTATACTTGTGTTAATCCTGAAATTTACTTTATCATCAGAGTTACTCCGGAGAGTTAGTTCTCAAACGCAAGTAGTTCCAAGAAAACGGTCCGTGATCATCCAAGGGTGAATTCGAGTCGTAACATTTTCCATTTTTAATTAATGTAACTCCTAAATGTTAACATTTCTTTCTTCTTCTTTTTTTCTGAAACAGTTAACATTTCTTTTAATGTTTGCAGTATTAAATGTTTCATTAAAATAAATAAATATCTGTTTGGTATAAGTGGTCGAACTGACTGACAATCACGTATTACCGAATCCTTCTGTCATTACGGAAGGCAAATAGAACACGTGAAGGCAGTAAAAACAAATTGTTAAATGTAAAACAATAGACGTAAAATAAGGAAAAGGACAATAACATATTGTTTGTAATTTTTTATAGTGCATAGTTTGCAAGATCGGGATTAGGGATTACACGTAAGATCGAGTTGGGATGTGGAATCGGAATCGATAGGATCGTATACAAAATTATGTGCATGTATAAAATTATTGAGAAACTATAAAACCTACTCTTATTTAAGTAATTTTAGAAAAACATTTTTAAGATCAGACAGAATCGAAACTATGATCGATTTGATATTTTGAGATCGTAAAACCGTACTATGCCGAGGAGGATTTTGCAAACTATGGTTTAGAGAATGTATGTTGAAAGTGTGAATGTCTTTCATGGAAAAAAAGACAACCAAGTGTCCACTCCATTCATCATCCTTTGGTTTATTGCTACAAACACATCGCATCGGATACCAAATTTCCAAGATCAAAATTTGCCACCAATTTACATTGATAATTGAAGTCTAGTCTCTGGATTACTCGTAGCCATGCCATTTTAAGCAGAACTAATCGTCTTCTGGTGATGATAATGTATGTTCATATTTAGTTATGGATCATGCGTGGTGAGACTGTAAAATCATTCATTATATAAGCTTTGCTTGTAGGCTTTGATCCAAGTATCAGAACTGAAAACTTGTAAAACAATGGAGTTTCCGAAACATATTTTGATTTCTCTTACATTCCTAGCTCTAGCTCTCTTCTTCTTTGCTGAAAACTGTGTCTCAGCACAGGGATCCATCTATATTGTCCATATGGACAAGCCACATATGCAGAAACCTTTCGCTAGTCACGAAACAATGGTACTTAACCACCATTGACTCTCTCAAATCTGCCACCCCAGATTCGAATAAACAGAGTTCGCCTGAACTTGTTTACATTTACGATAATGTGCTTCACGGTTTCAGTGCATTATTGTCCAAAACGGAACTTGAAGCCATCAAGAAGTCTCCAGGTTTTGTGTCAGCTTATAGGGACAAAGTTGCGAAACTCGACACGACTCATTCCAGCGAGTTCCTCTCTCTTAATCCTGCCACGGGACTCTTGCCAGCTTCTGGTTATGGCAAAGACGTCATTCTTGGGGTGTCATTGACTCTGGCGTGTGGCCGGAGAGTTTAAGCTACAGTGACGAGGGAATGACTGAGATTCCCTCGAGGTGGAAAGGAGCGTGCCATGGTGGATTTGATTTTAACACATCTCTATGCAACAAGAAGCTGATTGGAGCTAAATACTTCAACAAGGGAGTTTTGGCTGCCGACCCAAAAGACCGTCAGAAAAAGTACTCAGCAAGGGACACTGCAGGCCATGGCACGCACAACTCATCCACTGTGGGAATTACATTGAAGGAGTTTCGTTTTTCGGCTATGCAATGGGAACAACCAGAGGGGTCGCGCCACGGGCGAGGCTGGCCATGTTAAGGTCAGTTTTCAGGAAGGACGCTATGCCTCCGATGTACCCGCCGGAATGGATCATGCCGTCGCTGATAGTGTCGATATCATGAAGTGGTATTTCAATGGCTGTTAAACAGAGGGGTTAAAGAAATTCTCGCTGCAGAGTAGCTCCTCCACGAAAGCAGAGGAGTACGTACAAAGCTTGGCTGAGGATTTTTAGGGTATCAAAGTTATTTAATTACATTGTCTCTTTTTATTATTGCTTTTTCACTTCCGCTTTAATTTTCTTTATGTTAACAGTAAGAAGATAAAACAAAATACGAGGGGCAAAATATTATTAACCCTAAATGTTATGCACAACAGTACTACAAAAGCGTTACTAGTCAAGGACTTATTCAATGTCACTACTGAAGTATTTTTGTGCATATATAATTTTTAGGCTTAATAATATTTTGATGAAATCTTAGTTTAAATGATTGGATTTAAATATCACTTCAATGCAATTAAAATCAAGCAAGCGAGTTCAAATCCTCTACCAAAGATTAGGTGTCTTATTTTGCCCAAGTTCTAAAACAAAGACGTTTCATTTAAACTTTCATCCTCTCCAATTTCTCTCATCTTTTACTTACTGGCTGTGAATTTCTAAACCTAACAAAATGTCTTCCCCCAACATTTTCCTCCAGCCGAATGCTTCAGTTTCCGGTAGAAGATTTGGGAAGAGGAAAACGTTAGGCTGGTTTAGATTTTCACTTACCGTAAGTGAAAAAAATAAGAGAATTTAGGAAAGGGTTACTTGGGCAGAGTAAGACACCCAAGTTTGGGTAGAGGATCCGGGCTTGAAGCAAGCTTGGTGAGTAAACATTAGACTACACTTCAAACTAAACTCAGAAAAACAACTTATCATTAACATAATTATAGTGATTACTAAATAAATATTGAGCTGTTTATCTATTCTTAATCACCAAACTGGAATCATGGGTGCCACAACAATGGGACTTCTAACAGCATGCTTACCATTGTCCTCAACCCAAGTAACTGAACCAAATGTAACCATCTTGTTACGGTCAGCCTTATAGCTTACGGACAGAGAATAGCTTTGTTTCTCATACTTCTGTATGAATTGTCCGTGGGTAAACAGTAACAACTGAACCTTTTGGCGACGTTATTTTAGCATTGTATGTTGTCGCGCCATCTCCGACGTTAGTGACCGTCCTTTCAAAAGTTTGCGTGGGTATAATATCCTTCTTTGTACCATTGTTGTACAGGGCAATGAAGGACGGATAATTCAGATCAGTCGATTTCTTCGAGCAATTGTAACTGGATCTTGCGATTGTCGCAATTTGTTTCTCAGTAAAATTCATGGAGCAGAGTAGATGAATGTAATCTTCAACTGTCGCATCGTATATAAGGCCAGGAACTAATGCCCTGTTGGGATTCACTTGACCCGCTCCCATCGAAACAGGGGTAGCAACTGCGTAGTTGAAGCCAATGTCTTTAATCGGATCTCCCATATTGTCAAACGGGTTCCCCGTGGTAACCATGGAAGATCAAATAGCTGCAGGGCTCCGTTGAGGGTGGGCGCCTTTAAGAAGAGCAGCAATTCCAGAAGCATGAGGACAAGCCATTGATGTGCCCGAAATTAAATTGAAGTCATCGGATAACTTAATATTCGCCCCGATTGTAGAAACAAAATCGTCGGGTTTCCAGGCCGCTAAAATCAGCGTCCCAGGAGCCATTACATCAGGCTTCAATACTCCTGGAAAACTTGGAGATGGACCTCTTGAAGTGTATTCTGCGACCGTTGGTGCCCGTGTTTTTCCCAACAGGGTTCGCTGGAATTCGGTGGTAGCCGTGGGAATTGCGCCCTGGAGAGCGTACTTAATCAGCTTGGCACCATCCTCAGGGCTAACGATGATGCCTGGATTCGGGAATGAGGAAGAATCGAAAGTGAAAGTATTGGAAATGAATATGGCAGCATCAACACTTGATTGGGAGATGTAATACAAACTGTCGTAAGTGTTAACGTTGTCACATATGACAGTTCCAGCAGTAATTTGAGAAAGCAGCTGAGTTGAATTGCAAGCTGACAATGTTTTGTTGTATATTAGAGGCGAGTCACCAACCAGGGCCTTTCCCGGAAACACTGACCATCCGATGATGATTAACCCATTGCCTAAAGTTAAGGTTCCGACAAACTAACGGTCCATCGAGCCAGCAGCAACGGTTAATACCCAGGGAATCCCATTGCGTAAATTTCCAAGGAAAGGGCCCTCATTCCCAGCGGAGCTTGAAACAAGAACGCCTTTTTCCATGGCCCCGAAGGAAGCTATTGCAATGGGGTCTTCATACAACGGAACGTCATCAAAACCATAGAAATTGAAATGATATCGACACCATCAGCGATGGCTTGATCCATTCCGGCGAGTACATCCGAGGCATAGCGCCCTTCCTCAAAAATGACCTTATACATCGCCAGCCTTGCCTGTGGCGCGACACCTCTGGCTGTTCCCATTGCATAGCCAAAAAACGAAACTCCTTCGACGTAATTCCCACCCACGGTGGATGAGGTGTGTGTGCCATGACCCTCAGTGTCCCTCGCAGAGTACGTTTTGTGACTATTTTTTGGGTCGGCAGCCAGGACTCCCTTGTTGAAGTATTTAGCTCCAATCAGCTTTTTGTTGCATAGAGATGAATTAAAATCATAGCCGCCATCACACTCTCCTTTCCACCTTGCGGGAATCTCAGTCATTCCATTGTCAAGGAAGCTTAAACTTTCCGGCGACACGCCGGTGTCAATGACACCAACTATGACATCTTTTCCGTAACCAGAAGCTGGCCAGAGTCCGGTGGCTGGATTGAGATTGAGGAACTCGTAGGAATGAGTGGTGTCGAGTTTTGCAACTTTGTCACCATAAGCCGACACAAAACCCGGTGATTTCTTGATGGTTTTGAGTTCGGATTGTGACAATAATGCACTGAAACCGTGAAACACATTGTCATAAATATAAACAAGTTCAGGGAAACTCTGTTTATTTGAATCTGGGGTGGCAGATTTGAGTGAATCAATGGTGTTTGAATGGTGAAAGGTTTGGGCATGTATGACTTGTCCATATGGACAATGTATGTGGACCTCTCTGCTGAGATCAAATTTACAGCAAAACAGTAGAGAAATAGGCAATGGAAGAGAAGAGAAATAGTTTTAGCAAACTCCATTTGTTTTACAAAGTTGAGTTCTTATCAAAACCTACGAGCTTATGTACTTATATAACAGTATTAGTTCAGCTTAAAATGGCTTTTAGTTGTGGTTAAGACTTGGGAGTGATGCAAATATTAAGCAAGGGACCACCTGAAAATGTAGCAAAAGTCATCAAAGTAAGACTGCCTTGTCTTTCATATTGTTATCTGATGTATTAAATTAAGAACTTTTAAATATTTTCCAAATGAATTGCATTAAGTTCACTATTCACTCTTCTTCTTGCAGAGATTCAAATGTTTCATTTCTTGATTTTTGACGTCTCTGAATCTTCTTAACGTAAACATCTGTTGGGTATCTCCTCATTCCTAACAACATCAACATAGCTGCATACATATATATATATATATATATATACTAGGTATTTCTTGCCCCCTCTACGCGGGGGCTGCGTATATATTAGAAAAAGAAACATCCATATGATTCTCCTTCATATAAAATCAAAAGAAATGTGAATTTATACCCAGAAATTTATCAGTGCATTTATACAACTCTTTCACTGAATAGCATTATTGTATTATATTATATAAAATGTTACAAGAACTCTCCATCTCACATACAACATCAGGATAGGATGACAAACACTTTCCTCAAGTACATCTTATGAATCAGAAGAATTTACCAAAAATGAGTGATTAGAAAATTCTCAAAAAAAATAAGTAATTTCAACCATAGATACATTTCAGTATAATCAAAATAAGGTTGTTGAAGGAAAACAAAGTGAGTACATCATAAATCCATCATTTCAGTAACAAAACATTAGAAAGTTTATGTAAATTATGACATAATAAACCGACCTGCTTACATGTAAATGATGACAGAGATTTCCAAAAAGCACCTAGGAGACATCTCTTAACCTTTTAACAAAGGAAAAGAAATTCCAATGAAATGCGCACTACCCATGTTCATGACTGAGAGAACAGGCAGAGAAGCACTCAGCCCGCAAGTTGACACGCCTGCACATCAAACCAAAAGAATGTCATTCAGATACAAAGTGACTATTAGTATTCTCCCCAAAATATCGCATATGGTTTCCTGTTTATATACTGCACAATTCCTGTAATCCAGCAACCTTTAAGTCAATCATAATCGTCAGTTTTTTTTTTTTAAACAAAATCTTCCAAATCTTGTCTTATAGTTTAAGCTGCAAATGAAACAGGAAGTGGCAGGGATAATAGTTTTCTTTACCATCTTCTCTTTCCACAGTAAACAATCTTCTTTGCAATGTTCCATGCATGTCAAATTTTATATGAGGCTTAGTTTTACATATGAGAGCCGATCAGAAAGATGAAAGCATTAGGTGGAATTGGCCCTCCTCCCTGTTTGCATTTATCTAGGCTTTCCTTTTCCTCTCATACTAATGAAGGGGATAAGGTTTCATTTAAAGTGAAATAAAAAACAAAATCCCTGCTTAACCACAATGTGAGCCTTTGATTACAAATACTTTTCCCACTATCTAAAAGCAACATTTAGGTAGCTTGATGATACAACATTTTAACACGTATCCTAGATACTTTTCAACTACTATTTTATGCGATTTAAAAGATGATTCCAGTATTCCAAATTACCTTAGTGGGGAAAAAATGCGTTGCTAATCCAGCTGCAACTAATTCTTTACTGTTTAGCCTTGCCCTAGTTACCCAGATATTCTACTGCATATGAAGTTAGACTTATAACTCCACCTTTTGATAGCTTAAGTATATCAAAACATTTAACCAAATTTTGTAATGATTAAACAGTAGCAAAAAATAATTACTCTCCTGCCATCATATACCATTCTCAAATCCCTGCAAGCAGAAAAAAATACTTTGGATAAGAGCAAGCTTACTGTCTGACTTTAAAAGACGACAGTCAATCAAAATTAGATGCAAGGTGCCCATATCAGTATCAAACTTATCAATTCCTTCATATCAATCATTTGAAGGAAGAATGTAACAGCAGTAAAAGTAGGATAAACATACAAAACGAGCAGGCCAGTGGACTTGATACAGGTCAATATGATCTGTCTTGCAAAAGATTTACCACAAGACCAAGAATTCTAATATTCTAAACAACATGTCCATTCAATTGGTAATCAAAAAAAACATGGTACATAACAGTACTCATCTAACACATGAGTCAGCAAGATTCACCTAACCATAGGAACAACAGGTAAAAATTTCTACTGTCAAAGTGGCAATAAAGCAATTTTGTTTTATTGCATTCTTAAACCAACCCACTCCCCAATCATTTTTGAAAATTACATATAGATAACTAAATAGGAATCATCACAAGAATGGAAATTAAGAACTTATATCAATGCAACCTAGCAAATTAAGTCCCATTACATCTTTGTCTTTGACAGTATACAGACATCTTAGTGCTGGGGAAATTAACAAGCAATCGAAAGAAATAACAAGAACACATGATGAAAGCAAAGAAGAAAGAATTTGTTTAGGAAGCTTACAGTTAAAAAATTGGAAGATAAAATTGCCTGGAGCTGACATAATCTTGGCCTGTAACTTGGAAAGCATCTCATCAGTTATGAATGCATGGAACATCTTTTCTCAAATTTCCCAGTAGCGCTGAATTTGAGAGCATCTTCATTGATCTTGAGAATCTCTTCTGCTTTTGTTTTGCTTCAACCATTGCCCTCCTCTCCTCAGCTGCCCTGTGGAAGTTCTGCAATCTTGTTCTTCATCGTTTCACCCCATGTTGGCTTCTTTTTAAATTCTTCCTGCTCAATGATCAATGATTAATGATCACACACCACACTTGAACAGGTATGTTGTTATATACTAATGAATGCATACACTCACCTCGATCTGCTTGAGTTCAGTAGTTATGGCTGCTTTTTTGTGTTCTCCCATGCTTCCACAGCTGACAACTTCTTATAAGCCCTGAATTAATCAATGACTGAAATTATTAATAAGAAATAAATTAAGAGCTTTAACAGATGAACTCAATTCCCAGAAAGACAGAAAACAAACAGAGGAAAATTGAGCAAAGGTAAAGGGGAAAAAAGCTAAAACATAGTTAATTACGTAGTTCTTTCACTTTATTCCCAAGCTTTGATCAAAGCCCATCTTTTCTCCAACTCCACTTTTGCCAGAGCAGAATCTGAAGAGCAGAAAAGTTAAAATAATCTTTCAAATATTAAAGAAAATTTCCAGGAAAAAATTATGAAGCATCCCACAAACTAATAATCACCTCTATCCATAGAATCCACGACTTTTTCTTTCTCATCTCCATCCATGATCATCTGCAACCTCTGCAACATTAAGCACATGAGAAAATATGGGATTTTGTAAACTAATCAAGCTTACATAAATTTGTAAATTAAAATACTTTATGCATCCATAAGGGATTGTTTCTAAAATGGAACAAGACCTTTCTCATGAGATTCCTCCTCCTTTGGAATTTTCTCTTGATCAGAAGAGGTTTCTTTGTTAGGATCAGCTGCAATGGCAGTCACAGAAGATTTATCCGATTCTACATGATTGGCTTGCTCTTCTCTCTTCTCCCATAATGAATAATGATGGGATCTGGAAAATGTTTTGCCTACAATTCACATAGTTTTGTCAAAATGTCTAGGCTGAATTCAAGGGCTGTTGATTTATCTAAGAAAATAACAAAGAAATCATTGGCAAGACAAAGAGGGACAACCACACTTCAATAAATCCCATCTCTTTGTTTGCCTCATTAAATCTCCTCCGCACAAAATAAAAAGTTGTGAAGGCCCAACCGAAGCAAAGGAGACCCTGCAATAGAACAATCGCTTAAAATTCGAACAAAAATTCAAACCCTCAAGAAAATCGAATAAAATGTCAGCAACATCAAACATTACAATCGCTTAAAATTCGAACAAAAATTCAAACCCTCAAGAAAATCGAATAAAATGTCAGCAACATCAAACATAGCAACCGACTGATTCTGAGATCTTAACCACGAATATGAAATCGGAAATGAAGAGTTTCGCAAGCAAGACGGTTAAAAATAAATTAGGCAGAGCTAGAGAGAAAACCTGATGCGTAAGATTAAGTGGAAAAGACGCCAAGATGAGACAATCGCTCACCGGAGAGGGAAGTCGATGTACACGAGGGGAGAACAATCTGGAAGGAAAGGAAGTCGATGTACACAGCCATAGATAGAAGGAAAGGACCTGGGAAGGAAAAGAGCAGTGAGAGGAAAAGAGAAGATAGACGTGGTGCTTTCTGTGGGAGAGGGAGAAGAATCTGGAAAGGAGGAGGGAAGTCGTGCTACGGAGTGAGATAGAAAAGAGACCCGTGGATCAGTTCGGGGAAAAAAAAAAAAAAAAAAGGAGGGGCAAAATGGGAAAACAAAAAATGGACAACCACCAAATACTGTAGCTAAGCCATTCGTGCTTTATATATAAGTATAGATATATATATATGATAGGTGTCATTTCAACTATCAAAAATATTTATAAAAACCTACTAAAAACTAGTATAGTAATAAGCAGGATCGTCTACACAGGGACTGGTAACTTTATTTCTCTCGTAAAACAAAACACATAAAAACACCTAG
Source organism: Leptodermis oblonga (assembly GCA_016801395.1). Lineage (NCBI taxonomy): Eukaryota > Viridiplantae > Streptophyta > Magnoliopsida > Gentianales > Rubiaceae > Leptodermis > Leptodermis oblonga. The sequence continues at coordinate 7,764,678 of CM028755.1, forward strand.
TTGAAGACATAATCTCAGTTAATTCATGCAATTGATCATTGACTCAAATATAATCATGCAAACATGAATCGACCAGTTATAGGTTACTGCAATCCAAATTAGGCTCGTCAATAGACGTGTCAATAGTCTATAACGGTTTGACTAATCCGAACATCCAAATTAGCCTTGTCAATAAACGTGTCAATAGTCTATAACGTTTTGACTAATCCAAACACTACAAGACTGAATTTCCCCTTAGTTTCTCGATAACCTCCTGCGAGTCCCCGCAAAAGGATTATTTCTCTAACTACGTTAACTAACAGGCCGCGAGTCCCCGCAAACATTATTAATTAACAATAGAAGCATTAAGAATTAGGAAAACCTGATACTAACAATTCTTATCGGACTAACGACAAAATTATCACCCATTATCTTCACTATCGATATGATAGTTTTGCTACGAATTAGCCCTTGCCAACATTTATGTATTGGGGGAACTAATTGGCAGTACCCGATTAAACCTAAGTTAGCTACTCTTAGATAAAATTAGAATTAAGAATTATGCACCGAAAATAATTAAGAATTCATGCATTCTTTCTTACATTAAAAATACTTTTATGTCTCACGATTGTAAGAACAACTTTGATCACCCTTCAACTAGAAAAGAAAATAAAACAATAAAAGTAAATTAAAGAAAATAACATTGATTAAAGAGGGAGAAGCTAGAGAGTCGAAACTCTCTACTGTGAAGGCATAATAATATTCGTACAAAGCATCCCTTTATATAGAGGAATTATCCTACTAATTTCCTAATAAGAAAAGAAAATAACTAATTAACTTGTAAAAGAAGTAAATCATCTAATTAAAAAAAGAAAATATTAATTGCCACAGGTGGCTGAAAAGGAAAGGGACGCAGCCCTAGTAAATTACGCAAACCAGGCTTGCGTGTGAATCTTCCAACTTGATTGCTTGAGAATCACATTCTCGTATGCATCACTTCCTCTTGTAATTGGACTTAAATTCAATGTCCAAAATAGACTTGGACTTTGGTTTCAATTAATTCATTCACTTGGGCCATAAAGAATTAGCTTTCAGCCTAAGTAACAAGTATCTAGCCCTCAGCCCAAGCAACAAGTATCCAGCCCAGCTTCTGGAATGTTCTCGCTGCTACTGTTCACGCGCACTGTTCACAGGCGCCCATTTGGGCAAATAGACCATTATTTCTGCTATTTTAGAAAATCTTCTCTCTTTCTGCCTTGCTTCCTAAAACCTGTGGTTAACATAGAAAGACACTCCAAAAGCCCGTGAGAACTGCCAATAAACCTCTAAAATAACCGTACTAATTAGAGCAGATCAATATACATTCATCTCTGAAAAATTGATAAATATCACAATATGTACGGAAAAGAGGAACCTTAACGTAGTGATGAGAATTATTGCCGCTGAACTTAAAGTCGCGAGTTTGATTCACAAAAGTAGTATTTTATAGTAATAAAAAGTATGCCTCTAATGGCCCCAATTCGGTTTTAATGGCACGGAAGAGTTCATATGTACCGAAAGTAGCTTAATATGTAACCTCTCCTTAACAAACCATCTTCTTTAATGTTGAAAAAGTTTGATTTCAGGTTTATTTTCGTCATTGTCATTGAACATTCAAACTTGTACACTAAATTCAACACTAGAGCTTATTTGATTCAAGCAAATCCTGTCTTTTTTGGTACTTCAATACTAGTGCAGGCCACATGCATTTAGAAAAAGACAATGCAAACATTGCGCATCACTCCAGCTAATAAGGCTTGTACAGATGATCTGGTGGTACTCTTGAATCTTAATCACTTCATTAATATATGTTGAACCGAAATTAATTAAGGACTAGGATGGGGGCAAATGCTAGAGAACTCTGTCGGGTCTTTTAACTCGGCTAGGAGTGAAGATTCCGACCCGGAACCTGACCGCATCTTTCCCTTTATTTTAATCCACTTTTCTGGTTTCGTTATTTTGGAATGGAATATGGATGATGAAAGCCCTCTTCATCTCAGCTTTTTTCCTTATCATAGAGATTGTTCCTCTCGGCTTAAAATAATGGATGAAAAGTATGATCGATAATTGTTTACACGACACGATATAATCGAGTTATAGTTAGAAATGTTAGACACAAATTATTAAATCAGTGAGATTAAAGTTAAAAAATGTCGACACAAATCTCTCTAACTCACCAACCTAAATTAGTTGACTCGGACATGGTGCGAATGGCGGGAACTGGAAATTCGATAATTTTGCGCCTTTGACGTGGATACTGGCATACTCTAGATTCGAAAAGGATCAATTTGGCGCCTTCAGAAAAAACTGGTTGAGTACAAAAGGCGTGATTACTACGATACATAAGTTTGGCGCTTTTTATGGATAAAAGAAAAACACGTCAGGCGAATTAGGCGTAGCGCGTAGGCCGATTCTGTTAGGAGCAGAACAAAACAAGCCTACGGCGTTTCACAAATTGAAACTTTCCAGTTTCCACTTCTTTTGGGACGCTACCGCCGAACGGATTTCCGTCGAGGGAGGAAGGGAATTGGAGCCAGCGGTGGGCCAAAAAATGCGAGGGAAAGCTGCCAGGCCTTGTTGAAATAAAGTAAGTCGATTGCAATTTCATATCACTGATTCATTATCTTCTCTGCTGTTTAGTTTTTGGGGGAACTTGGAGATTCCTGAACTTATGGTTTCTATTACATTCATACTTGTTTCATGTGCAAAAGTTGTGTCTTTTTGCTGAATAGTCTTGGCGCCTTCTTCTTGGAAGGGGCATACTATTTGCAGGAACATTTTTACTATTTACAAGAACATTTTCCTTTGAATAGTCTAATTTGCCCTTTAGGTAAAAAAAAAAAAAATCCTTCATTTTCACACTATAAAGGTTGCAAGAGAGTTTGTTTTCATCTTCTCAGCATTCCTGCTTTTTCTTTTCCATTTACACTCTTTCTATTTACAGTCATTCATTTTTTACTCACACGTGTATTCAAATATGGCCGGTAGACACGAGGACGATCCATATTACACAATAAGTAAGCACTCAATAAATTTTTTAACGTGAAATTTGTTTGTTTAAGAAAAAAAATAAAATCTCTGTCTGCCCCCTATGGGCGGGATTTTTGACCCAGATCTGCGATTATCCGGCCAATTTTGACCGGATCTGTAAAATTTCGGCCGAGGAGACCGGATTTGAATGAAATCCTGCCGGTCACCAGCGGCATTGAGAGAACACCTCCCTCCTCCGACAGTGTTTTGACGAAAATACCGCCTGGAGAGGGGCGGTATTTCGCTTGAAAAATACCGCCCAGGCAGTATTTTGTCCCGCAAATACCGTAGGAAACTGGTGGTATTTACGAGAAATATACCGCCTAGGCGGTATTTTTTTGGCGAAATACCCCCGCCGGTATTCTACAGAAAATACCTCCGTCTGGTAGTTTTTTTTCGGCGGACTGGCGGTTTTTTCCTTGATTTCCCGCCCGAAATGTGCGAGATTTTCGAAATATCCCTCTCCCCTATGCATAGCCAAATTTTGTCACAATCTCACCTCTCAGACACGAGATTATTCTAAAATTTAATGGTTCCAACTAAATTTTAGGATTTAGAGCTTAGGGTTTTAGTATGCTGACCCATATTTTTGTATTAATAGGATATCCGGATTGAGAGGGATGGCATATTTACTGATCACAAGGATGTATTTCAGACGGACCAAGAGTTCAGAAGTAGGGAAGATTTGCTTGTATGGGTTAAAGCTAGAGCAGCTAAAAACAATATGAATACAAAAATTACTTTCTCTTCCAAAATATTGGGGCTTTTCCTTACAAGAGGGAGAAAAGGGCGAGTTGAGATAGGGTGCGATAGATCAGGACAAGTTAGAGATAAGCCACCCCTACCTGAAGGGAAAAGCAGGCGGAACAATATAAGCAGCAAGTTGACAAAATGTCCATTTCACTTGTGGGACGAGAAATTGCTGGTGGAAATTGGAATTTAGAAGTTATAAACGGTAAGCACAATCATGAATTACAAGAAGTTCGAAATTGGCATTCAGTGTACTCACGGTTAACAGAATTGGGGAAGAAGAAGATTGCAGAAATGTCAAGTGTTAACATCAGGCCGAAGCATATATTGGCCTAGTTGCGAGCAGATGATCTGCAAAATGTCAGCCACATAAGACAGGTGTACAATGAATCAGCAAAATGTAGCAGGGAGGCGAGGGGAAAATTGACTAACATGCAGTATTTCTTCAAACTTTTGCATGATCACGAATACTTAAATGTGCATTCAGTTGAAGATGAGAGTAATGCAGTTGGGCACGTCTTCTTTGCACACAAGAAGGCGTCTTGTCTAGTTGGTTTGCTTCTGTACATTTTGTTTATGGATATGACGTATAAGACAAATAGGTATGACATGCCTCTACTCCAGATATTGGCTCATGTACCCACATCTTTGTATATTCATATTGCTTTCATTTTCATGATGGATAAGACTTTCCCAAGCTATTTCTGGGCCATGACTCAATTGAGGAATTTATTCAATGATAACAAATACCCACATGTTGTCATAACTAATCGAGAGACTGCTTTAATGAACGATATGCAAATAGTATTCACACATGCTAGCCAACTACTGTGCAGGAGACACATTGAAATGGATGTAAAGAAATATGTAGTAGAGGCTGGGAACGACAAAACTACAACGGATGTGTTTCTATATCGTTGGGGGCAAGTGGTGAAAGCCTTGACATATGAACAGTTCACGGAAGCTGTGGATTTTATTGATACTAAATATGGAAATAAATCTAAATTTAGAAATGTGATTCCATACTTGAAAAAAACATGGTTGGATCTCCACAAGGACAAGTTTGTGTCTTGTTGGACGAAAAATATAAAGCATTACGGAGGGCGTACAACGAACATGTAAGTTACTTATAGCTTTAATTTATAGTTTGTATACTATATAATTACATGATACTTTATATAATGTTTTATGTGAAAGTTTGATTTTCAATGTTAATTGGCTTTCAGGGTTGGGAGTGCACATGCACAGTTGAAGAAGGCAGTTGGGATGGATAGAAAAGCATTTTTAGGTATTTTTTAAGGAATTGATATTATGATAGAGGAGCACTTTCATAAAATTCAGACTGCAATGGAGTCTTCTCATAGCAAAACGTACCGGAAGAGCGACTACTTACTGTACAGTAGGTTGAGCGGTATACTGTCTTTCGCTGGTATTACAATGGTAGAAGAAGAATATCCAAAAAGAATTGGCCTTATCGGGGAAGATGGCGCGCTATGTGGTTTCGAACTCCGAACTAGTTGCGGGCTGCCATGTGCATGTGAGATGCAATAGTTGGTGCGAGCATACCATCCAATTGATCTTGTCGATGTGGACGCCTTCTGGAAGATGCTGCATTTGGGAGATAATGATATTCTGAAAACTGAGGAGGCGAGGCAAAGAGCTGAAGGGTGACTGCATGAAATGTTTGTTGATGTAATTACGCGTCCAAGCGCTGAGATATATAGGGTGATAGGTGCCGTGCATGCAACGCTTTATCCAAAAAGTGTTGATCTAGCTGAGTCGGTAAGTAGGCCACACAGGGGATGGCCGAGACACAATCCGACCCAACGAGATCTATCAGGGTACAAGCATGCCAAAAGGAATGCAATACAACGAAGTACAAATATTACTTTTCATGTACATATCATTGTGGTTAATTATATATCGATATACTAAATTTAATATGATTTACAATCGCAGGTTGGAGATCCACTGGCGGACATAGGAGAAGAAGGGTTGTGAGGCCCCACGGTTCTGAATGGCCTTTCGACCTTCCCATATTTTTGAAGAAGTTCGTGTTCGACTACATGACCGACCACGTTAATGTAGTGGCCGATGGACATTGTTGTTTTAGAGTAATTTCCTATTTCGTTCATAATGCAGATGAGGAGTATTGGTACAAAGTGCGCAGAGAACTGCACCACGAACTGTACGATGAAGCTAATTTTTGGCGCAATGTTCTTGGGCCAGTCAATTACAAATTAGCATGCAGGGTGGTAGAATGTTCTGTAGTTCCGACCATAGATGAATTTTGGTTTGATTCTCATCTTTTTGGATTACTTGTTGCCACGAAATACCAGAGGGTTCTTACATTATATCCCCAGCAGAGTAATACTTTCCTTCCGCTTCAGTGGCGAGGGGCCAGCGTCTCTAATGATCTGAGCAGTTTCATCAATATGGGGTTTGTATGACAAAATCATTTCATTGCTTTGTTAACGACAGGGGAGGTCATGCTACCCCCAGTCTATCCGATGTGGAGAAACAGGGCCTCAGAACAAATGCAGAGTTGAAAATCTCATTTGCAACCCCGATTTGATACTTTCAGGAATAAATCTACTGTTGAGTGTTAGTATTAGATGTTTTTCTTATCCACTGGTATCACGTTGAACGCAATTTACTTTTGATTTATGTTCCCAATATAAGTATCTTATTTTTAAGTTTTATATGTAATTAATTTTAACATTATTGAACGCACATACAATACATACATAGCATCCCGAATGATATATTACTTTATACACTGCATCAAAAAGTGAATATACTACATCTCAATAATTGACAAATGGTTATTAAGTAATTTTTCATAATATTATTCAAAAAAAGAGTCAATAATATAGCCCAGGTGACCATGCCACAAGTTATTCTAGTGCCGGCATCAAATCCTCCAAATAAATAGCCATCTCATCTATGGCCCTCTCCCTCATGTCACTGGGGACGAATGCCTTGTCCGGGGATGAGCTAGATACATTTTACTTGCTATATATTGCAAACGCTTCATTTGGAAGAAAAATCCAAGTATAGTAAATAAACATTGACATAAAAAATATAACTAATGGACAGAAATAAGCATAAATCACATGTACTTACCGCAACCGCTGATAGCAGTCTGGGGTCCAGTGTCTCTTCCACTTCCATGTCATCGGGACTAACACGAAGGTGCGATGGCGTTTGGAAGTATTCGAGGTACTCAGGGCACGACTGATCGGCCCACTGAGCCCTCTGCAGACCCTTTAACAACTTACTCTTGTACATTTGCCATGCCATATAATTCGGATCGTACACGCACAAATACTTCATAAGTTCAGGGCCTCTGTAATAGTTCTTTGGCTCTAAAACTCTATGAGTGATCGACTGCATGTATCCAAATTGTCGTAAGAACCAATCAGGTATATAGGGCTCTATGATTGCAGGGCAATAAATAAGACCCCTGTACAACGTTATTGGGTGCAAGCTTGCAGGATTTGGCCCAAAAGGAAGCCAATTTACCTAGTTCCTTTGAAAGAAAGTCAGTGGTTAATCGACCAATTCGGATATTACACTAATAAAAATTAGGACATTTAAATATAGAAATATTACCTCATCAGATTTCAATCTATCTAGTGCGTGTCGGTATGACACCAAATCCAGTTTAGGCTCACGCTTCCTTCCGATTCCGATGTGCCACTTCATTGCAGCAAGTGAGTTGACATCCCAGGATCTCATATTTGGAGGACTAAACGTGGGAAAGTACTCGTATATCCAGCTCTATTAAGCATAAGAAAAAAAAAAATTTAGTGATTTTAATGAACTAGTATGAAGTATTGAAATAATTTATAAATGATTCCTACGAACCTGCAATAATGTCAGACACCCGCCTAACTGGGCACCGTCCTCCCTAGAGGCCCTACCAAGATTGCAATAAATGTTTGCCAAGCAAGCTGCCCCCCAAGCAAGTCCACTTATGCTATCTACATCGCGGAGGAAAGGTAGGAAATGACCAATAACGTGGGTTTTTTTTTCTTATCTACGAACAGGATGTTTCCAACTAACCATAACAAATACCTATGCAAGAATTGACAGGGTTCACCTGTCCACTGACACAATGGTCTCGAAGGAGGTACATTTTCACACTTGCAAAATCTTGCTCCCCGAATTGGTCTGGCTTTATTCCAAGCATTTCTAAAAGCAGTTCCTTCATTTCTGCCGGCTTAATTTTCCAACCAATGGGATATCCGACAATTGGAATTCCCAATATGTAGGCCACATTGTGGAGAGTGATACTCATCTCTTCGAAAGGCATGTGGAATGAATTAGTCTCCGGATGCCATCTCTCAACAAAGGCAATGAGGAGTGCATAGTCGAACTCGGGATGCATGCACCATACAAAATGTGCCAACCCAGACTATTCCACTATACTTTTTATTCCCCCCCCCCCCTCCCCGGCTTTCTCCCAAATACCGCCTGTTGCTGGCGGTATTTGCGGGCAAAAATACCCCCTGGCCGGTATTTTTCCCAGGCGGTATTTGCGAGAACAAAACACCGCCGGAGAACGGCGGTGTTCTGGAGGTAAATACCGCAGGGAGGTATTTCCCTCCGGAATACCGCCGTGGTGGGATTTCCATATGAAATCCCGCCGGTCTCTAGCGGAATTTTGGCCAGAAATCCCACCGATCATCGGCGGGATATCCTTGAAATTCTGGCCGAGAAGGCCGTCTCCTCAGCCAAAATTTTATGGATCCGGCCAAAAACGACCGGATAATCGCAGATCCGGGCAAAAAAGTAACAAATTCGAACAAATTAATCAAAACAATGAACAGAATATGAACGAAACAAATATGAATTTTAGGCACTCACCTTTGCCGATCCGATTTGTCTGGACTTTTATCCGATTTGGCTGATTTTGTGCTTCCTTTTTCTCCACAGAGCAGAGAACTTTGAGGGAATTGTTTCTGCTTCCCTTTTCTTTGCAGGAGTATTTATAAAGTTTTTTATTTATTATTTTTTTAAGCTTAAAGGGTATTCTAGACTTTTTACAGGAAAATGTTTCTGTGAATAGTAAATATGTTACTGCAAATAACAATTCCGATATAACTAAGGTTTGATGTTTCTGAAGCATAGATATGAGGTTTCCGTCGTATGTATTACTTATTAGGGCGTGGAATTAACTACTTAGAATATTTTTCCTACCTTTCTTTTAACCCCCTTGTTCTCTAGCTCCAAACATAGAGCTAGTTTAGTTTAGTAGCTATGTTAGGTTTATGTATTTTGCAATAAGGTATAAGCCATACATCCTTTTGTATAATTCGTGTAACAACAATAGGAAGCTTGAAAGCAAGTCCTCTGTTCCTAATCTACCCTCTCCTAGTTATTAAACTTTGTAAGATGTATAGGTAGTTTTGCTTCAAGCTGTTGAAAAGTTACATGGCATTGCACGTGTGATGCCCCCACTATGCACACAAAGTTATTCTAATGAGCACAATCTATTCGTGTGATAAATCTTTTAAAAAAACTTTCATTCAAAAGAAAGAAATTTTTATAACAAATTGAAATCAAAATCAGAATTGAAATTGCACATGTGATGCCCCACCATGCAGGTAAAATTATTCTATTTAGCACAGTGCAATAAATGTTTAAAATAACGTTCTATCTAATTTTTAAAACAAATAGAAATCAAAATCAAAATTGAAATTGCACATGTGATGCCCACATCATGCACGCAGTGACGGATCTAGAAAATTATTTGCCTGAATGATGAGGACATTAATCGATAAATTTTGGCTGAGAAGCTGGCTAAACTTAACAGTTCGCAGTGAAGCAGAATCATAGTCTCGTTGGTGTCACTCACCAGGAGAAAGCTAAATTGATTGTTGAAACATGGGACAAAGTTTTCAAATCTGCACGGTGAGCGTGGACAGCTTGTATCATTCTTATATTGCACAATGGTAGTGAGTTTGTGAAATGAATTTGGTAAGTTATTTCTTGCAACTCTTAAGAATGCTTATGACAGTGGAGATGGGAGTGGGAAGAAAGTAGCTTCCAGACTGGTTGATATTTGTAAGAAAGAAAAGTTTCAAAACCTTAAACATGAAATACTAGGCAAGAATCCTCCTCCACTAAAATCACAGGCATTGCTCTGCAAAACGCTTTATTTGCCTGTGCGAACAAGGATTTAAGAATTGCGGAAGAAGTTTACTGTAGTTTGATTTGACTGGTGATTGTAGGTAATGGTGTGGAGTTAGAATTATATACGTGGCAAGATTTTATTGGATGAAACAGGAAGTGGAATAGATGGGTGGAATAGGAGGCCCGCCTCTACATGCACGCAATGCCCCCACCATCGAAAAAGAAAATTACAAGATTCAAAACAAACTGAAGTATGCTTCAAGGAAAAATGACAAAGAAAGCATTAAATGCAATTCCCACTTCCATAGTTTTAAGTAAGTTCATTCACAAATTACTCTAAAGTAGAAATTTTTTGTTGTTTGAAGAGTGATTACAAAACAAATTGCAAAAAGGAAAATAACTGATTACAATTGGCAACAAATGCAAGCAACCACTTCTCGGGGCGTGTTCAAAGAGAAATACTTCATAGTGCAAGTGATTTCTTCTTCTTATAAATTCTAATTCTCTGTAGCCTTCACATTTCCTATGCTTTCTTGCACATTTCCCCTAACATAAGGAAAGTATCGAAAATCCATCTTCATTACTTTAAGAAAATTTTCTAAAGATTCAAATAGATAGAAGTCATCCATTTTTTTCTAAAAGGAATTCTATTATAAAACGTTAGGAACTAAGAATCACTTAATCATTGGATAGGGCATCTCACGTGTGATGTCCCCACCATGCACGCAATGTTATTATAATTAGCACAATGTGTACAATAAAATTTTCCCTCAAACACTTCATATTAAATCCTCTTTAAATCAAATATTACTTGATTTTTAATTTATTCAGCTTTAATACATCTTCCTCGTATTTGGCTAGCGATTCTGAAACCGAAACCAAAACCAACAACAAGATGCCGTAAATATCAATGGCACGTCAACAAAAATAGAATTGGCAAGAGAAAGGCTGATAATCATAAGTAGGTATAAATACAAAATCAATGTTGATTAATTTGGTTGTGTACGTACTTACTTTAATTTCAATAAGGAATATTGATTAATTATAGCCAGCTAATGTTGTTTTAATTTGAATATTAATTAAAGTACGTACGGTCCTGATTATGTTCCTGTTCATAAGCCCTTGAACTTTGCCAAAGACAACGTTGTATCCCAATCGAAAGGCAAGGCGGCCGATGTCGGAAGATCAAAGCGGAAAAGAAAGATGTCGACGATCATCCGATGACGAAAAGGAGGGTGATCCTTGAGGATATCAACATTCCTACTCTTGTTGTGATTGATCTTGCGATAGTGAAGAGAAGTTCTACGCCTATTTGGTTCCATTTTGTTGTTGCTAAGATCAAGTGAGATATAATTTATACCTTAACTTGCAGATTGATTTTTTTATAATTCGTAAACATCTCATTCATGTTGTTATAATTTACTTATATATATATATTTATATATATATATATAAAACGTTCTGACTCTTCAGGAGAAATGGTAGCACTTTACCTTCAACCGCCTCCTTTCTTCTCGAGGGTCAAGTAAGTCTCTTAATTTATCATCTCTAAAAAACTTAATTTTTTGTCTTAGTACGTGTATGTCGAGTGTCGAGTGAGGATCACCTGTCCAAAGAATAAATTTTCTTTTTCAGCGTGACTAATCATGATGATCTTCATTCGTTGTTTAATTGTTACCACCTATCCAAAGTGCACTGTTTTAGTCATGATGATCTTCGCACGTGTGATGCCCCCACCATGCACACAAAATTATTCTATTTAGCAAAATGTATGTGTGCAATAAATATTTAAAAAAACTTTCTTTCAAAAGAAACTAATTAAAAAAAAAATTGAAATCAAAATCAAAATTGAAATTGCACATGTGATGCCCCCATCATGCACGCAATGGGGGATCTAGAAAATTATTTTTGAATGGGTTAGAGTAAATTACAATAAATATATATATATATATATATGTGATGAAACATGATTCGCCCAAGTAAAGATATTCCGGCGCAACTAGAGAATACCAGGACTTTGAGACCCAGTATTGGACTTTCTTGACCCGGTTACCTTAACAGTTGACCTGAGATAAAGAAGCAAGACACAAGCGGGGCTATCTCCTTGTTCTACTCCAACGCCCAAGTCAGTAAGATGATAAATATGAAGTATAATTCACAAGTGCATAAGCGAATAAGAAATGGCCTACCTTGATAAGAAATGACTACCAACTTTATATAGACCTGCTTTAAGATTTGTCCATTGGACCGTCTTTGTAACCGATGTCATATGTATAATTGCTTTGTAATTGCGGTTGGGTTTAAGGTGGATGTAATGTCTATCAGGATTTAATACCGGTGTAACGGACACAGCCTTAAATGGTCTTGTACGTTTATAAGATTTTTCTTGTACGGATGAAGGAATTCAACATCATATGGCTTCATGTGTAAATCTTCAAACTTTGTCTATTCAAAGTAGTCATGGTTTGCTGAATTTGAAATCAAATAGTTTTCAAAAACTCAACCATTTTGAATTGATTGATTTTTTGGGATTGAAGAAACTTCAATTGATATATATATATATATATATATATATTCCCAACTATGGATCGTATGCCATTGCATCCACAACAATTGCCACAAAGGTTATTTGACAGTCCAAAAGACCTTTACAATCCCAGGGTTGTGTCAGTTTCAAACTCCCCAGCACCGTCAGAAAATGAGCAATCAGGAAAGAAAGGTCCATTAAACATTATGTGTTTAGGTCATTTTTTTTGAATAAGATGTCCCTGTAATAAAATGCACTAATATATTTTGCACTTGAGAATAAAGAGTGAAATTTGTGCATGGTTAGAGCATCACATGTGCAAAATATTTTGTGAAACAAGTTCATATTGAAACTTGAAAATATAGAAAGAAAATTTATTAATAACTTAGTTATTCAAAATATCCATTGAACGTAGTGAAAAAATGCAGAAAGTTCTGGCATTACGAACATCTAAACTACATGCAAAATGCGTGCATGGTATAAGCGTTATATGTGCGGCACCTTTCAAGTAGCTTTTTTATTTTTTTGTCCTTTACTTAGGTATTACGATTTTTTTTATTTAAGAAATAGTCGATTAAGTGGTTGGTGGAATGACAACCCTTTATTAATCTATACGTACTGAATACTATGATTGAGATCTATATTTCTTTTTTGGTAGCACGGTGCAATTTATAGTTTAAGAAGAGTGTAAGAGAACCGAATGAACCGATACAGTTCATACATATTAATTAATCGAAAAGAGACAAATAGAGAGTTTTGGATCTGACAGAGTCTTTTGACTAAAAATCTTAGTGTTTCGAGAGATCATCGCACGTTTGATGCCCCAACCATGCACCCAATGCTTTTTTTTTTTAAATTTTATATAAAAAAATCCACTATTTAATAATGGAAAATATAAAGTATATGTCACAACAACAACACCAACAAGCCAAAACGAGCAACTGCCTTCTTAGCAAGGTTCCCTTCCATCAGTTTTCACTTCTGTCTATTCTGTTTGGTATCTTTCACTTTGGTATCGCGACAATAATCACTCCCGCAACAGCACTTGAATGCTTCAATGGGATGGTTTATATCATCGAAATCAATACCGTAATCCCATGTTAGTTCTTCCATAGCATACACTTTTCTTCCATACCATACACCCGATGTTATTTTGATGATCAGTACATGCAATACTTGAAATAAATCTTTAAAATAAATAATAGAAGTTATTTTTGTAGGATAAAAAAACAATATATATCCAAAATAATATTAAGAGAGATTAATGCACAGCGGAATAAAATTTCTTTGTAATAACGAACAATAAACAACCCCGCACGCACACAATCTGTGCCGCGCACCTAAGCCGAAGCTTGGTCGAGAAACAACCCGAAGGCTATTCAGTTTCTCCTGTATCTCTGTGTTTTTCTTTGTATTTTTCTCTGTGATTACAATGATCACCCAATGCCTTTATTTATAGGCTAAACCATCCCTGAATCCTACCATTAATCTGATTCATAACTATTTCCTAAAACAACTAGGTTACCCAAAACAAACACTAAACTAAATATGAAACAGATAAATAATAAATTCTACTACAAATATAATTGCCTAATTAATACAAGTTTGGTTTAAATAATATTTTCCAACAATTTTAAAGATTTATTTCACGCATTGTGCTTATTAGAATAATAGTGCGTGTATGCTGGGGGTATCATACGTGCGATGCTCTCTCCAAAGGGTACATGATTTTTAGTCTCTTACATTTTAAAATAAGTTTACTTTTTACCAGGCTATCAATCAAGAAAAAAACATATAAAACAATGAATTCCTGAACAACTTCCCGAACTACATCCATCATCCACTGAAAGAAAGCAAAACAGAGAAATCAAGTCAATCAAAATAGCAAAACGAATAAAAAAATCAAGCAAGAAGAAAAAAGAAGAAACTTGCAGTGAAAAGAAAGACTTACGCCAAGAGGGTTTGCTGTTGATGCAGTAATCAATGCCGGGGAGTTGATCTTTGACAGGATGCGGTGCCAATTCGTCCACTTTCGACATCTCTCTGGTTTCTCACTCACTCGCTCAGAAATAAGAGAATTGAGTTGGTAGAAATGAACTTCAAAGTTAAGACCAACAATGAACACAAACAACCCTTTTCTTGTAAATTCCCAAACCTAGTACTAAGTGAAAAAATCCAAAACAAAACCTCGTACTGAAGTTCAAATTTTATTGAGAAAAAATGAATGACAAATTAAGAAAAGAATTAAAGAAGAGATTATTAAGGGAGAGAACTGCGAATGGGATGGATCGATTCTAAGAAGGAAATTAAGGAATATAAACTTTCCTTAAAGATGTATGTGTCACTTTGCGTGTTAGACTAATGTACTAAGGTTTCTAAGTTGCCACAAGTGTTGAAATATTCAAAATATGAGGACCTATAGGAAGAATACAATGCTAAAATTGCGAAGATACTATAACTTGAAGTCAAATTGTGAAAGTTATAATCTTCCACATTTTGAGGAGAGTATAATGGAAAAAGCTTATTAAGCTTGGAAAGGAAATTCACTAATAATTATATTGTGTAAAATATACTCTCTTTTTTCTTTCACGAATATAATGCCCTACTTTATGTACAAGAGTGAAAGGTTCTATAAACATTATGTTTAGGTCATTTCTGGAATAAATTCTCCCTGTAATAAAAAAATGCACTAATATGTTTTGCACGTGAGAATAAAGCGTGAAATTTGTGCATGGTTAGAACATGACATGTGCAAAATCTTTTGTGAAAACAAGTTCATATAGAAACTTGCAATCCAGAAAGAAAAAAAAAAAACTATTAATAACTTAATTTTCAAAATATCCACTGAACGTATCCAAACAAATTCAAAAAGGTCTAGCATTACGAACATCTAATTACATGCAAAATGCGTGCATGATATGTGCTATATATGTGCGACACCCTTTAAAGTAGCTTGCTGATTTCTTTGTCCTTTACTTGGGCAATAGATTTCTTAAATCTTATTTAGGGAAAAGTCTAATAATGGGGACCCTTAATTAATTTTTTGAAAATGAGATAAATTTGACCAACGTAATGAGTCTTACCTTAGTCTACAAAGATGCTTGTTCAAATGCTTTGAAACCATGAATGACAAGAAAATCTGAAAGGAATTAGATACTCATGCAACCTTCATAATTCTAATGCTAGGAAACAATCTCCTATTTAACTGTAGTAAGCCTCTTATATTGCTTTCATTGTAGGCTGAAGAGGTCCGAGATGAGCTTGCATTGTGAGCTAGTGCATCCGCCACTGAGTACGCTTCCCTGAAGAGGTGGTTTAGTCTGAAGCGACCTTGCCCAAAATATTCAAATCTGTCTGTAGAAATCAATAAACCTCCAATGTATCTTAAATATTATCCGAACAGTATTCACCACCGTCAGTGAATCCGATTAAACTTCCACCCCGAAAAGCTTCATTTGTTGACACTATTGCATCCAGGAAGCATGTATTCTACCAACATCTACATCGCCATGATTAACAGTGATTGGCATGGACCCTTTTTTTTCCTGTTTAGTTTTTCAACTGTATATTATTGTACAAAGAAAAAACACTTTTATATAGGACAAAAAACTTGCAAATATGATTGAACCAAAGGGAGGAATCTTTTCCAGACTTCAATGGATGATCCCTCGTTGCTGATATTATTTGTTCAAAGAGATGTTTTCCATAACAAGGATCTGAACCTTGGTTCCCATTTTTTTTAAATTTAAAAAACAAATTTTACGCCCACCGTGGGGCTCGAACCCACGACCACAAGGTTAAGAGCCTTGCGCTCTACCAACTGAGCTAGACGGGCTTGGTGAAAATTTTGATTGGATTACAAAATTAAGTAAATTATTATTGACTTTTGCTTCTTCCTAAACCATACCCGTAGGAAAGGAATCGGGGAAAATTTTCCAAACATCAAGTGGATCAAAGATCAGTTGGCAAAAAGGCTTTCGTGGAGCACTACTGTTCCACCTTAGATATCAATTGGATGGGCAAATTGCATTTACCTTCCTGAACTTTGGGTATAAATACGAAATCATCCCTGCTATTTTGAAAAGTACAAACGATTTCTTAGATTCACCGGACAGCAAAGTCATGATAAAAAAAATTGTAAAAGACCAAAAAGCCAAAAAAAACTTTCCTTGAAGGTAGTAAAGAAGAAATAACAAAACAATCAGGAGTTATCTGTATATTTTTGGTCTTGACTTTGCCGTCAGGTGAGTCCAATGGGTTGTTTGTATTTTTCAAAACAGCAAGGATGATTTTGTACTTATACCCAAAGTTCAGGGAGGTAAATGTAGTTCACCCCAATTGAAGTGATGTCCGGAATCAATATCAAGAGAGCTCAATGTTGACCTTAATATGGAAGCCAGAAGATCCAGAGTTCTTAGAACATTGTTGCAAAGTTGGCAGATTTACACTTCCTCGGGCGCCAGTACCACATCTACACCATCGATTGCTCGCCTTCTCAACCTGTCAACGGTATGCTCATCTTTTTCTCTGGATACCTCAATCTCCCCAGCGGCTGCATCCCCTCAAGTTCAGCAAGAAGTTTCATTTTGATGCAAACACGATAGGCAATGGCGAAAATAGAAAAAAGAAATTAGTGGGGTCGCACATCAGCATTCACTATATATCAAAAAAAAATATATATAATTAAAATAACATAATATATATATATATATAATTAAACTCAAAAATTTTAAGGTCATCATGTTATTGAAGTAATTTACGTGCTGAATGAAATTTTCAGGTTGAATTATGCATGATGAAGTTGGTCTCCCAGTTAAATGAAAGGAGAATTATTGTTTCCCTTTCGTAGCTTCTGCGCTCATACCATGCACGCATTTTGCAGGTACTATAGATGTTCGTAATGCTTGCTAGACCTTTTTCAATTTTTTCTATACGTTCAATGGATATTTTGAATAACTAAGTTATTAATAAATTTCTTTCTATATTTTCAAGTTTCTATGTGAACTTGTTTCATAAAAGATTTGAACATTTGATCCTCTAACCATGCACAAATTTCACGCTTTATTCTTGATGCGATCCGGCCTAGGAATCTACAGAAAAATTGGAGCGGATTTTTAAATGACAATTTAGTACTTTATTTTGGCTAAATTTCCAAGAATTTCGGAGTAATTTTGAAGGCCAATTGGAGCTCAAAACTGAAAGTTCATATTCCTTAATTTCCTTCCTAGCATCAATCCATCCCATTCCCAGTTCCCACCATTAATAATCTCTTCACTAATTCTTTTCTTGATTTGTCACTCATTTTTTCCAATTTAATTTGTACACTTTCCGCATTTCAATTTATAATATAAAATTAATACAATGTAAACGTTCTATTCCAAATTGAATTTTAAATTTCGGCATTTGATGGTTTATTCTCTAATATTAATTATAGTGCATAGTTTCAAATGGACACCTCAATTTATGCTAACAGAGAATCCCCTTTAGTTCCGATTTGGATTAGCTTTCCAAGACTGCTGGTTCAATTGTTTAACAAACAATTAATTTTTTCTTTTGCCCTCTTCGATTGGCCGCCCACTACACTTGGATGCAGCAACAACAGCCCTCAAGCGATCAATCTCACTAAACCAATTAAGGAAAAGATATATGGATTGCAGAACAGAGCGACGAAGGTTTTTGACAGTCGCAGCCCCTCCTCGAGGGTGCCCAAGAAACAACACCCAATGCCCTTCAAATTGTGCCATATTATCCAGCAAGGATTCCTGAAATAGAGCTTTGCCATGAAGTCGAGCAAGTAGCAGTTAAGTAAAATACAGCGGTGCACCGAGGGGCCAGAATTGCATCGGGGGCAAAAGGATTATTCTACTCAGCTTCGTCGGTGAAACTTACACCTTTGCAAGAAGGTAAAAATCTTTCGGTCAATAAATATGCCCTATCAGATTCCTAACCATTGGATCGTGTGCCAACGCATCCACAACAATGGCCACAAAGGTTTTTTGACAGCCCAAAAGACCCTTACAACCCCACTGTGTCAGTTCCGAACTCCCCAGCCAGAGGCGGAACATAGTGGTAGTTCAAGTGTGCATTGTCCCCACACACAAAAAAAAAAAAAAAAAATGGTATTAGATAGGTATATTTTAGTATTAAAAATTGAACACATAAATATTTGGACCCTACAAAATAAAAATAAAGAATTGGCTGTTGATGTTACTTAAGTAGAGTTCGTTCTGGCTGCATTTTTTGACTCTTTGTAACTCATAATCTACATGATTGAGGGAGTTAATTATTCATGTTCGTTGTCCTTTTCTGTTTCACTTGGTTCCTTTGTTTTTACTCTAAAATTCTAAATACTGAACAGGATTCAAGACCCGATCCGAAACCGCGGATTCGGATTGGTTTCAGATTTTAATTCCAAGCAGCGATTTCAAAGCGGAAGTCATTGAACCCAGAGTCATACGTGAATTTTGTCCGGTGAATGTTAGGAACAGAAAATTCAGATTTGATCTAAAGCCGCGTATTAGACAATTCGAACCGAGCCAATCCTAAAATTTGGAAGAAAATATAAAAAAATTGGAATATTATTCAACTCAAAATTATGGTTCATCATCTTAGGTGCATGCACAGTCTTTAAAAGTCAACCATTGAAATAAATTGCTCCGGGTTCGCCTTTTTAGACTTTACATATATGGTCTGGCCTTAATATTTCCCCCCTCTTGTAATTATTTTAAACCGTAATAAATAGAAATAGGGATATTTTTATTTAACAGAAAAAACTAATGAATTTCAAATTTGTAGCATTTTATTGAAAAAAGGTTCGAGATTCAATTAATGAAAATATATGGATTTAAGCGCTGCCCCATGAAATTCACCCCCTTCTCTCTGCGAACCTAGGGTTTCTTCCGCCTTCCTCAAGGGCGCCGCCCCACGGCGCTTGCAGCTATGGAGGGTGGCTGGCCTCGTCCAGCCGCCCTTAATTACTCGGTTGTGCTGTCAAAGCACCGCCTCCCACCTCTGCCCCCACCTATTGATCGACCCCTTAAGCCCGTCACAGAGCATTGCGGCAAGTTAGCACTGATTTTTACAAAGGAGGAGTCTGACGAATTGGAAACCCCGCTCAAGCTCTCCCTGATTGAGAAATTCTCTAGGGGTAGACCGAATTTAGATGACCTTCAAGCTAATTTTTTGACTAGGATTAAAAGGGGGTTACCATATTGGGAAAATTGATTCACAGCAAGTGTTGCTAAGGTTTGAAGAAACAGAAGATTACAATCAGGTTTTTCTTAAAGGGGTGTGGAACTTCGGATCCCATGCCCTTAAAATCGTTAAATGGACACCAACGTCAACCCACTTGTAGAATCATCCATTGTCCATGTTTGGGTGTCGCTGCGCCAACTGTCGTTCCAGCTCTACAATGAGTGGTCCCTATTATCAATAGGGAACATGTTCGGTAAATTGCTGCAGACAGATTTTACATTGCCAAATTTGGCCAGGCCGTCCGAAGCTCGCGTGTGTTTTGAAATTGACTTGCTTCAACCGTTGCCTGACTTTGTTTACCTGGAATCCGGCGGGGTGGTTTCCTCCAGAAACTGGATTTCGAAAAGGTACCTCACTACTGTCGCAGCTGTTAGAAGGTTGGCCATTCGACAGACTCCTGCTGGAAAGACCATATGCATGCCTCCTCCCACGAAGCAATGGAAGCCGAAACAGGGGACAAGAAGGAACCCCCAGCACCTCCGCCGCCACCAAAGGATAAGGGGAAATCAAAAATTCCTGACAAAGACAACCTGATCCTTCCGATATCACAAGTGGAAGACACCACGGATGCAGCTCGGACAATGGAACCTGAAGATTTAGAGAGTGAAAATGAGGTTGTTTTTGAGGAGTAGCCACCAAGAGCTTGTCCCCTACTGTTACCAGATCCTAAAATTGATGATGTCTCCATTCCAATGGATCAACCCCTAATTGAAGACATTTTGGAGCCCCACGACCCGCCCAGCACAATCGCACACCGAATTGATTCTGATGCACATCAATTAGTGACATGGCCGCGAGCCCGGCCCTGCTCAGCGCGCAAAGAACTTCAGCCACAGCCTGGTACACAACAGAGCCCCATGCCTCTGCCATCAGACGTGCCTGCAGAATCGAGTAGGGTGCAAAGTGGCTCCAGGGTCCACTCCTAAGCGCAGCAAAGTGGCCTAGCCGAGCCTGCCATCCTAGCTGCCCTTCAACAAGTCGCGGGGGGAATTAGCTCCATCCACAGATATAGGGCCGAGACCCTTCAAAAGTCCACCTAAAAGACGTACAACTCCAGTCAAGGAGTATGGTTTCCCTCCAACGTCTGCTCTGGCTGCGCCTTTGTGGTCAAACGTGTTCCATGAAACAATTGATCAGCATAAATCGCCTAAGGCACACCTGTTTGCCCCCGTCCCTAAATTACCACCCCTAAAGAAGGTCCATACCCCAATTGCTGCGCACAAGTTTCCTATTGATTAACAGTTATTAGATACCATGCCTGCTCAGCCACACCTATTACCATCTTACTCTCTGCCTGCTTTGCCGAAGCACTGAAGGGATAACCCCAACCGAGCACAAGCTATCTCGAATCGGGTAGAGGACGATGAATATGGACATTGGGAAACAGACACTAGAGAGGAGGATGGAGCATCGGATAACGAGGACTATATTTTTGGCCCAACGAAGGAGGATCAGCTGGAACGCGCATATTTGGACCTCCAATTCAAGTAATCGAGCAAAGTAGATTACAAGAAATATGCATAATTGTAAGTCACCTCTCGGCTGGATTGATTATATTTAAGAATTTTTATTAGTGTTAACAGAGACCTAACATTATTATCTATCATTATTCAATTCTTAATCAATACTTTATCAATGTTTTGAAAACTGGACCAGACCGACCAATCTAACCGCTGAGAATTGGTCATTGGTTTGGTCCAATTTTCATTGCAAAATCATGTTTATAAAAAAGCAGTCAAACTTGGGGTTGACCTGGGTTTCACCCCTAATTTTGACTCGATTTGACCCCTTTTTTTCATTTTGCACTGTTTATTAAATTATATGTTGTGATTTGTATTTTTTATATTTTTTGTCTCAAAATTCTTATGACGTTATATTTATTATGTCCAAGTATTTTAAATTGTTGATCAAGATTATTTATATGAATTATAAAATATCAAATATTTAATTTACTTCAACATATATTTTATGTAACTTTTCATTTTTTTTATAAAATATACATATCAAAAGTTCATTAACATTTATCACATCTTCTATATAATCAGATCTTAAAGTTCAATAAATCATATGTATTTTAATTATTTATAGTAATGATACATTTATAAATTATATTTATTTATACATCATGATGACATTATCTGGTTCGACAAATTTGACCCAATCATCCATCAACCCCTTGACGCATCCGATTTGTACCCTGGTCTGGCATTCGAAAGATTGCATTTTGTCATAATCTATAATCATTCACTGTAACTATAATGGTATGACCTCCCTCTTAAGCCAAAAATGTTTTTTGGATTATACATTCAACTAAATTTACGACTATTCAGCAAACCATTCCGATATCCGGACATTCTTTGGGAAAATAATATTTTGCTGTCAAAGAGGAGCGCAAATCTTTTGAGCAATTGATCTTAACTTTGTTCATGTATTCATCCATTGCTCTTATAGATTCTTTTCTCTAACTATTTCTTTCCAAGTTAGCAATGAAAATATGTTCATTGTATCATTCTTTAATTACTGATTTAATATTTTGTTTAAACTACATTTACCCCTTAGGTTCCTTGAAATTATCAAATGCTCCTTGAGGTTAAAAAAACTATTGATGCCCCTCTGAACCTTCAAAAAAATTTCGAGTAACAAAAAAAGCTAATGAGATTTGGGTTCATTTTTCATCCTGACGGGGGAGCAAGGGTAATTTCACTAAACCATGAGGTGATGATAATTTCTCAAAATCTAATAAGGAATTTGGTAGTTTGGTGATATTTCGAGGGGAATAAATGTAATTTACCCTTAATAATTTTGGGTTGTTATTAAGAGAAATGAGACAAGACATGTAGAACTTTGCTTAGAAAATTAACAAAAGTTCACATATTTCTATGAGTAATCAACCGCTTCTTTCATCACATCTTTCTTTTACCACGACTATATGTGATAAACTTTGGTCTATTAATGTCAATTTAATCGCTATACAATATAATTAATTGACATAGCGGAAGCTTACGATGAGAATATTGATTCGCAAAAAATTAGGGAAGACTTCTAAAAGACTACTTTTGAATCGAAGACGAGTTCCATTCAATTAGGCATCAAACAATTGTTGAATGTAAAATTAAATTAAATTACCAGAAAAAAAAAGAAAGAAAAAAAGAAGGCCTGTTTGAAGCCCTAAACAAAGGAATTTGACCCAAAAACCCGTTTCCCCATCATCATAGGCCCTCGGAATACAAAAAACCATACTTTTATTTTTTGCGATCCAACCGTTACAAAAAGCCAACACCACGTCATCATGCTCCACATCATTGATACACTCACATTGTTACCAATGTTTTGTTCATCGCACCACAATTTACGGATTTTGATTGAAAATTTTATACTGCTATTCCAATGGTGAGAAAGTCAAATCCTTTTTGACTTACTTGGGGGTTGGTTTGTATAAATATACTTAACTGGCTGAGAATATGTAGGCTTTCCCCCCTCATATCGATCCTACATTCCCTAAGGTTAGCTCCAATCCAAGCCAAAGATCCAAAGCCCTTGAGAAGTGGTGACCTCAGCTTAGGGAAAAAATCCACTCAATCCATGGGAACTCGAGTTATCTGTTTACTAGTAGCACTTATCAATGTATTCCCCTTTCTTTTTCTCTTTCAATTCAAAAAGACTTTCATTGATTTTGTGCCACACACAAATATATATATACTTCCATTCTTGATATGCTCATTCACATTTAGGGTGACTTTTTCCAATGCTTTAAGAGTTGAATTTACAGTTCTTTTCTTGAAGGAAATTGAATGCTTTGTTACCATGAAAGTCTCTTACTAATTTTCTTTCTTCTTAGTGTTGCACTTTGGGAAGCCTTTGAAAACTCTGAGTACCGTTTGCCGAAAAAAGGATTCAATCACTGTTGTCCTGGCAAATCTCCACATAATGCAGGCACAAATGACAAGTGATATTCTCCAACACATC
Source organism: Leptodermis oblonga (assembly GCA_016801395.1). Classification (NCBI taxonomy): domain Eukaryota; kingdom Viridiplantae; phylum Streptophyta; class Magnoliopsida; order Gentianales; family Rubiaceae; genus Leptodermis; species Leptodermis oblonga. Next base: position 7,788,364 of record CM028755.1, read on the forward strand.
CAGAAAACACTTGGTTTATCTATCTTTTGTAAGACTCATTAATTTAGTTACTTTATCTTTAGCAATATAAATTTCCTGACATGTTATGTTTTCTTTTGATACAATTGGTGGAGTGTAGATTTTCTGTCTACTGGCTACCCATATGACTCTTGGCTCCCTTACAAAGTGGGGGGACAGAAATGTAAATTTGGTGGAGGGGTTTCAGTGGGGGTTATGTTTTATGACAGAATTTTTTTTGTTCAAAAAAATATATCCCTTCCATCTTTTTTTTTTAATTTTTTTTAAATAAATGGGAGTGGTTACCCATTTTATTAAGTGCTGAAAAAGAAAAGGAATAAAAGCAATAAAAGACAGACCCGTAGGCCTTACAAATTGTGCCCATGTTTGTTAAATCGACGATAATCTATTTTGGGCTTGTTCCGTTGCTTTCAGAGTGAGTAATCAACGAACGACCCTAGCATTCTAACTGTTCGTGGTTGTATTACCTCTTCTTCTACACCTTCTTTGTCTGTTTCCTAGGGGCCATAACCCTCATCATTCTCTAGACTGCGATTGCTATGGGAATCATGTTCGAAATAACCCGACAATTGAATAGTGGGAGCGCGTGGTTTAGCAGGCATTCAGTCGATGAGCTCACTATCAGTCGACATTTTGTGCGGGTTGAGGATCCTCATGATCAGCTTGACTTTGGGTAACGGGAGGGATCTATGTACTCTTTCCAGACTATTTTGCATTGGCGAAGGCAACTCACTAGCAACAGTAGACATTAGAGGCTCAGATCATGCTTGTTGTGGCGTGTGTGTTTGAGGTGGGTGATAGACCCGTCGTGGATTATCAAATGCAGTAAAAATACTGTTAAAAACCTGCACCAATTTAGCTAAAGAAAATGTAGCACAGTAGAGTATAGGGTCGATCCACAGAAATGGCAAATTCAACACAATCTCCAATTAACATGCAAATTAACCAAACTTGACTAGCAGTCACCTTTTGTGTCTCCTAGAGACTTTGAATTGGTAGAAATGTGAAATAAGCAAAACCAAATATGTAAAATAGATTAAGAATCAATTAAGAAAATATTCCAGCATTATGCAATCCACCTTAACCGTATGCATGTAATCATAAACCCCTTTTACTGTCTAATTATCCTATGTCGTTTCAGTTATAGATTACTGCGAGTCCCCGCAATCATAATCCAATTCTCCCTTAATGAATCGATAACCCCCATGAGTCCCCACAGTCAAGGTTATTTCACTATCTAGTTTAATTAACAGGCCGCGAGTTCCCACAATCACCGTATTAACTAAGCTAGAAACATTACGAATAAGAATAACCCAAAACCAGTAACCCCCCTCGATGATGCTCAAGAGATTACTACCCAATTAAACCTGTACTACTCGGCCGGTAGTCGTGCCACTCACTGGCCCTACTAGACTATATTAAGGTGATCAAACTTAATACGACCTTAGTTTTTAGACATATAAACACAGGCAATTATGAAACTAGTTAATTAGACTAGAATTCATGCTTTGGTTTCATACATGCAATGGTTAAGGTTTCTCACATAATACTAGAATAAAAGAATTTAGCTACTCATAGAATTAAACATCTCACGAAATAAGATTAAAGCAGCCATGAAATGAAGGCAAGGATGGAATATGAAAAAGAGATACTTTACTGAAAATTGCTACTGAAGACTCTTCCCGTTTGGGCAATGGATAGCCTGCAGGAAGGAACTCTCAAATAAAATAGAACTACTGCTAGAATAATGTATCGTGAAATTCTAACTCTATCAGAACTGAAGAAAGAACTCTACGTGAATAAAGAATGAAAAACTAAAATGAATATTGAATGAGAAACTTTGAATCAGAACTGTGTGCCTTCTACCTATGAGAGCACCCCTATTTATAGAGAGGAAAATAATCATCTCTCAGTAAAAATATCCCATCACTTAAAGAGATATAGCAATCTTTGACAAAGTCAGCACATCACTCAGATGAAGGAAACAACCGATTGATTTCTGGAGATTCTTCTAGAGCTTCTGATTTTCACTTTTAATGCAGTAATTTCTAGATTCTTCTAGAACTTCAGTTGCTCCAATGGGCTTCAGATTTCTCCTTTTTTTTGGGCCACAACCCGTGTGACATTCTGCCCGAACATCTCTTGCTCCAAAATCCTTGTTTTACCGTCTTTCCTCCTTATTTGGGCTGTTCTCCAAACCTGTCATAAAACACTAACAACTTGGGCAAAAGCCCGTGAGAACTGCCTTCAAAGATGCTAAAATAATAGTCCAAAACTGGTCAGATTATATCCCCACACTTGAATGACACTTGCCCTCAAGTGTGAAGTGAAGGATAGAACATAGCTCCTCCCTTAAGCATGCATCTCACAATAGTTCTAAGAAAAAAAACAAAACAGCCAACACGACTCACAAAGAACAAGAACAGAATAAAAGACAAACTGACTCTATGACTTTACACACAAACTTCTACCTCATTCCTTCTACCGGATCCTACTCACATCACAAAATTCAGTATCACATTCAGGTGCATGTAATTTAACACTTTCCAAAAACCATCCTTCAGAAGGCCAACACAAAATATGCAATAATTCCCACAATTGCACTCTATGGTCTGTAATTCACACCCTCACTTTTTCACAAGAAAAAATTCAGGATAAAATTAAATCCTAGTCTAGCCAGAATCATACATGCTTGATAGCCGACCATCGCCACAGTATAAGAGGAATAGACACACGGCAGATAAGAAACAACCTTCAAATCATGGGATGAAATGTAAAGCTAGGGTTCGAACACCTGGACAGATCCTAAGGGTTCTAAGCCACCTGCAAAAAACATTAAACCCAGTGTGTTTAACAAAAAAGAACAATTACTGCTGCACTCTTTTCTAGATTACTGCCCCGGTCTCTATCTGGGGAATCTGTTGCCTATCCTGTTCTCAGAATTTCACTACTTCATGGAATATCCTGCTTCTCAATCAAACAGCTCACAATAACAAAGACTAGAACCCTTTATTCAGCTCTTTCCACTTAATTCATCTCAGTTCCCTGCATTTTTGCTTTTAAACTTCAGAAATGACAAATTGGATTTTTCTTTCATTTTTTTTTCAGAGCTTCTTTCCAAGTTCCAGTACATATTTATACTCTTCAAATATCTCCATGACTTCACAAAATAGAATAGGCCACCTTCTTTAATAAACACACTTAAACATCACAGCAAAGTATACACACTGGGGGGTGAAAAAGAAGCTTAATCACGAATTGGTTAGGCTCTTTTAGTGATTTCAAACGAACTTATAAACAAGGCTTCAACTTGAATTCTAAGGATATAAACTGGTAGGTTCAGAATTTAAGCCAAAAAGGGTTAATCCTAAGAAGGTCCCCCATCCTCCCGCCATGCACTATTCATACCATCTTGACAGTCAGGCCGGCAAACAAATGATTCTCACAGAACATTCAGGCTCAATACAGTGGCTTAAGAGAAAGGGAATACATGCATATTTTGATTAGCTAGCAAAGGATTTCTCAACTTAACACTTCAAAAATTTAGTATGCACACTTCATGTAAAACCTCACTTATATTGCATCTTTCAGATCCAGTTTAGTCACAAGGCAGAGACTCTCACAAAAAACACACACAAAAAAACTATTTAAAAACAAACACAAAACACAAATAAAACCTTCCCACACTTAGAGATTTGCTTGTCCCAAGCAATTAAAATTCAAAACAGGGGAAACAGATCTTTTTACCTCTCATCCTACACATGTTTGCCAAACTTCTCCATGAAGTCGGCAAATCCAGCAACCAATTGATCCAAGCGGTCATTGACAGAGCCAAATTCCTTTGTCATTTGTATTCCAAGTGCAGCTTACTCCTGACTTGCTCCCTTCCTCCATGATCTGTAGCTCCAGTCCCTGAAAAACATCAAAATTTTGTGCAAAGGGTACAAGAACCATCACACTTTTTTTTTTCTTCTTTTTTTTGTTTTTTTTAATACAGAAAATAAAACATAAGCTAAAAGAATTAATACTCATGGTTCGGACAGTGAACCAAAAAGCTTTCCTCCACGGTTTGAATCTATTCGGAGGTGTAGAATTGCTTCAATCGATGGCCATTAGCTTTGTACTGCTTCCCAGACTTTAATTCGCGGACCTCTACCGTTCCATTTGGCCAGATAGCTACTACCTCCAAAGGCCCATTCCACTTGCTTGATAATTTGCCGGTGCCGAACAGTCGTACTCTAGACTTGAACAGAAGTACCAGTTGGCCCACACGAAATTCCTTCTTGTGGGTTTGTTTATCATGTCTCATCTTGGTCCGGTCTTTGTACCAATTAGCCAAATCATAGGCTTCCAGCCTGATTTCTTCCAACTCCTGCAGCTGATACTGCCTTTCCTCTCCTACTGATGCGACATCCATGTTCATCTTCTGGACGGCCCAATAGGACTTATGCTCTAACTCTATAGGAAGATGGCACATCTTGTTAAACACAAGTCGGTATGGAGACATTCCGATAGGTGTTTTGAAAGCTGTCTTGTAAGCCCATAATGCATCTTCCAAATTTTGACTCCAATTTTTCCTGGATGTGTTAACAGTCTTCTCCAGGATCTTCTTTATCTCTCGATTTGAGATCTCGGCTTGGCCATTGGATTGTGGATGATAAGGCGTCTCAAGCCTATGTTGAACTCCATACTTCCGTATGATTGCTGAAATGGTTCGGTTGCAGAAGTGAGTCCCTTGATCACTTATGATTGCCTTTAGAACTCCAAATTGGGGAAATATATTAGACTCCAGAAACCTTTTCACTACCTGAGCATCATTGGTTCGTGTTGCTTTGGCCTCTACCCACTTGGATACATAATCAACAGCTAAAAGGATATACAGACTTCCATTTGACATTGGGAAGGGCCCCATGAAATCCATGCCCCATACATCAAAAATCTCACACACTTTTATTGGTACCTGAGGCATCTCATCTCGGGTGCTTGCAGTAACACCCCATATTTGGCATCGTTCACATCTCTGGCAGAAGAAATAACAATCTCTATTCAAGGTTGGCCAATAGAAACCACATTCCATTATTTTTTGGGCAGTTCTTTTATGTCCAAAGTGACCACCACTGGCTGAAGAGTGGCAGTGCTAGAGAATACTTTCCTGTTCCCAATCTGGTACACAACGCCGAATTATCTGATCTGGACCACATCGCCACATAATTGGGTCATCCCAAATATACTGCTTGCTATCATGAATCAAATTTGCTTTCTGGCCATAGGAAAAGTCAGGAGGCAGCACATTTGCCACTAAGTAATTCACCATGTGCGAGTACCAAGGATCTGGATGTTCTTCTGCAACTGCTGCAATTCTCTGTTGTTCCCCAGTTATTAAAGAACTTAGGGAATACAGATGTTCTCTTGGGAATTTCTCCTGGATTGGTTCCTCATCTTCGGGGCAGCATCAGCCTGCTCAAATGGTCGGCTACTATATTCTCAGCTCCTTTCATATCCTTCAATTCCCAATCCAATTCCTGGAGTAATAAAACCCATTGAATCAGCCTCAGTTTTGATTCCTTTTTGTGTAGGAGGTGCTTTAGAGCAGTATGATCGATGTACACCATAACCTTTGAACCCAATAAGTATTGCCTGAACTTGTCAAAACCAAATACCACTGCTAGCAACTCCTTCTCTGTAGTGGTGTAATTAACTTGGGCAGGATTCAATGTCTTGGAAGCATAATAGATGGCATGTGTTGCTTTTCCAATTTTCTATCCCAATGCAACACCTATAGCATAATCACTGGCATCACACATAAGCTCGAATGGTTTCGTCCAGTCAGGAGGTTGAATGATTGGAGATGACACCAATTTGTTCTTCAGGCAATCAAAAGCTTCTTTGAAGGTGGCTGTCAGGGCAAATGGGACATTGTCCTTCAACAGATTGGTGAGTGGTTGTGCTGTTGATCTGCACCTTTTAGGTGTATTATTTTAGCACTTGTTATGGCAGTTCTCACGGGCTTTTGCCCAAGATTTTAATGTTTAATTGCAGTTTTAGAGATCGGGCCCAAGAAGAAAAGAATGTACAAAAAAGTGAAAGAATTGGAGCAGATAAGTCAAGGCCTAAAAAGCCCACATGAATTGTGGGCTAAACCATGAAGGAAGCCACATGAAGGCCCAGCCGATAATAAATTCAAGAAGGCAAAGTCAATTGGAAACAAGTCCAAAATCCATTTGGAGTCTCAAATTAATTATGCAATGCAATTGGATTCCTTATTTGCTGGGCCCGAAATCAAATACATGGGGCTGATTCCAATTCGAATTTAATTGATTCCAATTGGAATTGAATCCAATCGGCAGGATGAACGTGGGCATGCGCAGGGTTGACGCAAAGAAGCTTAAAAGGAAGCAATGAAGTTTTGGGCAAATTACCAATCCAGGAAGGAATTAAAGAGAGAAGTTGGGAGTTACCAAAAAGTGAAGAGATTCCATGTGCTTAATTAATTCTCTTTCCAAGTAGAAGAAGGTTTCCTTATTCAATTAGGAGATTGGTTAATTGCTGATTTGTATCCCTATATATATGGGATTATTCCTGCACTTTTTATATATACAAGCTTTTATATACAAGCTTTTAGAGACAAGTTTTTAGATACAAGTTTTCTAGATAAGTTTTATAGAGAATAGTTTCTTAGTTTACAAATAATTCTCGCGCAAGATACAATTTCGCGTTAGTATAGTTTTCCTCTGTTTTTCTCTGTTCTGTTCTGTTTTGCTCCGTTTCGATCGCAACTTTGGATTTTCCCGACGGGCAGTCTACCGTTTGGCCAAACCGGTGGTTGTCAGATCGCGACTTCTTAAATTCCAGTACAGTATTCTTTTTTCTCTTTTAATGTCTTCTTTTATAATTATGTGTTTTTCGTGTTTTATCATGAATAGCTAATTTATTAGTTCTGGTATTATGTAAGAAGCCATAATCCATGCATGTATGAAAACCAGGAATTAATCTAAGGTCTAATGAATTATGTTTCTAAATTGCCTGTGTTTATATGTCTAATTACTAAGATTCTATTAAGCCTGATCAACTTAGTTTGATCTGGTCACTACAAGAAAAGTGACCTATTGCGACATAGAAAATGTGTCGCTAAAAGTCTATTTAGTGTCGCGAATACTAATTTACGACACATTATGCGTCTCTTGTTATTGAGTCGCAAAAGGTGGTGTAGGAAATTTGTGGTGTTTTTTTTTCACTTGTGCCGGAAATGTATCGCACTTTTTGCATCACTAAATTAATTGTCGCTTAAAAGTCACGACACATTATGCGTCAATTGTCCTAGTGACGCACACTAATTTACGACCTTTATTTGGGTCATTAAAATGAGTGTCGCAAGATTATTTGCGACAAATGTGGCGTCACATTTAAAACGCCAAAGGGTATTCGCGACATGCAAATTGTGTCGCTAAAAGTCAATTTTTTGTAGCAAATACTAATTCGCTACACATTATGCGTCTCTAGTTATTGAATCGCAAAAGGTGGTGTAGCAAATCTGCAGCATTTTTTTCACTTGTGCTGCAAATGTATGGCACTTTTGCATCACTAAATTAATTGTCGGTTAAAATTTATGACACATTATGATTCATTTGTGTTAGTGACGCACCCTAATTTACGACACTGATTTGTGTCATTAAAATGACTGTTGCAAGATTATTTGCTACAAATGTGGCGTCACATTTGAAACGTCAAAGGGTATTTGCAACATGTAATTTGTGTTGCATACACAAATTAGAGACACAATTTTGCAACAAACTTAATCGTGTCATAGCCTTTTTCTGGCATTTTTTTTCACTAGTTGTGCCACAAAAGATATGACATTTTTGCATCACTTAATTACTGTCGCATAAATCTTGCGACCCATTACGTGTCATTAGTTGCACTGACGCGTTATTAATATTAATTTGTGTCATTACGGTAAATGTCACATTTATTTGCTACACGTGCCATAATTATTTGAAATGTCATATTGTTATTTTGTGACATAATATTTTATCTGTAAAATTTATGTCACATAATAATTGACAACACAATTTATGTCATTAATTTTTTCTGTTGCATAAACTTTGTCAACACAAAAGCATTAATAGAGTAAATAATTCACTATTTGTATTTATAAGATAACTAGAATATTATTCAAAATATAAAATTAGATAGCTGCATGCTAAATGTCAAAGTGGGAATATTATAATTTAAATTCATCACTCAAAATATATAAATAAAAATTACAAATGTCTAAATTTATCTTCCAAGGGTAGAATGCAAATTCCATAAGTCAAATTATCACATTTTGAAGAAGATTATTTTGCCTTCCTCTTGCTCCTCCTAGGACTTTTTCCTTGTTCCTAACAATTTTAACAAAAATAAATTATATTTAACAAATATAGTTGAGAAATTAATAGAAAAGTATAATTGTTTATATTACCTTTGATGAAGTACCATTTGAATGGATGTTTGTGTTGTTCGTATCTGTGTTATCTATTTCTTTTCTCATCTACAACAATTGATGACAAAAAAGAATATTAACGCACTAAACTAAAACATAAAAGGAAATAAATGAAAATTTGATTATTTACCTCAAGAGTTTCATTAGAGTTCTCTAAATTCATAAATCCTTGCGATGATGACCCATTATTTGAAGCCTGTACGCGTTTAGAATTTGAAGACCCCGGTACCTTGTAGATTATAATTTAATAATATGAGTATATATGTGTGTGTGTGTGTGTGTGTGTGTGTGTGTGTGTGTGTGTGTAATTAATGAACAAAGTGTTGACTTACATGTGTAGTTTGATCCTCAAATGGGAGAAATCGAGCCTGGACCATCTCCATTTTTGAACACATGTCATCTTTAAATTTTGATAATTGTTCTTCAAAACCCTTCTGAATACTTGCCACTTGGTCATTAGCTTTGTCTTTCACAGCTTGATCGAATTCTTCTCGGGATATGAAAATCAATTTCTTACTCTTTGAAACAAGACCACTACTGCGCAAACATCCCGGTGCGTCTTTTCCAATAACTTCTTCATAAATCTCATCATTAACCTAAATATCATCGCGCAAACCTTCTGGCAACTTTTGCATCTTCTCCTTTAAAATAGCCTAATTACAAAACATAAAATGAAGAAAAACTTAGTTGAAAAAGTGAAAACACTACTCCAATTTAATATTTCAATAGTAGGTAGTTATTATTAATTGTAAGAGTACTTACTATTTTTTCTGAAGTAAACTTATCAAGTGGTTTTCCACTCTTCCCCACTCTTGTAGCGATAAACAAATTTGGCTTGGATGGTTCTTGACCATATTGCTGTCGGTACTTCAAACAGAGGAACAGAGAAACAAGTTATAACAACATAATACAACACATTTGAATTAAACGACAATTTGTGGAAAGTATTTTTTGTATATATATATATAATACCTCATGTTTAGCACTGTTCGTATCCTTTCTTCCCAGTCTAGACGGCAATTTGACATTCTTTCGACTAGTTTTGTTGTTCTTACTAACTTTCTGTAATTCAACAAAATGCCAAAAGTTACATTTTTAAAGAGCGTGTAATATATATATATACACACACACACACACATAATGTTAAACCTGTTTACTAACCTTTGCTTTCTCAGTGCTCCAATAGTTCACCAGCACAGGCCATTGATCAGTTTCCACCCTTAGTGGACATTTGGATAGTATGTAAGTTTGGTTATGCCTATGTGGGGTATAATGTTTTGCTTTCAATCTACTTTTCCAATCCTTCCAAAGTTTCCCAAGTCTTTGGAGGCATCTTTTTTTGTAACTGTCAGGCAAGTTTGTATTCTCCTACGAACAAAAAATAGACATGCATGTAAAAATCAGCTCACTATAACTTAAAAATAGGCTGCTGGATAACTAAGCTCACAAAACATTAGAAATGAAGTTGGAGGTCACAGCAAATGTGAAAACTCCATTGATGAATAATGCCTAAAAACAAATAATAGTACGCAAACATCTATAGGTCTTTTCATTCTCATTTGATAGGGAGACAATGAAAATTTAGGAATACGTGGAGTGAATATCAGTAGTAATATACTGATATTCACTCCACGTATCATAAACCAAGAATCAGAAAGAAAAACAAAAAAAAAATATAAGCAGCAATCCTCAATTCATATGGGAAATTACAGATAATCAAAAAAATTATCCCTTTTCGATGCATCAAAATTTAATCAACACAATAATCATGACCGATGCATCAAAAATTAATCAACAGAATCATCATATAATCCATCTCATGACCCTTTCCGATGCAGAGGGATTTTGCGATGCAATCGACAACTACTCAAACGCAAACCCAGATCTGCCACAAGCTTCAATGGATAATGAAACCCATACCCAGATCTACAAAAACCTAGATTCACAAGCTTCGATGTTGAAATCATCTAGATGACAAACTCATTGCAGAGTGAGGGGATGGAACCGGCGGCGAGAGGGAGAGTTCATGGAGGCGGCGGCGAGTGAAGCTGGCCTGCCATAGCTGCCGACAATGGAAAGAGAAAACGAAAAGGACGTTCAGCGAGAGAGTGATGGAGGCGGCATGAAGAATGAGGCGATGAAGGCAGTGGCGGCGAGAGGCGATGAAGCGACGGTGAGAGCTGATGAAAGAGGTGAAGGGAGGAGCTAAAGAAAGGTGAAGGGGACGGGGAGAGAAAGAGCGTGAGTGGTGCGCAGGAGAGGGGAAGCTCTTTAGGGTAAATCAATTTTTTTTTTAAGTAAAAAAGAAAAATAGTAAAATGACAAACTTACCCCTGTTACCGTTAGTCACAACAAAAATTTCTAACGTTACAACATTTTGGAAAGCACAGGGTGAATTTACGTAGCTTTTTAAATCATAGGAGGTCATCATGTACTTTCGCAAACCACAGGGAATTTTGCGTACTTATATATATATATATATGAGACAATGTGGGGGCGAGAAAGAGGACGGGATAATTTGTATATGTGAATATAGATAATTAGATAATTATGGGTAAGTTAGGCCAGACCCTGAAGTAGTAGTGACAACCTAGACACTACTATGCAAGTAAGATTTAGGGGCCTAGCTTTTGAAAATATATTGTATTAGTGGTATTAAAATAAAATTAAAAAAAAGAATACAACAATAAAAGCAGGGGCCTAGTTTTCTTTTTATGTTTTTGTTTGTGGTGTTGAAAACATGTTTTTTGAAAATAAATATGTTTTAATGTAAAAATATATAGTTAACTAGTAAAAAATTGTGTTAAAAATGATAAAAAACTGATTATAATATATTATATTTACTATAAAGATAAAAAAATATATAAAAAAACCCCAAGACATAAACAAAAACAATGAAAAGAAATGGCCCAATGAATTTTAAAAAATAATTTTCAGTTTAAAGCCTAATATCACTTATGTTTGTGTTATATTTTTGTGCCTGTTCTTTTGGTTTTGAAAACGATTTTGGTTTCAACAGTAAATTTAATATATTTTAATCATTTTTCATCATTTCCAATACAATTTTTTTACTATTCAGCATCTACTTTTTACATTTTCAATACGCTTTTTATATTATAAAACTATTTTTCAAAACATGTTTTCAAACTTAGTTTTAAACATGAGATAAAGAACAAGCCCTTTATCATTGTGTTTGGACTAACTATGTACAACTTATTATGGATTGTGAGGTACAACACCTAAAATAAATAATTTACCACCATATTTTTCACTTATATCCTTACTTTAGAAGTAAGGGTTGATTGTGAACCACACATTGTAATATTAGTAAAGGCATGTAATGTAAATAAATTTAAAATGAATTCTTTAAATGTGACAAGATTTTTTTTTGAAAGTAAACTCTTTGAGTAGGACAGAGGGAGTAATAATTTTGAATTATGGGTCCATAAAGTTCAATAGCCCAATTTTATATATTAGTCCATTTGAGTGTAATACTTTTTTTACTTGAAAGTAATAAAATTAAAACTTTGTAGTAATTGTAGTTCATGGCCAATAATCTACTCGCACTCAAAATTTTTTAGTGCAACACAAAAAAACGATATAATATAAATGAGTTATGGTTAGCGGAAAGAATGGAATACGAGGGGTGATAGATAATGTATGATAGAAGAGGATGAGGGAGATATAATGTAATGTGAAAAAAGTTGGATGAAAAATAAAATGAAATTAAGGATTCAACAAATATTCAAAAATTGTTATTCGTTTTTATAAAAATCATCATTTGAGTCTCACACGGTTATAAAAGTGGTCTATCCATTTTAAATACTAAGAATGTCCCCCATATTTCAGCAAATGGATTTTTCTATCCTTCAAATAGAAATACAAATATTTGTAGTCTCTCGTATTATTTTCAAAAGTGATAATTTTAGCTAATCATAGAAAAATGTATTAAATTTTGCAACTGTATTTATATTTTTTGTAAGTTCAAAATTACATCATATAATATTGAATTTTAATTGTGAATTGAATTTGGTGGATGATGCATATTGATTTCTCATATTTTACATATCACGAGATAAATTTTAGTATGAATTATTTTTCGCAGTTTAAACAATGTATGCTTGTTTAAAAATAGATTATTTATTTTTAAAATGTGAGCTACCAATTAAGAAAATAGTCCACCAATAAAGTATTTTAAAATTGTGGGCAACCAATTGAAAAGTATTATACCAATCGAAATGAGAGGTATTATTTTTTATTTTTCCAATAAAATATTTAGAATTAGTGGTATAGTACCAAACCATGTAAATTTATGAAAGAATGTATTCCATTATTTCATTTTTTTAATTTTAAATTCAGAAACTAAAACACAATTTGTATATTAAACAATGTAACTATAGCATTTTGTGGAATAAATTTTTTTAATGGAAATAAGAATTTGTAATTATTGTTAAAGAAATAAGTAAAGGAAAATCAAAGCTTGTGAATTTGCTTAGGTAAATATAGATTACGAATAAATAGTTAAAATTTTATAATATTAGTTTTAAATTAATCTTTTTAAATTAGTTTTATAATAAACTGATGAATTATTACGTTTGCAATCTTAATTTATTAATAAATTTGAATTCTTTTTAGTATTTTTTGGGATATTTTTAAATGTTAAATATTTATTTTATTAATTTCTTTTATAGATTATTATGAACTATTTTTGAATAGTAAAATATTATTAAGTTCATCAAATAAAGAATTTTTGTGTTGGTAAATTAATTTATTTTCTAATATATTTTTTTAACGCATTTAAAAAAAATAAATAAATAAAATTACTGAACAGTTCGCTCAAACCATAAAAGAAAATATAAAAGATATTGGGATAATCCCTTTCGCTTTCCCAAATCGTCGTAGATGCTCTCTTCTCCCGCTAAAAGTTTTGCCGTAATTTTCTTCCCGCTAAGGTCGAAATTTTTGTTCTTCCAATTTCAATTGCAAGTTTGATGCAATTCATTTCCCTCCTTCCCCTTCCCTATTGTTTCCAAATGTTGTCCCTCAGCCAGCCGCGACTCACATGTTGCCCCTTACAAGGAGGTATCCCGTTCTTCAGATTCTCCAAATTCATCATTGCAGTGTCTATTGTAAGTTCTTGGTGGAATACACGGAGGTATGCCAGTCGCTGGGAGGAAAAAGGGGTACGACTACTGCCTTTTAGAGGCAGAACACCGCAAAAGCTCTGTACAAAGGACGCCGGCGGCGGGTCCTCCGCCAAGTTCACTAAAACTGAGAAGGCTGGAACGTTTGTTGACAAGCGATCTGGGAACCATGGGTATAAGCAAGAGCTGATGGTAAAGTCACCTACCGTAGGCTGCAAATATTGTTTCTTTAACCTAACAGCCATATCAGAATTTACCTATGAGGGTAAGTACTGGTCTTCTCTTTTTATGTATTTTTCCACATAGAATCGTTCTGAATGTCCCTTTCTAATTTTGTTTGGTTGTTGGGCGTAAAATTGTTCACAATGTCTAATTCTGTTTCTACGATTTCTACCAGGATTTCATGAGAGACAAATTGGGTCTTGATGAAGATACTGCTTGGACTCAAAGCCATATTCGAAGAGGCTTTGCTGGTAATCTTTAACACTTCTACTCTGAAGAATATTGTGGTTGTGGTAACTTTTGTGTTTGATAATTTCCTAGATTTTACTACAGTTAATCAAAATTATTAAGCTATACTTTAACTACTTGTATTCAACAATGTAAGAAATTTAATGTTTCTAATATCTTGACTAAGAGCATATAAAATTGATTAGTGAGACACCAAGAAACCAATAAAACGTAAGTGAATGGAATTATTCTTTGCTTGATCTCAGAGCATTTGGTTAGGAAGTAACTGATCAGTATTCAGTTGTTTGTTGTCTATCTAAGGCCTTTGCTCCGAAAAATTCTTCCTCTGGCTGCAAGAGCATTGCCTATTATGATGATTATGACTACTTAGTACTGCTCCGTATGCTGTTCATGTTTGAGTTTTAAGAATTTCCCTGTTTTTTATGTTTGTTTCTGAGTAGTTTGTGGTATGGATTTCATCTTAGATCTGGAGCTTGGCTTTATGTTATGCTTTTGTTGATGTTAATATTCGTATCAGTGGAGGATTAGATCACTTGTAAGGAATGATGTCGTTGATTGATGAACATTTTGGGGTTTAATAGCTACTAAATATGTTTGGCATTTTGGGTGCAGTGTTGGCTTTAATTTGTTTGCTCATATCAGTGAGGCAGAAGTAACAACACTACAAGTAATTCCCATGCGGGAGTAACCTTGTGGTATGTATTGTTGCAATATAGTGTAGGCTTATTAGAACTATGGTCAGGAACCTTTATGTGAACGGAGCCTTTCCAGTTTTCGTTTTGGTTTTATTTCTTGCTAGAACTATATCGTGTTGTCTTCTTCATTGATTATCTGAGTCACAGGTTTACCCCCATAAACATTGAAAAATAAACCTCCTAAAGATTGTTTGAAATAATAATATGAAACCTCATACTAAGCAGAATCAGAACAGAGGGATGAGGGAAGTGAATTGTGATATCAGTGCCAGTATATATCTTTGATATGAACTGGATACTAAGCAGAATCAGAACAGAGGGATGAGGAAAGTGAATTGTGATATCAGTGCCAGTATATATCTTTGATATGAACTGGATACTAAGCAGAATCAGAACAGAGGGATGAGGGAAGTGAATTGTGATATCAGTGCCAGTATATATCTTTGATATGAACTGGATACATTGTGCACGTGAGGTTCCTTATTGACTTTTGTTTTACTGTCATGTACTTCATAATCTGTGATCTTCAAAATGCTCACCCTTTCTCTAAGGCCTTATTAATGCGCTTGAATGTTACTTTACTCGCAGTTTATGCGTTATTATTAAGTAAAATCTGTCTGTTATAAACAATGGGCTTGTGTTCCGGATAAAATATTTGTAGACATGGTGACATTCAATTAAATTATGAAGCTATACTCTGTGTGTCAAGATTTGTTGTGTATGAATTTGCAAACCTTCATACTGGTATTGATCACCTGAAATTTGTTTCAGCTTTGATTCTTTCTGGGTATATCTATACTTCCTTAATTTAAAGAGAATATCTACACTATGTACCATTTTTTTTTAGTTTATGTTTTTTGGAATGATGATTTCTTAAATCTCACACCTTTGTTGATAGCTCCCTTGAATTAAATGTTAAGTGCTTACATGTTGTAAAGTAGTCTGAGTTTAGTCTTTCTGCTTCTGATATCTTCTCTCTCTCTCCCTGTTGTGCCTTTGTAAACTGCATCAGCTGGTAGTTCATTTTTAGGAGCCATTAGCAACAATCCTAGTGGGTTAACTTGTTCATCAGGCAACTTTTCCTTGACACTCTCTTGCTTTCAGGTTAGGTTCCTTCTAAGTTAAAGTTTCATTAAGCATTTACTTTTGTGCTTGGCACTTTCATCTCTTTAAGTTGAATTTATTTTCTATCCAGAGCATAATTTACTTTGTCCTGGGAGGTGTTTTAACACATATAAACACCTCTCTGTCTTCTGTGGAAACTAGCTTTTTGAGTTGTACACTTTCGGATCTGGAGGACACACAAACCCCACCCACAAACCCACCCGCCCGCCACCCCCCCTTCCCCCGCTTCCCCCCCCCCCCTCTTTTCTTTCCCCCTTGCACCTAAGAATATGCTTAGGACTTGTGATTACGTGATTATGAATGTTGGATAAAATTCAGTTTAACATAAATCATTACCTGCCCCCTTCAGACTATGTTCCCATATTGGACCAATATTAGCTTGCTGCTGAGAATGAAAATTTTGATGAAGGATTACAGAAAAGTATTGTATGACTTGTTTGTACTCTTTGACAGCTATAAAAAAGATCCTTCGCATTGATCCCTCATAATAATATGTTGCCAAAGTATAGATATTCAGATTTTGTACATTGGAAGTTAGTTTTCCTTGTATAATATTTTGTTTCTTGTTCTTATTGGTTCTCTCTAAATGTCTAGAAAATCTTAATGAAGTATCTATTTTGTTCACAATGTTTATGTCTTAATGAACCCAATTTTATGATACCTATTTGGAAATCACCAATTTTTTAGATTGTAAAACTTTTCATTGTTGTTACAAAAAGTTTTTTTGAGAAAAGACTTGAGAAATTCTTGTGTCTAAACTCTGTTAAGTGAGATGCTCTTTTTCACCTGATTTAAAGCAGTATGTTGATTGAACCTTAATGACATTGCAATTTCCCCAGTGTTACTTTGTGGCTTTTCTTGTTTTGTTCATGCTTTTGTAGTTGACCATTGTTGTTATTGTCTTGAGAAAAAGGCTATTCATCTTCTATTCTGACTTGGAGTTCTCAGTTCTCACTCTCAATTTTGTTCTTTGAATTATGAAAAGTGTGTATTTGTGTATATTACAGCCGTAATTAGTCCATGCAGGTGGTGAAGATCGATGTTTCAAACTCATGCCTAAGAATGGGATTGCCGTTTTGCTTTTTTATTTTTGTTGTTCTAAGCTTCTAATTTTTCTAGGATGACTCAAACTTTATATACCTCTATTATGGTTTTAAAAGATATAAACAAAGAAAAAATCATCTATCCTGCATGACATTCCTGCATATTCATGCTTGTCGTCGGTTAAATATACGATTGGAATCCTATCTTAGGTGGATTTGACAATTGACTAAGTTGCTTGTTGTACTTGCTTAGCTAAGGAGTCTGCTTGTTTCTTTTGTGGGGAAGTAGTCCTACAGCCTCAAGTTAGTAATCACTGCAATTGCAGAAGTTCCCAAATTTGTGACCTTAAAATTCTTCATTTCGCTTGAAGTGGACAAAAGTTTAAGGTCAAATTAGGTAACTTGAGAAAGAGTTCTTTTCATATCCTTGAGTGATCTAACTTTTATTTTGCCGAGAACCTCATAATGAAAATTGAGAAGTAAAAATTGACTTCTGTTTAAAGTTTCAATATATGGATCTTATTAGGGAAAAAGCATTGAGCTTTCTTCAACACTTTCACTGTTAACCCGTTCATTCCACATTTTCTCAGGAGTGGATCCGAGTTTCATCTTTTGAATCATCTAAGAAATAAAAGAGGAAAATTTTGTATGAAAGTCAGCTTTAGTTCAAATTGGTTTTACTATTATGAGCCTGGTTATTTGTTTGTAATGTTATAATTTGTAAACCATTGACTGATTGAAGTTTATATGGATATGGACTAATTTGTGCCACTCAAATGTTTGTGCATATTTAAAACTCAGGCTTAACGAAATAATTGCTTATATAGTGTTGTGTATGTTTTTTTGTTATAAATAAATGGTGGATAGAACTACCAAATGAAACTAGATGGTGAACATTTAGCTTCACAAGCTATGAGACTAATGAAAACATCTGAGCTAATTTACGATTTGTGTCAAATGATGTTTTGTACCTTGGAATTCTCAAGTTGCTGTTTGGTTAACCATGTAAAACAATTGCTGGATTTGTTCAATTTTGATTGTGGAAAATTAAGATCTTTGTAACACTATTTCAAACCTGATATTGTAGGACGAGAGTGGAAGCATTGACTCAGACACTGTACTTCCCTTTCTCAACCAAGTACCTATGGATGTAGATGCCTCTTCCTTAAAGAGCATCCAGTTGAGGGCAATTTCACTCTAGAGGTGATTAGGATTTCAACATGCATGTTTATGCTGGTCATAGAAATTGAAATTGAACAGATAGTATTTAAAATAAACATCTATGTTTCTCATTGTTCCAATTCTTGACAAGTAGGTCAGGAAGCTATACACAATCACCAAACAAAGAGAAAGGTGGACAGAAAAGGAACATAACAAGTTTCTTGTAGCTTTGAAGTCGTATGGCCGAGCCTAGAGGCGTATAGAAGGTGTGATATTATTCATATTGTAGTTCTTTGGCTTTCTGGGCTATATAACAAATATGATGTTAACGATCTGCCGAGTATATTTGGGTAAAAAAACTGCATGTACAAATTAGAAGTCATGCTTAAAGGGTTTTTACTAAGGTTTACTGATCTTATCGATTTACAGAGCATGTGGGAACGAAAACTGCAGTGCAAATTTGAAGCCTTGCTCGGAATTTTGTTTTACTAAGGTTTACTAATTTATACCAATATCCATTATCTCATATTGTATCTGTGTGCTGCCTGTAGATGTAAGTCATACAATTTTATGACTTAAGGCGTGCAACCTACTAACTTCTTGTTTTATGAGTGTTGTTATTCTGATTTATGATTGGTTTTAATGATTTAGGTGGTGCGTGAGTCTGGCAATGGAGATGCCGCCACGGTCAAACCAATTGAAATTCTTCTACCTCGCCCGAAGAGGAAACCATTACATCTATATCCTCGAAAAGTTTCTACTTCATCCAAAGCCCCTGCTTTGGGGATCGAGAAGCCATCATGTTCTGTAGCTCCAGATGCAGGCCTCTCAATAGAAGACAACCGATGTCCTAGTTCTGAGAAAGATGGAGAAGGGACTTATGGGAAAGTTTTCAGAGCAAGAGAGAAGGTGAACGGGGAAATTATTGCCTTAAAACGTCCTGGTTTCATGATCTCAAGGATTACCGTCAGATTGGAGATATCGTGATGGACCGTAAGACAATTTCGCTTAAGATTGTCCCCAAATAAGCCCTTTTGCTAGGGCATTTTGTTTTGCAACAACTGCTACGTATTTTCATGTTTAATTTGATTAATTGTCCCTCACTTCACTGCTTTTGTTTTGGGTTACATTAAGTTTTAGTGTTAATTATACTTGTGTTGATTAGATTATTAGGTACCTCAAATGAAAATGTATGGCTTGGGTTGGGAAAATTGCCAAACTGGCATAAGTTTCCTCAATGGAGCCTCAACAACTTTCATATGTTATTCCTAATCAAGATGAGGAAGGGCTGAACATATTATCTGTAAGTTCAAAAATTTAGTTTCACTAACTACATAATGTCTAAACCATGTTTATATGTAAGTTTTAGAACTTCATTCCATTTTATGTAGGATATGTTGCATAAGGAACCATCAAAGAGGATTTCAACAAAGAAATCAGTGGAGCATCCATATTTTGATGATCTTGACAAGTTTGACATTTTAAACAACTCTGACTTCGCCTAACTCCATGGATTTGTACTTTTAAATAGTTGCATGATATACTACAATAAGACTCCCAGTGGTCTTAGTTGCTTAATTTTACCGAGCATATTTGGAATTGTTTGTGAGGTTTTATAATTCCTCTTACTCTTAATGCTAAAGTTAGTAAAGTTTATGTACTATAAGAGCAACAAATTTATGTACAATATATGCATGAATGTGAAAGTTTAGATTTGTCCAACTTTATAGCAACTTTAGAATATGAATGTGTGGTAAATTTTTTTTTTTTTTTTGAGATCAAATTGCTTATTAGATTGAAGAACTTAGTATATCATGGACAAAAGAGAAGTGTGCACAGTCCACCTCTTCAACTAGTCTCTTTTTGCTGATCTAAATTTTCTTAGGTCTTTGTTTTCAACTTTATAGCACCTTTAGAAGATAAATGTGGTAATTTTTTTATTTTATTGTTTTGGAGATAAAAGTGCACTTTATTAGATTGAAACACTTAGTATATCATGGACAAAAGAGAAGTGATTTGCCGGTGTGCAAACTTTAAAAACCATAAAACATTGAAAGCAAGACTTAAGAAATTTTAGATCAGTAAAATGAGACTCAAATTGAAGAGGGACCAAATCTATATAAGTTAAAACCTTTACGAGTTGTAGACAATTGCTGCCCACTAATTCAGCGTGAAAAGTCCAGATAGCACGGATAATGCATGAATCCGCAAAACAGAACACCTTGTTAGACGTATTTAATTGCCAAGGAGCCACAACTATTAAATCATTCTGCAAAATCTGTGACAGTGGTGTTAGTGAAATCCAACCGCAGAGAATATGCACACCAAACATGAGCAAACTGAGTATTGGCTTATTGAAAAGGACAAATTAGTCTTTGATTTAATGCAACAGTATTAAAAGTTTTAATGCCCATACCAATAAATATAAAAAGGTTGGTATAAAAGCTGTAGAAGAAAAGACTTTTATTGGAACAATTTTTTGTAAGCGTAATTGTACTATTCTAATGGAAAAGGAGTAATTGCTAACATTTAGAATTAAATACACATTCCCAAAACATATGCGCAAGTAATTGAAACTAAATTTATTTGCAAAGCATATGTTGTTTCTCGCTGAGTGTTACAAACTAACTAGCATTTATAAAAATTTGCATCAAAAATTTGATTGTGTTAGCTATTTATGACGAATAATTGCATTTTTTAAAAACGAAAATCACAAATCTGTGGCAATTAAAATTGAATAACATAGATTTTTCCATTAATTTAAGGTATACCATTTCAGTGTTACAAAAAATTTGTAAGAATTGATTTTAATACCGAAAATTGTCACAAATGTGTAACATACGTATAGTGTGAGCCAACTTTGCGTCATTAACAAACTTGTGTGGCTAATTTATGGCATGCTAGGATAGTGTCGCAAAGCTAATGTCGTAAATGTAAGTCAATAAATTAAAATGTTGCAAATTTAAGTCAATAAATTAAAATGTCGCAAATTATGCCGCTAATTTGTGACATTCTAATAATATGAAGCAATTGTGCCCCGAATTTGCGACAAAATTATAATTGTGCTGTCTAATTTCTACATTTTATTGAAGTGTCGCAAATAAATTGCTGCAATTTTGAGACAAAAAAAAAGTGTCTAATCTATGCCACAAAAGTGCGACGCAATAATTAAATGACGCAAAGATGTCACAAATATAAGACACAAATGCAAAAGTGTGGTATATTCACGACACCTACATTAATGTCGCATGTAAATATGTCGCAATAGGTCACTTTTCTTGTAGTGGGTAGAGTCAGTGACTGGCACAACTACCGGCCGAGTAGTACAGGATTAATTGGGTAATAATTTCTAATGCATCGTCAGTAAGAATTACTAGTTTTGGGTTCTTCTAGTTCTTAATGCTTCTATTTGTTAATTAATAAGGTTTGTGGGGACTTGCGGTCTGTTAGTTAACGTAGTTAGAGAATAATTCCTTTGCGGGAACTCGCGGGGGATTATCGAGAATCTATGGAAGAATTGGGATTATTTGCGGGGACTCGTGGTAATGCTATAACTGAAACAGCATAAGTACTTAGACAAGCTAAGCGGTTTAGGATTGCATGCATGAGATTAAGGTGGATTTACATAATATCGGAATTTCCTCTCATTAATTGATTTCTGTTTAAGTCTTTTATTTAATTATTTGTTATTTTGATAAATTTAAGTGACAACTCTAAGGTCTCTTAAGAGACACAAAGGTGACTACTAGTCATAGTTTGGTTTTATTTGCATGTTAAATTGGAATTAGAATTAAATTGCCGTTTCTGTGGATCGACCCTGTCTACTACTGTGCTATATTTTATTAGCATCTTAATTGCAGGTTTAAGCAGTACTTTTACTGTATTTGGTAGACCCACGACAAGTCCTATCAGCTGTTTTTGCAAAATCCTTGATAATTGCCTATA
This sequence comes from Leptodermis oblonga, assembly GCA_016801395.1. Lineage (NCBI taxonomy): Eukaryota > Viridiplantae > Streptophyta > Magnoliopsida > Gentianales > Rubiaceae > Leptodermis > Leptodermis oblonga. Next base: position 7,810,448 of record CM028755.1, read on the forward strand.
AAAACCAGCATGCCCCAAAAAGCTCTGGATCTCCTTCACATTAGTGGGATAGGGCAGCTTGGCAATTAACTCCACCTTGGCCTTGTCCACTTCAATCCCTTCTTCGTTGATTTTATGACCAAGCACAATCCCCTCTCGAACCATGAAGTGACATTTTTCATAATTCAGCACCAAGTTCTTTGCCACACACTTTTCTAAGACTGAGTCCAAACTCTCCAACCATTGATCAAAGGACTCGCCATAGACAGTGAAATCATCCATGAAGATCTCGATACATTTTTCGATCATGTCAGAGAAAATACTCATCATGCACCTCTGAAAAGTCCCAGGTGCATTGCATAATCCGAATGGCATCCTCCTATAAGCATAAGTGCCAAAAGGGCAAGTGAAAAGTAGTCTTCTGTTGGTCCTCCTTGTTCACCCAGATCTGAACCACTATACCCATCCAAGAAACAAAAGAACATCTTGTCGGCAAGCCTCTCCAGCATCTCATCAATAAAAGGCAGTGGGAAATGGTCCTTCTGGGTCGCAGAGTTGTGCTTGCAAAAATCAATACACATCCTCCATCCTGTAAGCAACCGCATCGGCACTAACTCATTTTTCTCATTTGTGACCACCTCAAAACCTCCTTTATTTTGTACCACATGGACAGGGCTCACCCATTTGCTATCTGAAATTGGATAGATAATACCCATGGCTAGCAGCTTGAGAATCTCCTTCAGCACCACTTCTCGCATGATTGGGTTCAACTTCCTCTGCGGATCACGGCTTGGCTTTGCATCAGGCTCCATAAAGATATAATGCTGGCAAATGTCAGGACTGATTCCTGGAACATTGGCCAAAGTCCACCCAATAGCTTTTATGTTCTTCCTAATTATTATCCGCAACAATCTTTCTTCTTGGGTCGAGGTTAACCCCTTGCTGAGGATGACTGGCAATGTTTCTCCCTCTCCCAAATATGCATACTTCAGATTATCTGGGAGGGGCTTTAACTCCAATTTTGGTGCCTTCACCAGAGATGGAACTGGTCTGTCAAAACCCACTGGTCTTGGGAACCCGTCGCCTGGTCCTGCATACTCTTCTGTTACTGAAAGATTCTGAATTACTGCACAAACTTCTTCATCACTTAGGTCCTGCATATCAGCCTCTGTGAGGCTCTGCGTGAGAGTTGCTTCCAACTTATCCTGCAAGTAAAATGTCTCAAGATGTTCTTGGACTAAGGTGTCAATCACATCTATGGCATACACATTTTCCACATCTTCAGGGTGTTTCAGGGTATTTTCAATATTGAACTTATATTTCTCCCCACAATAATCCAAGAAAATAGACCCATTGTACACATCAATAACAGCCTTAGAAGTTTTCAGAAAAGGCCTACCCAACAATACCCCAGCAGATTCTTTAGCAGGATCAGTATTCATTTTTATCACATAAAAATCAGCAGGGTATACAAAAGAATTAACTTGGACTAACACATTTTCTAATACCCCTTACGGATACACACAAGACCGATCAGCAAATTGAATCACAACTTTAGTTTCAGCTAACTCTACCCCAGATAAAGTCAAATACACAGATAATGGCATAACATTAATTGATGCACCAAGATCACACATTGCATGTTCAATAGTTCTATCTCCAATTACACAGGGTAACGAGAACATACCTGGGTCCTTGCATTTTGGTGGTAACTTCTTCTGAATGACAGCTGAGACTATTTCTCCCAACACCACCTTGCTGGCTCCTCTCAGCTTTCCTGCCATGAAGTCCTTCAAAAATTTCCCAATTGGAGGGATCTTGATGGCCTTAAGAAATGGAATATTCACGTCCATCTTCTCGAACACCTCCAGATAATCAATTAGGTTCTTCTTTATCTTCTGAGCCTTGGGCTTTAAGCTATTTGGGAAGGGTGGAAGAGGCTTGTATACATCGTCCTTCACTGTAGGTCGAACAGGACTTTCTTTAGGTTTAGGATTGGTACCCCCAGGTGTTGGTTCATCAGATTCTTCTGAGTCTGAATTGTTAGTATCCTGGACACCTATCGGTTTGGGCAGTCGGGCCCCTATCGATCGTGATTTTTTTACTGCAAGCTCCAGAACCTTCCCACTTCTGAGTGTAACCTCATTCCCATTCTCCTTAGGGGGCACCTGCACCTGAGAAGGTAACTTCCCTTGGTTTCCCTTCAACTCCTGTATGGAACTTGATAGTTGAGATAGAATTCCTGCAATTCCATCGAGGGCAGTTGACTGTACCTTCTGTTGCTCAAAAAGATCTCCCACTCCATCCTCTATGGTTCTGTCACCCCTTGGTTAATTATTCTGATTTTGAAAATTCCTTTGTTGGGGTGGCCTGTACACTGGTCCAGTATTTCTGACATTCTGATTGTTCCCCACATTCGGAAGTGGAGCTTGCTGGTTGGCTTCTTACTTGAAAGGCACCTGAATTCCTTCCTCTGGATTCTTCCAACCAAAAGCTGGATTGTCCTTCCATCCTGAATTGTAGGTGTTAGAGTAGGGGTCCCTCCTTGGCTGATTTCAATTCCAATTCCCATTGTTATTCCAACTTCCGACAGATTGACGGACTCCTCCTGCACAAGGTTGCAATTTTTTGAAAAATGCCCTTGATTCCCACAGCACCCACAAACAATTTCTTCCTGGCTGCTACTGGATGGGGTTGCAAGTTGTGCTACCAGAGCAGATTGCTGGACTACCAAACCCGTCAATTTCTCTATAGTGGAAGAAATCTGGTTCATCTTCTCGTCACTGGAATCATCAACAAGTCTCACTTCGGCCTGCCGTCTGGTTGATCGGGAGGGTTCCCCAAACTGACTCCTTGACTTAATAGTATCCTCGATCAGTTTCTTGGCTTTGGTTACTGTGTTATTCTGGAATGCTCCATTGCTGGCTGAGTCCATATGGTTCTGGTCATTGGTGATCATCCCATGATAAAAATACTGAAGAAGTTGGGCTTCAGTATACTTGTGATTTGGGCAGCTTTCTACCAGTTCGTTGAATTGTATCCAGTAATTGCCAAGAGACTCATCAGCTTCTTGTTGAATGCTTATTTTCTTCATGACCAGATTGGTTTTGGTCGAAGGAAAATACTTCTTCAAGAATAGCTCCTTCATCTGCTTCCAAGTGGTAATGGAATTTGGTGGTAATGAGGAAAACCACCGATTTGTTGGACCTGTCAGGACATAGGGAAAAGCCACCAACTTTAGTTGATCGATGGTAGCTCCAGTTGGTAGGCGCCCCACCATACAGTTCTTCACGTACTCGGCAAGGAAATTGTGAGGATCATCTCTAGCACCCCCATGGAATTTTGGGGTGCCATTCAGCTAGCCATTCTTTAGTGGGAAACCGTTGGGCAGTTTTGGAGTGACTACAGCAGAGGCTCTGTCGTCAGTGTCTTGACTACTCAATTCCTTCAATGTGGGTTTTGGTGCTGGCCCTCTTCATTGTTCATCATCCCCATTCCCTTGTCTATCCTCGTGTCTATCTCCCATGATATCAAATTCAAGTTCAGAACTTGTATATTCAAGTTCAGAACTACCGTCCATTTGTTCACTCGGTCAGTTGACAGATTCTGCCTCAGAGCTACCGTCTGTTTGCTCACTCGGTCGGTTGACCGTTTGTTCTCTCAGTCGGTTGATAGATTCTGATTCTACGAGCTTACGTAACCGTGCTTCCTTGGCTAAGCATTTACAAGTTTTTTAGATCTCTGGATCACTCAGTAATACAGGTTTTGAAGACCTGCTCATACACAGCATAAGAAAACACCAAGCACATTAATAGGAAAAAGAAATTAAAAATTGTAACCGTCCCTGGCAACGGCACTAATTTGATAGACCCGTCGTAGGACTATCAAATGCAGTAAAAATACTGTTAAAAACCTGCACCAATTTAACTAAATAAAATGTAGCACAGTAGGGTACAGGGTCGATCCACAGAAACGGCAAATTCAACACAATTTCCAATTAACATGCAAATTAACCAAACTTGACTAGCAGTCACCTTTTGTGTCTCCTAGAGACCTTGAATTGGTAGAAATGTGAAATAAGCAAAACCAAATATGTAAAACAGATTAAGAATCAATTAAGAAAATATTCCAGCATTATGCAATCCACCTTAACCGTATGCATGTAATCATAAACACCTTTTACTGTCTAATTATCCTATATCGTTTCAGTTATAAATTACCGCGAGTCCCCGCAATCATAATCCAATTCTCCCTTAATGAATCGATAACCCCCGTGAGTCCCCATAGTCAAGGTTATTTCCCTATCTAGTTTAATTAATAGGCAGCGAGTTCCCGCAATCACCGTATTAACTAAGCTAGAAGCATTAATAATAAGAAGAACCCAAAACCAGTAACCCCCCTCGACGATGCTCAAGAGATTACTACCCAATTAAACCTATTCTACTCACCCAGTAGTTGTGCCACCACTGGCCCTACCAGATCTATATTAAGGTGATCAAACTTAATACGACCTTAGTTTTTAGACATATAAACACAGGCAATTATGGAACTAGTTAATTAGACTAGAATTCATGCTTTGGTTTCATACATGCAATGGTTAAGATTTCTCACATAATACTAGAATAAAAGAATTTAGCTACTCATAGAATTAAACATCTCACAAAATAAGATTAAAGCAGCCATGAAATGAAGGCAATGATGGAATATGAAAAAGAGATACTTTACTGAAAATTGCTATTGGAGACTCTTCCCGTTTGGGCAATGGGTAGCTTGCTGGAAGGAACTCTCAAATAAAATAGACCTACTACTAGAATAATGTATCGTGAAATTCTAACTCTATCAGAACTAAAGAAAGAACTCTACGTGAATAAAGAATGAAAAACTAAAATGAATATTGAATGAGAAACTCTGAATCAGAACTGTGTGCCTTCTACCTATGAGAGCACCCCTATTTATAGAGAGGAAAATAATCATCTCTCAGTAAAAATATCCCATCACTTAAGGAGATATAGCAATCTTTGACAAAGTCAGCACATCACTCAGATCAAGGAAACAACCGCTTGATTTCTAGAGATTCTTCTAGAGCTTCTGATTTTCACTTTTACTGCAGTAATTTCTGGATCCTTCTAGAACTTCAGCTGCTCCAATGGGCTTCAGATTTCTCCTTCTTTTTGGGCCACAACCCGTGTGACATTCTGCCCGAACATCTCTTGCTCCAAAATCCTTGTTTTACCGTCTTTCCTCCTTATTTGGGCTATTCTCCAAACCTGTCATAAAACACTAACAACTTGGCAAAAGCCCGTGAGAACTGCCTTCAAAGATGCTAAAATAATAGTCCAAAATGGCGTGGCTGGTATGAGTTTTGTAGCTAAAGTAACTAGGGATGTAGCCAGTTGTATTGTAGGCGTTGGAGTCAGTTTTGAATAGATGACCTTAGTATCGCTTTCCACGGGTGAATTTCATCGAGCAGGTGGAGAGCATGGTGAGGGGGTGAGCTGGGCCTGATCATGGGCCACCGGGCCAGTTGTGGGCATCATCTGGTGCCCAATTGTGTGCATCTAAGGCATCTAGCGCACAGGAGTGGGGGACCTGTGGCACGGGGCATTGGTCTTGTGGCGCCGGGGCTTCTGTCTCAGTGGCATCTGGCAGGCGGCTGTGGATATCCCGCGTGTGGCCCGCTGACATGCTGATATCTGTCGTACTTGGTGGCTCACAGGCTGTCGGCTGCAGTAGTTGATGTTGAGGAACCGCCACATCCTCTGTGGCAATTCATCAAACACCTTCCTGGTCTTCAAGCTGTGATGCCGATTGTTGATTGGAAAGCAGCACCATGGCCGTTAATTTCTGCGCTCTAGGTTTGTACAGGGTGTTCCTTCAGCCTCAACTAGTCCCTCTGTTTCTCTTGCCATTGCTTTTGTGGCCCGGAGGTTCACCATTATGGCAGTCCGAGTCAGAGTGGCCAACCATCATGCACTTCATGCAGTACTTTGGCAATCTTTCAAAAATCAGTCCTTGACGGAAACCCTTTCCTCTCTTTTCCAGCCAAATCCATTTAGGGACAGGCTTCAGCACGTCCACTTCTGTGTAAACCCGTGCAACCGAAGGCGGGATAAAGATGCAGACGAAAAGTTGGCTTTCAAGGCACGACCAAGCATATTGCCGACTGATAGCAGTGACCATTCATCATAAAATTGAAAAGGTAAGTGCGGTAGCAAAACCCATACCAGAAAATAGAAGATTCTGCCTGGGGGTCGAAATCCGGTGTCCACTTCATTATCCGAAGGGATTATGTTCTGAAATTCCATACCGCATGCAAAAAACAACGGGTATAATCTTCATCGAGTTCAAATCAAATAAGTACCTGCTCTGTGTTGTTCAATCCGATGTGGTAGGTTCCTTTGAATCCAGTAGTTTCAAAATCTATTCTTAACTTCTCCATTGTTGTCCTTCCCCGAGAAAATTTCCCGATCAATGCTCTTTGGAGAGGGGCTTCGAGTATGTCCATTTCATCATCTGTGAACACCAGGCCCAAGTCACCAAGATGATTCGTGGGTTGCTTGAGAGGTAAGGTGATCGGTGGGGGAAGCGGTGGCAACCAGTGTTTGATTACCACTGATGCGAAGCTAAGGGAAACGCCGGCTGCCGGCCACCCTCCATGGGAGGAGGTGCCGTGGAAGAGTCCTAAAGGAAAAGGAGCGCAGTCATAGGGAGACTTCTAGAGGAGGGAGAATTCCCGATTATCGCTCTCTTCCATATCCCTTCCATCTATTTGAATCTTTGGAAAATTTTCTTGTGATGAAGATGGATTTTTCAGAACTGTCCTTATGCACAATATAAATCGGAAACTCTGAAGCCCTCCTCTCAATTTTTATTAGCACACTCTAAAAGTCTGAAGTCTTTGGATAGAGCATCGCACATGTGATGCCCCCACCTTGCACGCAATGTTATTATAATTAGCACAACGTGTGCAATAAAAAATTTCCCCCTAACTCTTGATATTAAACTTTTTTTAGATCAAATAGTACTTGATTTTTAATTTAATCAGCTTTAATGATATCTTCCTCGTATTTTACTTTTTGTCTCTAATTTTCCTTATTAATTACTAAGCCGTCTTCATTAATTTGAGAAAAATTCAAAACCACCCCCAATTTTCATAATTTTCAAATTGAAATTGATTATTATTTTTGAAAACAAAATGCTTTAAAAAGTAAGGGACTAAAATTCAGCTAGTTTTTGGAGAGAACATCGCTTGTGTGATGCCCCCACCATGCACACAATGTTATTCTCATCAGCACAATACTTGCTACAGATCTTACGGGCACAACGTTGTAAGGCATTACATTTTCAATTTGGGTGTCCACAACATTGTGCAGGCTTACAGGCTTTCACAAGTGTTTCTCCACCCTCAATTGCATCAACCAAATATATTGTATCTGAAAAGGCAAGCTGCATTATGCAAAGGTTCCCATGGCGACACAAATCAACACCTTCACAATCAAAACCAATAACAAGTTGTCCCTGGGGAGTGGGCTCCAAAAATTCAGCCGCCACCTGATATGCTTGGGTTACAACATGAATAGGTACGGATGGTAAAGCATCATTTTGTAAGTTCTCACCTATGGGTTTGCTGAGAGGAAGCCATGCGATCATCAGGGCGCACACCCATCTAAATTTGCTCTTCACTCACACGCAATGTTATTTTAATTAGCAAAATCTGTGTAATAAATCTTTAAACAAACTTTCTGGATTAAATAATGTTTTGTATTTCAATGCTTCATTTTGCCATAGCATTTTTAATGGAATGTTCAAAGTGAAAAAAAAAAAAGAAAAAAAAAAAGAAAAACAGAGCACAATGCGTGCAATATATATTAAAATGAAGTTGCGATCGCGTGCATGGTGTACACGTGCGATATTCTCTCCAAAAACTAGCTGAATTTTAGCCCCTTACTTTTTAAAGCATTTTGTTTTCAAAAATAATAATCAATTTCAATGGAAATTATGAAAAGTGGGGGATGATTTTGAATTTTTTTCCTCAAAGTAACGAAGAAGGCTTAGTAATTAAGAAGGAAAATTAGAGAAGTAGAGCCAAATATGAGGAAGATGTCACTAAAGCTGATTAAATTAAAAATCAAGTACTATTTGATTTAAGGAAAATTTAATATCAAGAGTTTGGGGAAAAGTTTTATTGCATACATTGTGTTAACTATAATAACATTGCGTGCATGGTGTGCGAATCACATGTACAATGCCCTCTCCATTCTAGTTGATTTTCCGTTCCTTCCCTTTTTTAGATAGAATATTTTTCAACCCTTCTAGAGTGCAAAGGCAATGTCCAAATATATAAGGCAAGGGACACCTGTGTTTAAGGCACATGCATGGGTAGGGATGAGAACGAACATTAAAAATCATGTTCGTGATCAGTTCAGTAATAAACAAACAATAACATGATTTTAGACTTGATCAGGGTTTGCGGAGTCTGAAAAAACAGTCCCTAAAACTTCAATATTTTCAGTAAAGGCTAACAAAACTAATTTCCTAAATGAATCACAATTCCAAAAACTAAAACCACACTAAGGCTAAAATGAAACAAATTCCCTTTTCTCGACCATGCATTTAATAATTTAATCAATTTAATCCCTTTCTCGGCCATGCATTTAATAATTTTATAACTAATTAACCAATTCGAATTCCGGCATCAAACAATTTGATCAACAAAAATCGGACATGCATGCTTCCCTTTGGAGTCTTCATCGGTTAGCAACTTTAGTTCTGATTTGTATTTTAATGAGTGCAATAAGATTGGGAACATCAGCAGCAACAGAAACAACATCATTAACAACAACAATATAATGCTTCTCGGCTTTGTTCTATGGGGGTTTCTTTTGCTAAAAATGGTATGGACAGCGTTGGGGTTGGTTTAAAGGGTTGTTTCAGTAAAGGGGTTTATTCTATCCCTTCCATGAATTTTACTTATTATAGTAAAGGAATTAATTACAATGTTGTGGGGAGTGGCAAAGGGCTGTAATTTGGCAAGAGTGGGAAAGGTGTTGTTGATTACTTGGAGGAGCGTGGAATAGGCGTGTTGGCCGGTAAGATGATACGGCTATCTCATTCTTCCAGTATTAAGACTTACTGATTTACCTTTTACTAATATGTTGGATTGACTGTTTCATTAAACCAGGATTGACTATGTCTTAGTTGTTAGGATTTAGTGGCATTAGTTGTTGTTTACTGGTGCTGAATTCTAGCTTAGTGAGTCTTCTTTAAAAGGCTAAGCCATAAGTGTTTGGATCATCATGAATTAATACAACTTTTTCCTTCCTAAAAATTTCCCTCTTCTCTCTATTCCAGAATAGTTCTTATCATAAGACTGGAAGAAGAAGAATAAGATCTGCAAGGAAAACACCAAGGAAACTAATTATAATAAAAGTGAAGGGAAAAATTATGTGGACAAGAGGTTCAAGACTTTGCCCCCATCTGAGGCCTTGCCTAGGAATGAGATTATTGGTGGATATATTTTTCAATACTTTGCCCCCATCCGAGGCCTTGCCTAGGAATGAGATTATTGGTGGATATATTTTTGTGAGGAACAACATTGCGTGCATGGTGTGGGCATCACACTTGCGATGCCTTCCCCAATAGTTGAATTTTAGTTGCTTGCCTTTCTAAAATAGAATATATTTCAACTCTTCTAGAGAGCTAAGGCAAGGTGCGAATAATGCAGGGGAACAAGGCACATCCACAGGTCAGGCTTAAAACGAAAACAAACATTCACGAACAAGTTCAAGATCGATTCGGTAATAAACGAATAAGTACATGATTTTAGACTTGATTAATAAATGGACAATAAATAAACTAAAAAAAGAAAAGGGAGAACAAGTGATAGGAGGCCAAATATAGTGGACCAAAAGTGCAATTTATTTGGACAAAAACTTACAAATGTAGAAGGAAAATTCAATATATAATAACTAATTTATTGAAAATATCCATTGGATGTACTGAAATAATGCAAAATAATCTTTAGCAATGCAAATGCTTGAATAAAGTGCATAATTCGTGCATGGTAGGCATGTGCCTGTGAATATAAAAGGTTGGTCAGAGAAAACCTTAAACCAGTCTTTAAACATTCAACACTGAACTGACTCCTTAAGCAACTGTTCTTTATCTTTTTGAGTGAGAGACAGACTCCCACTTTTGCCACGATTATACTTCTAAAAAGACCAATTCTTGCCAAACTACTGCTCACATGCTCAACTGCCTCTCCACTTAATTCCTGCAATAAAATAAACCAATTAAGTGCAGAATTTGCCTTAACAGTCCTTAAATTAATATCAAATTAACCCTTAAAATTATAACTTATCAAACACCATCAGTGTTACAAATAATAGGTTTTTTGACATCACTGAGCTAGAATAAAAAGCAAATATACAAGACTAACTTTTTAATTTCATTCTCAGTGAACCAGACAATCGTTTATATGGATTGGCATTTTTCTTTCATTATTCCCTAGAGTAGATAGCATTTTCTGATGTTGATTAAGTCGTAAGGTTTGTTCGCTTATTTAAATAATTTTCTAAAGTTTTTATTATAAAAAAAAAGTATTTAATTAAGTTGCTGCTTGGCCTCCATGCAAAAGTAATCGATCTCCCGGACCAAGAGAAATTGCCTAAAGCACAACGATCTGCCCCTATTCCAAAACTACTCCCTGAAGAAGGCACACAAACCCATTTCCATGCATAGGTTTCCTACGGACTTGTAGTTATTAGAAAGAGTGCCCTCTAAACCACCCATACTGCCAACTGGCTCACAACCTAACACGCCAAAGAGAGATACATTCTTGGCCCAACGAGGGAGAATCTCTCGGAGCGCTCCTACTTGGATGCCTAACTTAGACGACAAAGCAAGTAGATTATTCAAAGTATGCCTAGATTGTAAACCATTTTGGCTTGATTCTTTTGTTTTTATGCATTTAAAAATATGGGTACCCAATCCAGCTCTTGCTTAAAAAAAAAAAGAAAAAAAGAGGTAATCAATCTCCATGTGCTAGACCATTTTTAGTGACGCTCCTCTACCGCCCTCGCCATCCGCCTATCTAGAAATTAAAACTAGTTTCCAATACTGGGATTGTAATGAAATCTAGATTGGATCTAAATTCCTGGGTTGAGATGCCCTCAAAAGCAAAATAGAGGAACTGGCATGGACTTGCTTCTAGCTAGCCACCCTTCCATCTCTATCCTCCTTAACCTGATCAAGTAGCTAGTGTCCAAAAGAAAAGAGAATGAGATGGCTCCGATCCCAGTTCAAGTTTTGACATTATTTCTAGATGTAAGGTATACTCGATCCAATGGAGAAGTCCAGCAGTACAACTGTTTATGGTCGTAAATACAACACCAAACAGGACTCTTCAAGACGGACGGAAGGAGTATAACAATTATTTTTAACTTCTATCCAAATGATCATATTCCAAAATAGGTTGCAATCATTAATTTCATAATTTGCTTATGAAGTTAATTGGTCGTTTGGAAGAAACTTTCCCTTCCTACTGGTGATAATTGGAATAAACAGCTTCATACTCCATAGTGAATCCTCCATGTTTCGATGACGTTGACCACTCATGGGTTGAACAATGAAGATATATGCGTCATTGGCACCTTCTGCAATGGTGTGACTAAAGTCCAAAGAGAATCTACTTTAACGTATGAAGGAAGCTATGACCAAGATTAATGTACAATTAATTAATTACAAATCAAATGGGAAAACAAATATAGTGGAAAAGGAAAGCATTAGCTTACTAAGTCGGCAGGCAGGATTCAAAGTCGACGACTATGCAAGTTTTTTTTTTTTTTATCGAATATGCAAGTTTGATCAAATGTACTCCATAACTTTTTTCATTCAAAATTTTGTAGATTTTTTGTTCAAGTTTTTAAAATGACAGAATTTCATTGAAAAGTTTATAGTGAAACAAGGTCATTTTAACACTAAAATAATCTAAACAAAGAGAGTCAAAACTACCTACATACTATCTCTCTCTATATATAAATATATATATATAGGAAATTATGTAGCAATAAATATCAATAACTTTTTGGACGAAATGTGATATAGATATTGAATATAAAGATTGCTGGATATTTAACTAAGAAAGTAGAGACAACATATATAGTATGCAGTAGATCTTGAGTCTTGATTAAATTAAGTAAATATCAGTACAACTTTTGATGTGAACCCCTAATCCCCAATGCCGTGGAAACCAAGAACTCGATGCGTAAAGTGCCAAGAAAAGTTTAAATGCAAGACCCAGCTCTTAACTTCAAGAATCCTTACCCTTGGATTTGGCAGACTACTAACTTACAAAGTAAATTAAACACGCAATTCAAACCAAGTGGAGAATAATAGAATTGAAACAAAGCTTAGCAATAGATAGAGCAATTATCTATTAGCCTGTAGTTCCTGTAGCTTTTAGCAATTAACAAACATGCAAATTGCTGAAGCCCAAAATAAGGTGAGTGGTTAAAGAAGTATAAAACTATAACTTAAATCATTTAATCAACTAAAGAATTTCGTGGTTGGCACCCTATTTATAGGTATGGCAATGTCCAAATTACAATAGGAAAAGAATAACTAAAAGCGGCAAAAGTGGAAACCAATCAGAATTGGATTTTCCTTACAAACCAAGTCCTAAATGAACAAAAGGACAATGGTGGATGAATTAAGTAACCTTTATGGAAAGGGGTGAACGAAATTCTAACCTGATTAGACTAAGAAGACAATTAGAATTGGAAACTAATCAAGAGATTGATTTCGTACAAAACCCGAAACCTAAAGGAACTAGGTTTTGGTAATTGCTGAATTCGCCTGCCACTTGGATTGGCCTATGAATGAAATCCAACACTAAATATCATTAAGAAATAAATATAAATCCTATCCAAAAAGGGAGATCAAGAAGGGATCCCATTTTGGAAACTACCAAGTTAATCTAGTTGTAACAAACTTGTAACAACCTAACCAACTTGTAACAAACAAGGAGTAGGAATAGGAAACATTCACAAATCCTTATCCCTTACTCAAACCCTAACCCTAAGTGGCGTGTGGGCTGCTTCCTTTGGGCTGGGCCTGGCCAAATTAATGGAATGGACTGCAAGGTGGGTTTTGGCCCATTTTGATTGGCGCATGAGGTGGATGATGTAGGGAGGTTCTGGAATCTCCCAGAATCATTTTAGAACGTCAAAAATCAAGAATTTCAAGATTCTTCAAGATTTTCAAGATTCTTCAAGATTCAATAAACTGCAAAATTTGAGATTTTCAAGAAAATCAAGAACTTCAAGAAATGCCCTTTCCTTCAGCTAGATTGATTAGTAGGCGCCATTTCCTATGTAATGAAGAGTAAAGTGATGCTTTTAACCTTCCTTCTATTCTCTTCAAGGGCGTTTGTGTCCGTAACGAGCTAGGCTTCTAAAGTACACCTTCGGACAAGGTCTTCAAGATCTGCCCTGAGATTCCTTGCCCTCCTTCAGCTTATAGGCCTATCTATGTTAACAAATGGATATCTTTGATAGGGACTTGGGTCCTGGAGCATTGGCGGGCCTCTATGGAGCACACGAACCTCTGCTGCACTTCCCGAGTCTGTATCACTCGAACTGTGATCCTCTGCATCCTGACTTGTTGTAGAGCTAGGGATGCCCCCATCATTCTCTCCCGGTTGGAAAGGATTCGACCTCGAATCAAGATCCTGATCAAATTCAAACGGAGACAAGTCAGCAACATTGAAAGATGTACTAATGCTATACTCACTTGGCAGATCTAGTTTATAGGCATTGTCCCCCATCTTTGCAATCACTTGAAAAGGCCCATCACCTCTGGGGTGGAGTTTCATTCTCCGGGCTGCTGGAAACATTTCCTTTCTCATGTGAACCCAAACCCAGTCACCGGGTTCAAAGTTCACAGCCTTACACCTTCGATTTTCATCCAAAGCATACTTGGCATTCTTCTTCTCAAAGGCTTTGCCTTCCGGTTGGCTTTATGGATTCTGATTCATAATTTGTGTTATTTTTGGCCTTGGATATCCTCATAATTCCCTTTCTGTTAGAAAGGATTCGTGCTCGAATCCAATTCACTGTAAAAACAAACAGAGCAAGTCAGTAATATTAAAACAAGAACGCAGATCATACTTACCAGGCAAACAGGTGTGAATGCTATGCCCCTCAATTGTGCAACCACTTTGAGTGTTGAAGTGGGAAATTCATATCCCCTCTGCATTTTTGGAACAGATTTCAAGGATGGTGAGAATCATTCTTAATTCTTCAAGAACCTTTTAGATGCATGCAAGAAACTATCGGGAATAGTCGGGTAATCAAGAAAGAAATTCCAACCAATTATCCAAGTTTTCAGAAAAAAAAAAGTTTTTAAGCCCTGTGGCTGAAAAATTCCTTAGATATCACTGTAGTGCTATGGGGAGTAGTGTCGAAAATGAACACTATCAACTTTGTAAGTACAATGACAGAGAAGAAAATTTCCAATAAAGAAAAGAAACCTCTTTGGCTTTGGAGTGTACTGCTGTGGGGAGTAGTGTCGAAGAACGAACACTATCAACTTTGCATGCACACTTTAAACCGTGGAGAAATCAATTCTTGAAGCAATTGCCACAAAGATACCAAAAATTGAAATTTTATCACCTCCCAACACTTTAATATGTGATTTTGTAAAGTTGGGCAGCACAATGATACAATTTCAAGAATTCAATATATTTTCAAGAATTCAAAACAAAGTATCAAGATACGTGCATATATATCATAAATTGCAAAAACAAAGTGAGTGGCTTAACATCAATCGCCAAAGTTCACCAAATTCAATACAAATTGCAAACAGGGAGAGGCAAGCAAAATAGTCCAAATTAAAGAGCAATTTCAGCAACAAAAAGTGTCAGTTATCCTTTAATTGTTACCAAAAACAACACTAATTGGATCACAAAGGCAATTGCAAAAACAGCACTAAAAGTGAGCAAAAGAGCCCCAGCTTTAAAAACCCTAAAACCGATTTTCCACTTGTTTAAAAAACCCAATTTTAACCCTTTCTTTTTGTAATTCCACTTTCTTTTTCAACCCCACAATTTCAATTTTAATAGCAAAGCAATAGGAGCAAATCAAAAATTTATTTAAGGAAAAGAAAAAAATTTCGCAAAAAGGAGCGTTCTGTCACAAAATCAGTAATTAAAGTAGATTAAGGGAACAGAAAACACCTGATGAGTTGATTGTGTTCCTCCAATCTCCTCCTATCGAGCAAATAGCCTTGGCTATGATACCAATTGATGCAAACCCCAGATCCCCAATGCCGTGGAAACCTAGAACTGGATGCAGAAAGTGCCAAGGAAAGTCTGAATGCAAGACGCAGCTCTTAACTTCTAGAATCCTTACCCTTGGATTCGGCAGACTACTAACTTATAAAGTAAATTAAACATGCAATTCGAACCAAGTGGAGAATAATAGAATCAAAAAAAAGCTTAGCAATAGACAGAGCAATTATCTATTAGGCTATAGTTCCTGTAGCTTTTAGCAATTAACAAACATGCAAATTACTTAAGCCCAAAATAAGGTGAGTGATTAAAGAAGTATAAAACTATAACTTAAATCATTTAATAAACTAAAGAATTTCGTGGTTGGCACCCCTATTTATAGGTATGGGGGTGTACTCCAAATTACAAATGGAAAAGAATAACTGAAAGCAGCAAAAGTGGAAACCAATCAGAATTGGATTTTCCTTACAAACCAAGTCCGAAATGAACAAGGACAATGGTGGATGAATTAAGTCACCTTTATGGAAAGGGATGAACGAAATTCTAACTTGATTAGACTAGGAAAACAATTAGAATTGGAAACCAATCAAAAGATTGATTTCGTACGAAACCCGAAACCTAAAGGAACTAGGTTTTGGTAGTTGCTGAATTCGTCTGCCACTTGGATTAGCCTATGAACGATATTCACAACTAAATATCATTAAGAAATAAATATAAATCCTATCCAAAAAGGGAGAGATCCCTTTTTGGAAACTACCAAGTTAATCTAGCTGTAACAAACTTGTAACAACCTAACCAACTTGTAACAAACAAGGAGTAGGAATAGGAAACATGCACAAATCCTTATCCCCTACTCAAACCCTAACCCTAAGTGGCGTGTGGGCTGCTTCCTTTGGGCTGGGCTTGGCCAAATTAATGGAATGGACTCTAAGGTGGGTTTCGGCCCATTTTGAATGGCAGTGCATGATGTAGGGAGGTTCTGGAATCTCTCAGAATCATTTCAGAAAGTCAAAAATTAAGAATTTCAAGATTCTTTAAGATTTAGTAAACCGCAAAATTTGATATTTTCAAGAAAATCAAGAACTTCAAGAAATGCCCTTTCCTTCAGCTGGATTGATTAGTAGGCGCCATTTCCTCTGTGATGGAGACTAAAGTGACACTTTTAACCTTTCTTCTATTCTCTTCAAGGGCATTTGTGTCTGTAACTAGCTGGGCTTCTGAAGTACACCTTCGAACATGGTCTTCAAGATCTGCTCTGAGCTTCCTTGCCCTCCTTCGGGTCATAGGCCCATCTATGTTAACGAACGGATATCTTTGATAGGGACTTGGGTCCTGGAGCATTGGCGGGCCTCTATGGAGCACACGAACCTATGCTGCACTTCCCGAGTCTGCATCACTCGAACTGTGATCCTCTGCGTCCTGACTTGTCGTAGAGCTGGGGATGCCCTCATCATTCCCTCCCGGGGAAAGGATTTGACCTCGAATCAAGATCTTGGTCAAATTCAAATGGAGACAAGTCAGCAACATTGAAAGATGTACTAACGCTATACTCAACTGGCAGATCTAGTTTATAGGCATTATCCCCCATATTTGCAATCACTTGAAAAGCCCCATCGCCTCTGGGGTGGAGTTTCATCCTCCGGGTTGCTGGAAACATTTCCTTTCTCATGTGAACCCAAACCCATTCACCAGGTTCAAAGTTCACAGCCTTGCGCCTTTGGTTTTCATCTGAAGCATACTTGGACTTCTTCTTCTCAAAGGCTTTGCCTTCCGGTTGGCTTTGTGGATTCTAACTCATAATTTGTGTTGTTTTTAGCCTTGGATATCCTCATCAACTTTGCTTTTGTAACTGTTTCTTTAGATTTGAGTGGTATTATTATTAGTATTATAGTAAGTAATTAGTTACAATAATAGCTAAGAAGAAAGGCCATTTCTTCATAGATTTTGCTTTTCTTGTCAAGATACTATAGCTGAAACAGGATGCAACTAGGGAGCTGAAGGGTTCATGGCTGGGTTTTGTATGTTGGGTTGTTGCTAGCTTGTTACTCATGTGCTTCTTATTGCACAAAATAGGAGTTTTTTTTTTTTTTTAACAAAAAAGTATAGATAAGTTCCATATGGGTAGAGCTTTTATTTTGATTTTGATTTCAATTTTGTTTTGAAAATTGCTTTCTTTTGAAAGAAAGTTATTTTAAATATTCATTGCATGTATTGTGCTCATTAGAATCGGGAGCTTTGGCAAGAACTTACTGATTTGCATCCAACTTTAAAGTACAAACCTGGTGGATTTTTTCCTTGGAAAAAATTTGAGGAAATATGTGTGATCTTCCAATGAGGAACAAAAGAGGGATCGGCAAATAAATTTTCTATGCAAACAATATACCATGCTAGTTGTGGATCCAAATGGCTGAGCATCAAAAAGAAACTGCCCCCTCCAAGTTAGAATATTTCTCAAAACCCAAAACCCTAATCCAAAATCTGAATTTCCATAATCGCCATGAAGGATGTTGTCCATGTTAAAGGAGCAACCTTCATCAAAACTTCTTTAAGAGGAGGAAGCATTACCTGGAGAAATCATGAACAACAGCAACACTAATGATGTGAAGGTGATCAACCAAGGTGATAGTTGGAGTAATACCAATATGAGGCTGGTAATGATTCAACCAGCATTTCTGAAGCACAAATTAACTACTTAGAATATTTTTCCTTCCTTTCTTTTAACCCCCTGGTTCTCTGGCTCCATACATAGACCTAGTTTAGTTTAGATAGCTTTATGTATTTTGCAATACGGTAAAAGCCATACATCCTTTTGTATAATTCATGCGACAACGATAGGAAGCTTGAAAGCTCAAGTCCTCAGTTCCAAATCTACCCTCTCCTAGTTATTAAACTTTGTAAGAAGTATAGGTAGTTTTGCTTCAAGCTGTTGAAAAAGGTTACGTGGCATCGTACGTGTGACGCCCCTACTGATAAACCCATCGTAGGACTATCAAATGCAGTAAAAATACTATTAAAACATGCACCAATTAAGCTAAATAAAACGTAGCACAGCAGAGTACAAGGTCGATCCACAGAGACAGCAATTTCAACACAAATTCCAAATTAACATGCAAATTAACCAAACTTGACTAGTAGTCACCTTTTGTGTCTCCTAGAGACCTTGAATTTGTAGAAATATAAAATACACAAAACTAAATATGCAAACAAATTAAAAATCAACTAAAGAGATATTATAGTACTATGCAATTCACCTTAACCATATGCATGCAATCATAAACCCCTTTTTACAGTATAATTATCCTATGTCGTTTTAGTTATAGATTACCGCGAGCCCCCGCAATCATAATCCAATTCTCCCTTAATTAATCGATAACCCCCGTGAGTCCTCACAATCACCGTATTAACTAATCTAGAAGCATTAAAAGTAAGAAGAACCCAAAACCAATAACCTCCCTCGACGATACTCAAGAGATTACTCCCCAATTAAACCTATACTACTCGATCAGCCGGTAGTCATGCCACTCTGGCCCTACCCGATCTATATTAAGGTGATCAAACTTAATATGATCATAGTTTTTAGACATATAAACACAAGCTATTATGGAACTAGTTAATTAGAATGGAATTCATGCTTTGGTTTCATACATGCAATGGTTAAGGTTTCTCACATAATACTAGAATGAAGGATTTAGCTAGTCATAGAATTAAGCATCTCACGAATAAAGATTACAACAGCCATGGAATGAAGGCAAGGATGGAATAAGAAAAAGAAATACTTTACTGAAAATTGCTGTGGAGACTCTTCCCGTCTGGGCAATAGGTAGCCTACCGAAAGGAATTCTCAAACAAAATAGATCGAACTACTGCTAGAATATGCTAACTCTATCAGAACTAAAAAAAAAAAACTTCTACATACATACTGAATGAAAAACTAAATGAAAACTAAGTGAAAACTAAATGCCTTCTACCTATGAGAGTACCCCTACTTATAGAGAAGAAAATTATCTGTCAGTAAAGGAGAAGTAAATCAAAAGATCCCATCAGTTAAGGAGATAAATCAATCTTTGAAAGAGTCAGCAAATCACTCCAGGATGAAAGAAACAACCGATCCTTTTCTAGAGATTCTTCTAGAACTTCAACTTTTCCCTTTTACTGCAGTAACTTCTGGATTCTTCTAGAACTTTAGCTTTTCACTTTTACTGCAGCAACTTCTAGATCCTTCTAGAACTTCAGCTACTCCAATGGGCTTCAAATTTCTCCTTTTCTGGGCCGCAGCCCGTGTGACATTCTGCCCTAACATCTTTTGCTCCAAAATCCTCGTTTTAGCATCTTTCCTCTTCACTTGGTCTGTTCTCCAAATCTGCAATAAAACACTAAAAACTAGGGCAAAAGCCTATGAGAACTGCCTTCAAAGATGCTAAAATAATAGTCCAAAAATGGTCAAATCAACCATGCATGCAAAGTTATTCTAATGAGCACAATCTATTCGTGCAATAAATCTTTTAAGAAAACTTTCTTTCAAAATAAAGAAATTTTAATAACAAAATTAAAATCAAAATAAAAATTTAAATTGCACGTCTGATGCCCCCACAATGCATGCAAATTTATTCCATTTAGCACAATATATGCATGCAATAAATATTTAAAATAACTTTCTGTCAAAAGAAAGTAATTTTTAAAACAAAATAGAAATCAAAATCAAAATTGAAATTGCACATGTGATGCCCATATCATGCACGCAGGGAATCACCACTCACAAGAGACAAAATTTCTAGATTAACACATAGAGCCATCAACTGCTCAATTTCTTTATCTCCGCAAGGGAAATCATTCAAATGTATTTCTCTAATGGAATCAAACTTCATAGACGACGCATTCCTGGGGAAACGAAGGTCGCAACCGCAAAATTTCAAAACCTCAATCGAGCTATTTTTAAGGTCGGACAAATGAAATTCATAACGGGCAAAAAAACCTAAAACTTTCTCATCTTCATCTTCGCTATCCTCCTCCACGTCTTCGCCATCATCATTCTGTCTAGTTCTAAAATGGCCATGGATAGTTAAGTATAAATCGAGTTCCACTGCCTTAGAATTGACAATCAACCGAACCCAGGAATTAACATAGGACCGTATGAAGTCATAATTTTTATAGTAGAACATTAATTTGTATCATTCTTATATTGTACAAGGATAGTGAGTTTGTGAATGAATTTTGTATCATTAATTCTTATATTGCTCAAGGGTAGTTCTGCTTCAAGCTGTTGAAAAAAGTTACATGGCATTGCACTTGTGATGCCCCCACCATGCACGCAATGTTATTTTATTGAGCACAATAGATGCAATAAATATTTAAAATAACTTTATGGCGAAAAAAGTATAGATAAAGTTCCATATGGGTAGAGCTTTTATTTTGATTTTGATTTCAATTTTGTTTTGAAAATTGCTTTCTTTTGAAAGAAATTATTTTAAAGATTCATTGCAAGAATTGTGCTCATTATAATAATATTGTGTGCATGGTAGATGCATCCCATGTGGGATGCATTACGTGCATGGTGGGGGCATCACATGTGCGATGAACTCTCCAAATACTACATGATTTTTAGTCTCTTACATTTTACGGTATAAATTTTTTAGGCTCCAGACATCCTTCAACCATATATAATTAAAATAGCACGTGAGATGCACCCATCATGCACGCAAAATATAATAACACTTCTACATGTCACAAATATAATGATGTTTCTACATGTCACAAATATTTTTGTGACATGCATATTAGCTACACCTTCATCAAATGTCATAAATTTATTTAATGACATTTAAAAATGTCATAATATGGCCTAAAACATGTCACTAGTGGCGTCTTTTGTTGTAGTGCACGTGAGAATAAAGAGTGAAATTTGAGCATGGTTAGAGCATCATATGTGCAAAATATTTTGTGAAACAAGTTCATATAGAAACTTGAAAATATAGAAAAAAAATTTATTAATAACTCAGTTATTCAAAATATCCATTGAGCGTAGTGAAAAAATGCAAAAAGCTCTGACATTACCAGCATCTAAAATACATGCAAAATGCGTGCATGGTATGAGCATTATATTTGTGACACCTTTCAAGAACTTTTTGATTTTTTTGTCCTTTACTTGGGTATTACAAAAAAAAATTCATTTAAGAAATAGCCGATTAAGTGGCTGGTACGCCGACCCTTTATTAATCTATACGTACTGAAATTCTATGATTGAGTTGAGATCTACATTTTCTTTTTTAGTAGCAGGGTGTAATTTATAGGAGTGAAAGAAGAGTGTAAGAGAACCAAATGAACGGATACGGTTCATGCGTATTAATTAATTGAAAAGAGACAAATAGATAGTTTTGGATCTGACGGGGTCTTTTGACTAAAAATCATATAGTGTTTCGAGAGATCATCGCACGTTTGATACCCCTACCATGCACTCAATGTTTTTTTTTTTTTTTTAAATCACTATTTAATAATGGAAAATATAATGTATATGTCACAACAACACCAACCAGCCAACAGGAGCATTGTATGACTGCCTTCTTCGCAAGGTTCCCTTCCATTAGTTTTCACTTTGGTCTATTCTGTTTGGTAACTTTCACTTTGGCATCGCGACAATAATCACTCCCGCAACAGCATTTGAATGCTTCAATGGGATGGTTAATATCATCGAAATCAATACCGTAATCCCATGTTAGTTTTTCCATACCATACACCCAATGTTATTCTGATGAGTACATCAATACTTGAAATAAATCTTAAAATAAATAATAGAAGTTATTTTAAAGATTTATTTCACGTGTTGTGCTCATTAGAATAATATTGCGTGTATGCTGGGGGCATCATACGTGTGATGCTCGCTCCAAAGATTACATGATTTTTAGTCTCTTCCATTTTAAAATAAGTTCTTTACTTTTTACCGGGCTATCAATCAAGAAAAAAACATATAAAACAATGAATTCCTGAACAACTTCCCGAACTACATCCATCATCCATTGAAAGAAAGCAAAACAGAGAAATCAAGTCAATCAAAATAGCGAAACGAATCAAAAAAATCAAACAAGAAGAAAAAAGAAGAAACTTGCAGTGAAAAGAAAGACTTAAGCCAAGAGGGATTGCTGTTGGCGCAGTAATCAACATCCGGGGAGTTGATCTTCGACCGGATGCTGGGCTGATTCCTCCCCTTTCGACATCTCTCCTGTTTCTCACTCACTGGCTCAGAAATAAGAGAATTTAGTCGGCCGAAATGAACTTCAGAGTTAAGACCAACAACGAACAGAAACAACCCTTTTCTTGTAAATTCCCGAACCTAGTACTGAGTGAAAAAACCCAAAACAAAACCTGATACTGAAGCTCAAATTTCATTGAGAAAAAAATGAGTGACAAATTAAGAAAAGAATTAAAGAAGAGATTATTAATGGTGGAAACTGGGAATGGGATGGATCGATGCTAGGAAAGAAATTAAGGAATATGAACTTTCCCTAAAGATATATGTGTGACTTTGCGTGTTAGACTAATGTACTAAGGTTTCTAAGTTTCCACGAGTGTTTAGCTATTCAAAATATGAGGACCTATAGGAAGAATACACTGCTAAAATTGAGAAGATATTATAACTTGAAGTCAGATGGTGAAAGTTATTAGCATCCACATTTGGGAGAAGAGTATAATGAAAAGGGAAAAATGCTACGAAAGGAACTTCACTATTAATTATATTGTGTAAAAAAACAAAAATTATTTCAAGAATATGATGCCCTACTTTATGCACAAGAGTGAAAGAAAGGTCCTACAAACAGTATGTTTAGGTCATTTCTAGAATAAGCTCTCCCTGTAATAAAAAAATGCACTAATATATTTTGCATGTGAGAATAAAGCGTGAAATTTGTGCATGGTTAGAGCATGACATGTGCAAAATCTTTTGTGAAAACAAGTTCATATAGAAACTTGCAATCCAGAAAGAAAATTTATTAATAACTTAATTTTCAAAATATCCATTGAACGTATAGAAAAAAATTCAAAAAGGTATGGCATGACGAACAGCTAATTCCATGCAAAATGCGTGCATGATATGTGCGTTATTTGTGCGACACCCTTTCAAGTAGCTTGCTGATTTTTTTGTCCTTTACTTGGGTAATAGATTTTTGAAATATTATTTTAGAGAAAAGCCGAATAAGTGGCTGGTAGGCATGAGGACCCTTAATTAATTTTTGGAAAATGAGATAAATTTGACCGAGTGTAACGTAATGAGTCTTACCTCAGTCTAGTTCCAATGCTTTGAAACTATGAACTACAAGAAAATCTGAAAAGAATTAGATATTCAAGCAACCTTCATAATTCTAATGCTAGGAAACAATCTCTTATTTAACTGCAGTAAGCCTGTTACATTGCTTGCATTGTTGGTTGAAGGTGTCCGAGATAAGCTTGCATTGTGAGCTAGTGCATCTGCTACTAAGTACGCTTCCCTGAAGAGGTGGTTTATTTTGAAGCGACCTTGCCCAAAGATATTCAAATCTGTCTGTAGAAATCAATAAACTCCAATGGATCTTAAATATCCTCCGAACAATAGTCATCACCGTCAGCGAAACCGATTCAACTTCCACCCCTAAAAGCTTCATTTGTTGACGCTATTGCATCCCAGGAAGCATGTATTCTACGAACATCTACATCGCCATGATTAACAGTGATTGGCATGGACCCATTTTTTCCGTGTTCAGTTTTTTCTACAGTATATTATTGTACAAAGAAAAAACATTTTTTATTGGACAAAAAACGTGCAGATATGATTGAACCAAAAGCAGCAGTAATGTTACCAGAGGAGGAATCTTTATTTTCTCCCAACCATCGTTGTTGTGTTCATGGTGGGCTGCTGGTATTGTATTTGTTCAAAGAGATGTTTGCTAGGTGAGACTTTTGAATTTACAAAGTTAAGTAACTTATTAATGACTTTTCATTCTTCCTGAACCTTAAATCGGGGAGCAATTGCCAAACATCAAATGGATCAAGATGACTTGGCCAAGGCAATACTGTTCCAGCATCGATATAGATTGGATGGGCGAATCACATTTACCTCCCTGAACTTGGGGTATAACTACAAAATCATCCCTGCTATTTTGAAAAGAACAAACAATTTCCTAGACTTTTCTATTTTAAGTTATTATTCCATTGCGCATTAATCTCATTGTGTTAGGGATATTTTTATATCCTATATATGTTATCAGAACCAGAAGAAAGAGGAGGAAGAATTTAAAATTGTTACAAGCTTTGTCGTTCTGGTGCCGCCAGTGGCGAAACCAGAAAAAAATATTTGAGGGAGCCAATATATAAAATTATTTTTATTTTTAGAGTAAAATACATATATAAAAATAAATTCTACTTAAAAAATACACTATTACTAAGGGTGGGGGAGGGGGTTGGAGGAGGCCGGGGGCCAGTCCACCCCCCAACCCCCGGATACGCCCCTGGGTGCCGTACAAAGAACTTGGTGTTGCACAGACTATTTGAGAAAAAAAAAATAAAAATTTGGTCAAAGACGGGTAGAAATAAAGACACAGCCGAGCATGAGCGTTTGAAATTGAGGTTTGCTGAATACCTTTTATTTGTTTATGAAGAAAATTTGTGGGGGGTTTAAAAAAAAGGGTACAAGTTCGCTGCAATAGAAAAGTTGTGGCTTGGATTCATCCAAAAATTTAAAAAAAGAAAAAAAAAAAAAAGAAAATGAAAAGGCCAGGCATATGTGGTTGATGCTGTAAAGAGAAGCCGTAATTGCAGAGATTAATTTGGACTATACAATTATGTGTTTGGGCGTGCATTGAGTTAAAAAAAAGAAAGAAAAAAAAGGATATTGGTTGTGGGCCACAGATCGAATATCAATTGGATATAGGATGGATTGCTTTGTTTGTGCTTTGAGCAAGGGAGGAGATCAATAAGTTTTGCTGAACTCTGCTTGTTATTAAGATAAATGAGACAATACATGTAGAACTCTGCTTAGAAATTTAATAAAAGTTCACATATTTGTATGACTAATCAACCTCTTCTTCCATTGCATCTTTCTTTTACCACGACTTTATCGCAAAATGGTGATAAATTTTGGTCTATTGTTGTCAATTTAAGCGCTATACAATCTAATTAATTGACGTAGTGGAAGCTTACTATGAGAATATTGATTCGTGAAAAATTATCAAAGATTTCAAAAAGACTACTTTTGAATCGAAGATGATTGCCAGTTAATTAAGCATCAAACAATCGTTGAATGTAAAATAACAATTACCAAAAACAGAAAATCAAATGCCTGTTTGAAACCCTAAACGGAAGAATTTGGCCGAAAAAACCCTTTTCCCCAGCCCACGGAATACAAAAAGCCCACGCTTTTATTTTCTGCGATCCAACGGTTCCAAAAAAGCCAACACCGTGTCATTGATACACTCACATTGTTACCAATTTTTTGTTCAACGCACCACAATTTACACATTTTGATTGAAAAGTTTATCCCGCTATTTCGATGGTGAAAATGTCAAATCCTTTTTCGCTTACTTGGGGGTTGTTTTGTATGAATATGCTTAACTGGCTTAGAATATGCAGGCTTTCCCCCCTAATATCTTACATTCCCTAGGTTAGACCCAGTGGCGTATCTAGGAATAATTTAATAGGGGGTCTAAATTAATTAGTTAATTTTTTTTTTTTGCGCTAATAAATAAATGTATTTAAATACATAGCATATCAAAAGTCACAATTTAAAAAGCGATAAAATATACAACTAAAACAGTCATTCATCCACTTGTCGAACTCTTTTCAACTGTCCTTTACTATATCCCGTTTTCTGAAAACGATCCAAGATTTTCTCTTTCTCAATTGTTGAAAAAATACCCTTCTCGATGTATATAACAAGACAATTATTTGTCCACTCGTCTCCCATCCGGTTACGCAAATCAGTCTTGACAAGCTTGATAGCAAAAAAGCTCCCTCAACAGAAGCAGTCGCCACTGCTAAAACCAAAGCCAACTCAATCAGACGATACACTAGTGGAAAAACTATATGCTTGCCCATTTTAACCATTTTCTGAGCAAGGATTCCCAAATTGCCAAGTGCAGAAAATTGCGGATCATATCGCACATTAACAATGTAATTTCTAAGTTGTTGCTCAATGGACTTATAAATCAGCAAGATGCTTGAGTTTATCAACACAAAATGCAGAAAAATTTCTAAGGTGTGAAGTCCTCAGGGTAAAAATCAGCAAGACGCTTGAGTTTATTAACACAAAATGCAGAAAAATAATCTTTCGGATCAAGACATGTTATGAAAACGTCTTTCTTGATTAACAAATGTTTTTTTCGGGTACATATGACCAATTGGTTGGCATGGCCCTCTAGTCAAATACTCTCTTCGGACTTTATCTCGAATAGCACCATCAAACTCTTCAATTGGTTTTCGCAATCCCGGATCACTAACAATATCATCTAAGTTGATTTTTACTTCTTCACGTGTTTTATTCTCAAATAGTCCACTAACATTATACAATATAGGCTCATTGGAAGAATTCTCTCTGCCAATTGGTTTAAAGAACTTCTTCATATTCTACATTAATAAAAAAGATCTATATACATTCACAAAAATTGTATCATTCAATCAAAATTCACAATTCATATGAAATTAACAATAATTGAATATTTGCATACACATCTAACCTAAAATAAATAACACACCAAGGGTGAAAATGGAGCTGCGCGGCGCTACTGAGGGTGAAGTGATGAAGAGAAATAAAGAAGGATGGAATCAGGGTTTGGGTTGCTCTTTGAAAAATTTTTTTTTTTTTTTTTCAATGAGGTTAAGTGGAACAGACTAAACATGGGTTGCTCTTTGAAAATTTTTTTTGTTTTTAATGAGGTAGCAGTTCCACTTAACTAAACATGGGCCCTGCTGTTTTTTTTTTTTTTTTTTAACAGTTAAGTGGAACGAGCCTTCAGCCTTCTCTTCGTCTCCGACTGGAGAAAAGAAAAACAGAGGTTTCCCCTTGTATTTTCCGGAAAGTCGAAGGGGTCTAAACCCTATCCGGGAAAAAATTAACCTTACTACTAAAGGAAAATTGGAGTTTGAAGACCCCTCTGGGAACCCCCCCCCCCCCCCCCCCCCCCCCCCCCACCACAGCTCTGCCTCTGGTTAGACCCAATCCAAGCCAAAGATAAAAAGCCCTTGAATTTAGATGAAAGGAAAAGAGGTTTGAGAACTGATCACCTCAGCTTACGCAAAAAAAACCCCTCAATCCATGGGAACTCGAGGAATCTGTATGCTAGTAGCCTTTGAAGAAATTAGATTTCTTGAAATAGTTGGAAAAACTCTTAAAAGTTGCACTCATGAATGTATTCCCCTTTCTTTTTCTCTTTCAATTCAAAAGACTTTCATAGATTTTGTGCCCACATTTAGGGCGACTTTTGGCTATGCTGTAAGTGAAGAAAATTGAATGCTTTGTTGCCATGAAAGTGTCTTACTAATTTTCTTTCTTCTCAGTGTTGCACTTTGGGAAGCCTTTGAAAACTCTGAGTACCGTTTGCCGGAAAAAGGATTCAATCAGTGTTGTCCTGACAAATCCCCACAGAATACAGGCACATATGACAAGTGACATTCTCCAACACATCTAGAAAACACATGGTTTATCTATCTTTTGTAAGACTTGCTAATTTAGTTATTATTTATGTTCATGTTTCTTTATCTTTATCCAGTTATAAATTTCCTGACATGTTATTTTTTCCTTTGATACAATTGGTGGAGTGTAGATTCTCTGTCGACTGGCTACCAGTATGACTATTGGCTCCCTTACAAAGTGAAGGGACAGAAATGTAAATTTGGTTTTTTTTTTGGGGGGGGGGGGGGGGATGCAGTTGGGGTTACGTTTTATGAAAGAATTTTTTTTGTTCAAAAAATAGATCCCTTCGATCTATTTGAATCTTTGGAAAATTTTCTTGTAATGAAATGGATTTTCAGAACTGTCCTTATGCACAATATATATTTGAAACTCTGAAGCCCTCCTCTCAATTTTTACTACACACTCTGAAACTTTGAAGTCTTTGGATGTGTGATGCCCCCACCATGCACGCAATGTTATTATAATTAGTACAATGTGTGCAATAAAAAATTTCCCCCAAACGCTTGATATTAAATTTGTTTTAAAAATCAAATAGTACTTGATTTTTAATTTAATCAGCTTTAATGATATCTTCCTCGTATTTGACTTTTCCTCTCTAATTTTCCTTCTTAATTACTAAGCCATCTTAGTTAATTTGAGAAAAATTCAAGATCACCCCCCAATTTTCATAATTTTCAAATTGAAATTGATTATTATTTTTTAAAACAAAATGTTTAAAAGGTAAGGGACTAAAATTCAGCTAGTTTTTGGAGAGAACCTCACACGTGTGATGCCCCCACCATGCACGCAATGTTATTCAAATGAGCACAATATGTGCTACAAATATTATGGGCACAGAAGAATATTATGAAATGCCCATTTTGCCAAGTTGATATCTCTGACTTCCTTTGTGATCCTCAGGTCCACAGGGAGCTGATGAGTGTGATTGAATCTCTTCAATCACCTTTCATCCTCCATGACAAACAGTCAGCCGACCTCAAAATGATGAGGCCGAACTACATTCATGTGGGAGATAACGATTGGGACAACAACCGCCGGCAATTGGAGTCGGTTCCCTCGCCCGCCATCACCACCGCCACCAGGGTCACAAGTGAAAACCCTAGGTTCAAACTCCCGGAAGGATGAGATGTTGAAGAAAAACCTCGTTCTAACTGTGCTCGTGTCGACAAGGTTCAACATTTTTTCAATTTTTTCACATTTCCCTAAATTTGTTATTTTCATTTTTTATAATTTGTTTTGTGAATTCTTTCCACGGAACTAGACAAAAGTTATTACGTTATGTTATATGATATAGGCTTATATGGGCCCTAGCCAGTTACCCACAGTTCTTGATTTTTTTGTGGAATTTTATGAAAATTTTATTATTTGTTTTGTAGTCCTATGTACATGCCCCAACCATGCATGCAATGCATCATACTTGTGAATGTGTGATGCCTCCACCATGCACATAATTTTTTTTTTTTTTTTTCCATTACAATCATCAGTAGTTGGCATAAACATCCAAAATTCAAGAATGGACAGTGTGAATTTTAGCCAACATATGTATTGTAAGTAAAATTTTCACGTTTTGTTAAAAGATAAGGTGGGCTGTCGGGCCAACAAAGTTTTAGAATACATCCAGCATTCTGCCCCTAACATGGCTTCTGCTTTCCTCACTTGCTTCACGGGTCCAACGATGAAAACCTTGTTAGGTGGCCCCTTCGCTCCTCTCATGAATATTTCAGCATTGCATGACTCCTTAATTGACAAAATAGTAACCCCTTTTTTCCGAATTAGAGAATAAGCAATCTGGGTTACAGGCTTCCACAAGTGTTTCTCCACCCTCAATTGCATCAACCAAATATATTGCAAGCTGCAATCTGCAAAGGTTCCCATGGCGACACAAATCAAAACCAATAACAAATTGTCCCTGGGGAGTAGGCTCCAAAAATTCAGCCGCCAGCTGAGATGCTTGAGTTACAACATGAATAGGGACGGATGGTAAAAGCATCACTTTGGAAGTTCTCACCTCCAGGATTGGGAGGAAGGGGGCATAAGGGTTTGCTGAGAGGAAGCCATGCGATCATCAGGGCGCAAACCCCTCTAAATTTGCTCTTCACTCACAAGAAATGTTATTTTAACTACCACAATCTGTGCAATAAATCTTTAAAAAACTGATTAAATTAAAAATCTAGTACTATTTGATTTAAGGAAAATTTAATATCAAGAGTTTGGGAAAATTTTTCTTCTTTCTGTTAACTATAAGAACATTGCGTGCATGGTGTGGGCATCACATGTACGATGCCAGAGGCGGATTTACACTGGGGGCATCCCCACCCCCCTTGTGTATATGTAATATAATTTTTTTTTTAAATGTATTAAATTAACCTAACGCTCCCCCACTAGTTTTTTGAATTATTAATTAAACATAAGTAATACATAACACATAGATACTTGTATTAAAGTTATGATTAATTTTTTTTTCTAAAGTGTTAGTAAGATTCACAACACATAGTCAAACGGTATTAACTATTAAGATTATATTTTTTTGCTTTCTTTTTTTTTTTTTTTTTTGGAGTATTAGTAATATTGATATTGATTAAAACTAAAATTACATTCAAAGTAAAAATATAAAGAATTACTAAACAATTTTTTAATTATTTTTCTTTTGTTATTGTGCCCCCACTAAATAAAATTTCTAGCTCCGCCACTGTACGAGTCCCTCTCCATTCTAGTTGATTTTTCGTTCCTTCCTCTTTTTTAGATAGAATATATTTCAACCCCTTCTAGACTGTGAAGCCAATGTCCGAATATATAAGGCAAGGGAACACGTGTTTAAGGCACATGCACGGGTAGGGGTGAGAACGAACATTCACAATCATGTCCGTGATCAGTTGAGTAATAAACGAACAATAACATGATTTTAGACTCGATCAGGGTTTGTGGAATCTAAAAAATAGTCCCTAAAACTTAAATATTTTCAGTAAAGGCTAACAAAACTAATTTCCTAATTGAATCACAGTTCCAAAAACTAAAACCCACACTCAGGCTAAAATCAAAAAACCTCCCTATTCTCGGCCATGCATTTAATAATTTAATCAATTTAATCCCTTTCTCGGCCATGCATTTAATAATTTGATAACTAATTAACCAATTCGGATTCCGCCCATCAAACAATTTGATCAATAAAAATTGGACATGCATCCTTCCCTTTGGAGCTTTCATCAGTTAGCAACTTGAGTTCTGATTTGGATTTTAATGGGTGGAATAAGATTGGGAACAACAGCAGCAACATAAACAACATCATCAACTACAACAATAATGCTTTTGGGCTTTGTTCTATGGGGGTTTCTTCTGCTAAAAATGGTACGGAAAGCGTTGGGGTTGGTTTAAAGGGTGGTTTCAATAAAGGGGTATTCTGTAGGGATGTAATTTTACTTATTATGGTAAAGGGATTAATCATGATGTTGAGTGGCGAAGGGATGTAATTTGGCAAGAGTGGGAAAGGCGTTGTTGATTAATCGGAGGAGCGTGTAATGGGCGTATTGGTAAGGCTGGGAAGAAATAATAAGACCCGCAAGGAAAACACCAAGGAAACTAATTATAATAAAAGTGACGGGAAAAATTATGTGGACAAGAGATTCAAGACATTGCCCCCATCTGAGGCCTTGCCTAGGAATGAGACTATTGGTGGATATATTTTCGTGTGCAACAACATTGCGTGCATGGCATGGGCATCACACGTGCGATGCATTCCCCACTAGTTGAATTTTAGTTTCTTGCCTTTCTAAAATAGAATATTTTTCAACTCTTCTGGAGAGCTAAGGCAAGGTGCGAATAATGATGCAGGGAAACAAGTTTAAGGCACATCCACAGCTCAGGCTGAAAACAAACACAAACATTCACTAACAAGTTCGGGATTGATTCGGAAATAAACAAATAAGAACATGATTTTGGACTTGATTAATAAATGGGCAATAAATAAACTCAAAAGAAAAGGGAGAACAAGGGATAGGAGGCTGATGAAGCACAAAATGCCCAAGGATAGTTTAACCCAGCAAGGTGGAGGGATACCTGAACTCTGAATTCTATAACCCGGAAAGAGCTTCCTTGACCCGGTGAAATGTAACGGTTTGCCGGAAACTGCAAGACTAAACCCAAGCGGCGAAATGTAACGCAATTTGTACTTGAGACATTATGCAATTCTAAGTCAATACAACACACGTGATTCTTATACTCTTGCTATATAGATCTCTTACTGACTTCAGCGTCGGAGTGACACAGGGAGATAGCCCTGCTTGTGTCTTGTTTCTTTATCGCAGGTTAACTGTTAAGGTTACCTGGTCAAGAAAGTCCAATACCAGGTCTCAAAGTCCTGGTATTCTCTAGTTGCGCCGGAGTATCTTTGCTTGGGCAAATCGTGTTTCATCATAGGCCAAATATAGTGGACCAAAGATGCAATTTATCTGGACAAAAACTTACAAATGTAGAAGAAAAATTCAATAATAACTAATTTATTGTAAACATCCATTGGATGTACTGAAATAATGCAATATAATTTCTAGCAATGCAGATGTTTGAATAAAGTGCATAATGCGTGCATATATGGTAGGAGCGTCACATGTGCCAGTGAATACAAAAAGGTTGGTCAGAGAAAACCTTAAACCAGTCTTCAAACATTCGGCACCATCACAGTGTTATAAACATGCAATAGGCTTTTTGACATCATTGAGCTAGAATAAAAGGCAAATATACAAGACCAACTTTTTAATTTCATCCTCAGTGAACCGGACAATCATTTATATAGATTGCCCTTTTTCTTTTCATATTCCCTAGAGTAGATAGCATTTTCTGATGTTAATTAAGTCGTAAGGTTTGTTCCCTTATTTAAATAATTGTTTAAATTTTCATAAAAAAAAGTATCTAACTTGGTGCTTGGCCTCCAAGCAAAAGTAATCAATCTCTCGGACCAGGAGAAATTGCCTAAGGCACAACGATCTGCCCCTATTCCAAAACTACCTCTGAAGAAGGGGCACACACTCATTGCAGTGCACACGTTTCCTACGAACTTGCAGTTATTGGAAAGAATGCCCTCTAAACCACACATACTGATAATTGCCTCACAGCCTAACTCGTCAAAGAACCCTATGGATAGCCATAAGCAAAATGCACGGGCAGTCCCCAACCAGAAGTAGGTGGATGAATATGGGGACTGGGAAACAGACAATGGAGATAACTTCGAGGAGTCAGATGATGAAGAGAGATACATTCTTGGCCCAACAAGGGAGGATCTCCCAGAGCGCTCCTACTTGGATGCCTAACTTAGACGACAAAAGAAAGTAGATTATTCGAAGTAGGCCTAGATTGTAAACCATGTTGGCTCAATTCATTTGTTTTTATGCATTTAGTAATATGGGTACATAATCCAGCTCTTGCTTTAAAAATATAAAGTAATCAATCTCCATCTGTGACACCATTTCTAGTGAAGCTCCTCCACCACCCTCACCATTCACCTATCTAGAAATTAAAATTAGTTTCCAATCCTGGGATTGTAATGTAATCGAGATTGAATCTAAATTCCTGGTTTCAGTGTGCCCTCAAAAGCAAAATAAAGGAATTGGCATGGAGTTGCCTCTAGCTAGCCACCCTTCCATCTCTATCCTCCTCAAACTGATCAAGTAGTGTCCAAAAGAAAATGAGATTGCTCCGATCCCAAGGCATTCATTGTTGACACTTATTCAAGTTTCGACATTAGTTCTAGATGTAAGGTATACTCAATCCAATGGAGAAGTCCAGCGGTATAGCTGGTTATGGTCATAAATACAACACCAAACACAATTCTTCAGGACGGACCGAAAGAGTATAACAATTATTTTTTACTCGTGCAAATTATTTTGAACTTCTATCCAAATGATCATATTCCAAGATAGGTTTTGCTTATGAATTTAATTCCTCGTTTGGAAGAAACTTTCCCTTCCTTCTTGTAATAATTGGAACAAACTCCATACTCCATAGTGAATCCTCCATGTTTCGATGTTTAAAAGATGTTGACCACTCACTGTTGAACAATGAAGATATATGCGTCCTTGGCACCTTCCACAATGGTGTGACTAAAGTCCAAAGAGAATCTACTTTAACGTACGAAGGAAGCTATGATCAAAATTAATGTACATTTAATTAGTTAGAGATCGAATGGGAAAACAAAATAGTGGAAAAAGGAAAGCATTATCTTACTAAGTCGACCAGGCAAGATTCAAAGTCGATGAATCTGCAAGTTTTTTTTTTTTTTTTAATATCAAATATGCAAGTTTGATCGAATGTACTCCATAACTTTTTTTCATTCAAAATTTTGTAGATTTTTGGTTCCAGTTGTTAAAATGACAGAATTCATTGAAAAGTTTATAGTGAAACAAGGTCATTTTAACACTAAAATAATCTAAACAAAGAGAGTCAAAACTATCTTCTTCTTTTTCTAAGCGTGGGTTTCGTTACCCATTTTTTTGATTATAGAAAAATAAAAATAGAAAGGAAATCAAACACAATGATTTACATTTTATGGGCTATTTTGTTTAGTTTTCTATAATCTACTTTAGGCTGCTTCCGAAGTTGATACTCAAAATAAGTATTCGTTGGCTCATGCTTTTTAGGCTATAGTTGTTGTCACTAAGGTCTTTTTGTAAGTGTGACACAGATGATGTAGTTGGAATGTGTGGCTATGTCGGCATGCAATTGATGAGCTGAGTATCCTAGGCATCCTATGTGCTTCAACGGGAGTAAAAATCCTCGATAGGGGTTTCAATTTAGATACTGAGGGAGGGACTTATGGGCTTTTGAAGAATTATGTTGAGTCACTTCAAGTTCTCCTTGGACTACATCGGACCACATAGGTGTGGTAGTTATTTTAGTAACTTCTTCTACAATGCATTTCATCATGACTTGGATTGTTTCTGGAGATGGGATTGAAGGAGACGGAGTATTGATCAGTGCATTATTATTGTTCGATAGCTGTGGGGCTGTTCTGATGGTTGTTGGATACATTGGGTTTAGTTCCCCAACGTTGCAATCCGGTGGCAACTCGGAGAACACCTCCTCAATATCACTATCCTTCCACATTACTTTCTTGTTCGGTTGTAGTATCAGTGGTTGTAAGGCCCTCTGTAGCATTTTGTCGAGTAGCAGCAGATTCCTCAGCAATAAGGGATGGCACTGTAGGTGCGACCATGGGGATTTTGGAAGATATTTGAGGCGCGATTTGGGGAGAGATATGGTGAGTGATTTGGGGCGCGATTTGGGGCACAATTTGGGGAGTGATTTGAGTCATGATTTGGGGAGTGATTTGGGGAATAATTTGGGGCGGGATTTGGGGAGGGATTTGGGACGCGATTTGAGGAGTGATTTGGGGCAGAGAGTCAAAACTACCTACATACATATCTCTATATTTAAATATTATATATATATAGAGGAATTTATATAGCTATAAATAAGAAGAAAAAAAAACTTTATGGACGAAATGTGATATAGATATTGAATAGAAAGAGTTGTTGGATATTTAACTAAGTAAATAGAGACAACATATATAGTATATATGCATAGATCTCAAGTCTTCATTAAATTAAGTAAATACCATTACAACTTTGCTTTTGTAAATGTTTCTTTAGATTTGAGTGTATTATTATTAGTATTATAATAATTAATTATTAACAATAACAGCTAAGAAGCAGGGCCATTTCTTCATAGCTTTTGCTTTTCTAGTCAAGACAATATAGCTGAAACGGGGTGCAATTGGGAGCTAAAGGGTTCGCGGCTGGTTTTTGTATTCTGTTGTTGGGTTATTGTGCAAAATAGGAATTTTGTTGAAAAACAAAAAGGTATAAGTTACATATGGGTAGAGCTTTTATTTTGATTTTGATTTCAATTTTGTCTTTAAAATAACTTTCTTTTGTTGAAAAACAAAACGGTATAAGTTCCATATGGGTAGAGCTTTTATTTTGATTTTGATTTCAATTTTGTTTTGAAAATTACTTTCTTTTGAAAGAAAGTTATTTTAAAGATTCATTGCACGTATTGTGCTCATTATAATAACATTGTGTGCATGGTGGATGCATCACACGTTTGATGCACTCTCCAAATACCAAAAGATTTTTAGTCTCTTGCATTCAAAAATATAAATTTTTTAGGCTCCAGAAATACTTCGGCCATATATAATTAACCTAGCACGTGTGATGCCCACACCATGCACACAAAATTATTCTATTTAGCACAATATATGCGTGCAATAAATATTTAAAATAACTTTCTTTCAAAAGAAAGTAATTTTTAAAACAAACTAGAAATCAAAATAAAAAAACTGAAATTTTATATGTGATGCCCGCATCATGCACGCAATGATGAATCTATAAAATTATTTGTCTGAGTGAAGAGGACATTAATGGGTAAATTTTGGCTGAGAAGTTGGCTAAACTTAAAAGGTCGCAGCGAACAGAGTCATAGTCTTGTTGGTGTCACTCACAGGGAGAAAGCTAAATTGATTGTTGAAACATGGGACAAAGTTTTCAAATCTGCACTGCGTGAACAGCTTGTATCATTCTTATGTTGCAGCTCTTAAGAATGCTTATGATAGTGGAGATGGGAGTGGGAAGAAAGCAGATTCCAGGCTGGTTGATATTTGGAAGAAAGAAAAGTTTCAAAACCATAAAGATGAAATATTGGGCAAGAATCCTCCTCCATTAAAATCCGGGGCATTGCTTTGCAAAACGCTTACTTTGCCTGTGCGAACAAGGATTTAAGAATTGGGGAAGAAGTTCACCATAATTTTATTTGACGGGAGATTGTAGGTAATAGTGTGGAGTTAGAATTATGTACGTGGCAGGATTTTATTGGATGCAATAGCAAGTGGAATAGATGGGTGGAATAGGAGACCGCCTCTACATGCACGCAATGCCCCCACCATCGAAAAAGAAAATTAGAAGATTCAAAACAGATTGAAGTGTGCTACAATGAAAATGGCAAAGAAAGCATTAAACACTACACCAAAATGCCTTAGGGGAGGCGGGTCCTAAGGGCATTAGGAGGCGGGTGCACGCTGTGTGCACCCGCCTCCAGTGCGGGCGCCTCCAAAAGGAGGTGCCCGCACCCGCCTCCCCTGTGAGGGGTCATTGGAGGCGGGTGCAACATGCACCCGCCTCCAATAACCCTTCCAATAAATTGTTATTGGAGGCGGGTGTCCGTTACACCCGCCTCCAATATTCTCCCAATAAAAAATTTAATTTTCCATTCTTTAATTTATGGTTTCGATAGGAATCGAACTCGCACCGACGGAGTCACTTGACTCTTGCACATTAAATTTACCACTAGGCTACATATACTCATGTATATGAAGTTAAAATCGAAAATATATATTTATATATTTTCTTCTAAAACTTGCAGTTTTTATTATCTAATAATTTATCTCCTTTTTACAAAATTATTTTCAATTCTCAAAATTATCCTAATAAATTATTTTCAACTTTTAACAGCCCAAAACAAAGAGAATTTTCAAAACAATATTGATTAAAATTTGGGAAAATGCACCCGCCTCCAATAAACACGATATTGGAGGCGGGTGCAAAGCTGTTTCTTACCTCAAACGAGAATTGGAGGTGGGTGCAACATGCACCCGCGTCCAATAATTAATTATTGGAGGCGGGTGGATGTTGCACCCGCCTCCAATTGTCTTTGGAGGCGGGTGCAACATCCACCCGCCTCCAATAGTTAACTATTGGACGCGGGTGCATGTTGCACCCGCCTCCAATTATCTTTCGAGGCGGGTGCAACATCCACCCGCCTCCAATAATTAATTATTGGACGCGGGTGCATGTTGCACCCGCCTCCAAAGGCTTTTCAGGCCCCTTTGGAGAACACCCGCCTCCAAATGGGCGCCTCCTTTAACCATTTTTGTACTAGTGAAATGCAATTCCCACTTCCATAGTTTTAAGTAATTTCATTCACTGATTACTCTAAAGTAGAAATTTTTTGTTTGAAGAGTGATAACAAAACAAAATGCCAAAAAGGCAAATAACTTATTACAATTGGCAATAAATGCAAGCAACTATTTTTCGGGGTGCATTAAAAGAGAAATTCTTCATAGTGCAAGTGATTTCATCTTCTTATGAATTCCAATTCTCTGTAGCCTTCACATTTCCAATGCTTTCTTGCACATTTCCCATAATATAAGGAAAGTTCAGAAAATCCATCTTCATTACTTTAAGAAAATTTTCTAAGGATTCAAATAGATAGAGGTCATCCATCTTTTTTTTTTGGGAAAAGAATTCTATTATAAAACGTAAGGAACTAAGAATCACTTAGTCATTGGATAGGGCATCGCACATGTGATGCCCCCACCATGCACGCAATGTTATTATAATTAGCAAAATGTGTGCAATAAATGTTTCCCTCAAATTCTTGCTATTAAATCCTCTTTAAATCAAATAATACTTGATTTTTAATTTATTAAGCTTTAATCATACATCTTCCTTGTATTCGGCTAGCGATTCTGAAACCGAAACCAAAACCGACCACGAGATGCCTTAAAAATCAATGGCACGTTAACAAAAAAAAAAAATTGGCAGGAGAAAGGCGGATGATCGTAAACAGGTATAAATACTAAATTAATCTTGATTAATTTGGTTCTGTACGTACTTACTTTAATTTCAATAAAGAATATTGATTAATTATAGCTAGCTAATGTTGTTTTAATTTGAAAATTAATTAAAGTACGTAGGATCCTTATTATGTTCCTGTTCATAAGCCCTTGGACTTGACCAACAACAATGTTGCATCTCAATCGAAGGGCAAGGCACGTCGGAAGATCAAAGAGGAGAAGAAAGATGTTCCAATGATGGAAAGGAGAGTGATCCTTGAGGATCTCAACCTCCCTACACTTGTTGTGATTGATCCTGCAACGGTGAAGAGAAGTCCTACGCCTATTTGGTTCCATTTTGTTGCTTCTAAGATCAAGTGAGATATAATTTATATGTTAACTGTTAGATTGAAGATATACATATATATATATATATTGTGAATGAATTTTGTATCATTTTTATATTGCACAAGGGTAGTTTTGCTTCAAACTGTTGAAAAAAGTTACATGCCACGAACACATGATGCCCCCACCATGCACAAAATGTTATTCTAACGAGCAGAATAGGTGCAATAAATATTTAAAATAACTTTCTTTCAATTTTTCCCATTTGGATGATGAATATTTAAAATAACTTTCTTTCAATTTTTCCCATTTGGATGATGGCAGGTGGATTTTCTGGGACAATGTCTTATGGTAGCTGCAATTTTTTACCTATATTAGCATATATGCAATGCCATCGAAGATCATCCGGTCATGGGCTTCTTAGAAAGCTGTGGAGTCCTATCGGAGGACGATTTTCTCAGCTGAGTCGAGCATGGCGTCGTTGTTCTCCAGCGGGTTCCATGGATGAGGGTAAAGATGAAAAGTTGGGGGATGAGAGTGAAGAGATCTTTTATTAGTAGTACTAAGAAAAGGGTCAAATTTTGGGGAAATTATTTTTCAAAATTTCTTTGCCAAACATTTGTTTTCAAAAATAGATTTTTCAAACCATGTTCTTTTGTATGTTTTTGAAAACACGGTAAGAAATAGTTTCTTAGGCTCCAGACCTACTTCGACCATATACAAAGTTGTTAGCAACCACGGCGGAACTACAAACATTTTACTCGAAAGAATCGATGAAGATCTATTTTTCCATATAGACTTCTTTTTTCTTTTTTTTAAGTGATGAATCAGAAAAAAATTCTTAAAAAAGACCTAATGTCAGCATTGAAATCATGCCCAAAATATGTGCATGGTGGGGACGTAAAATGTGCGACACCCTATTTAGAAACTCGTCTGTGGTCCTCTAATTTTTAGAATGTCTTTCTTTGTCCCCTACTTTCTTTATCATGAACTATTTAAATTCTTTTGAAAGAAAGTTATTTAAAGGATGTAATATTGCACGTATTGTGCTCATTGGTAACATTGTGTACATGGTGTGGGCATCCGTTTTAGTTGATTTTCAGTTCCTTGTCTTTTCAAAATATAATATTTTTCAACTCTTCTAGAGGGCGAAGGCAAGGTGCGAATAGGTAACACGTGTTTAAGGCACATCCAGTGGCGGAGCCACGTTGATGGATGGTGGGGCAGTTGCCCACCTCAAATTTTAAAAAACCCACTTAATATAGTATAAAATGTGTAAAATTTAGAAAAATTTGAGTAATTGGCCCACCAAAAATTATAGTAATTAAGGGCAACATTGAAATTAAAAAAATAAAATACAATACTGTATAATTTGTATGCCTAAATTTCATATTCTTCTTAATATCATTGAAAAGTGGTACTTATTTTAGGGGGAAAAAAGAAGAAATGTTAGATAGTGATAACTATTTTAAGGAGAAAAAAGAACAAAACAAATATTGCGTATAAAATTTGTGCTTGTATATAACAAAAATGAAAGTTGTTAAAAAAAAAAAAAGTTATCTTAAATATTTTGCCCCTCCTGACTTCTGGAGCCTAGCTCTGCCACTGGGCACGTCCACAAGTAGGGATGAGAACGAACATGAATATTCACAAACAAGTTCGGGATTAGTACGTTCAGTAATAAACGAACAAGAATATGATCTTAGACTCGACTGAGATTTTGCGGAATATGAAAAAAAAGTGTCCCTAAAACTCTAGTGTTTGGCCATTTAGGGTGTTGATGGCCAAGAACAGTTCGGATAGTACCAAAATTTGAGTTTGTGACCATTTAAGAATTACTTTTGTAGTTTAGAAAAGAAAATAGAATTTCAAGTCAAGAGACAAAACAACATACCAAGCTAAGGGATAAATAAACTACAATATTTATCTTTTGTGATTTTCTTGTGTGGTTTTTATTCATCTCATCTCTTAGTTGTATTATTATACAATTGAGTGTCTTGTATGGTATTTATCATAATACAAATACGCACTCAACAAAGCCTCTTAATTTCTCTCCCTCAAATTAGGAATTATCTATCAAGATTTGGTATCAATGAACCATTCTCGCAGAAATATTTTGCAAATTGCATTGCAACAAAATCTTCCACTTATCTTACCGAAAATCAAAGCACTTCATTACAACTTCCCAAATGCACAATAAGGTTATCCCATTCCATCTAACCATACCTAAACTCGCTTATGCATGTTATTCTTCACTACGAGCAATATTTATTATTTTAACATGACAACGATACATCAGCAGCATAATTCGATACATCAGAGGCTAAACTCAATAGTCAATACATCAGATGTTGTACATAATACACAATACGCCAAGAGCTAAATTCAAAAAATGGGGAAGCTAATTATTTGATGCGTGCATTGTTGGACCTTCATACGCAGGGCCGGTCCTTAAAATTTTGGGGCCCGGAACGATACAATAAAAAAGGCCCCCATTTTTTAAATTTTTTTAAAGAATGAAGTTTTAAAACTTCTTTAGATTAAAAACTATTTATAATATAATATTATTTTGTTTAAAAATTGTCCAAAATTTCTTATTCAATGGATAATTGTCAAACTTTTTAACATTTATTGCAACACAAAAAATTTCAAGTACGCTTTTAACAAATGTAATGCTTTAGAAATTACAGTGATGAAATAAATCACTATCTATCACCATTCTAAGAACAATGAATATTAAAAAATAAATCATTAAATGTAAAAATTTAAAATACACTTTGAACATGTCAATAATTTAACATTTTTAGTATTTGTGCGTGCAAGTCGCACACCCACAATACACACTTCAGAAGTCTCTTTCATCTAAATCAAAATGTAATTATTTGGAGTTTCAGTGTACGGGAAAAAAACATGAGTGAATGTTTAAGGTTTCAATAAAATATTTTAAAAAATGATTGTAATCATGTTAGTTAATAAATCAGTAAACTTTTTGTGTGGTATCAAAAAATACGTGGATCTTGATAAATATATAGATGTAGTACTATAATATTTAGTCCGTCAAATGAATTAATAAAATGTGTTTCATTAAAAATATTGCTCTTGATAAATATATTAATTTAGCAAATATTACATTTTTTGACCTCTAAAATGAATTAATAAATTATGTATAATATTTTATTAAATATATGAAATTAGTGTTATAATATTTGGGCCCTAAAATAAACTATTATATTTTATGGAGTGAGACAATAATCTCTTAAAAATGAATCATTTAACCCTTGAATTTGGCATTGTATAAATTAGCTATGCAATTGCATAGGTCAAATCCAATGGTTGAATGGTCCCTTGAAGAGATTATAATTTTCTCCCTATTTTATATATTATTTAAATAACTAGATGAAATTTTAATATATATATAATTACTAATAAAATATCGGGCCCACAAATTTTTTAGGCCCTGAGCGGTTGCGCATTGGCACTCCCTGAGGGCCAGCCCTGTTCAGACATATTTTCTTCCACTATTATTTTCAAATTTTAGATTGTCGCTTTCATACTTAACGAATTGGCTCTGGTGCAGATTGGTTATGGCACATGGCACTCTTCCTTGATAGTAAATGTTTCTAACTTGCAATGTGGTGAATGCAAAATGGCCTTGTGCTGCTTGAACTACGATAAATTTGGGTTTTATTTGGAAAATTTGACTAGAGTGTTCTTAAACTGCAATTAGATTATTTGTTGAGCATTTTGTTATTTAGAATTGTACCTTTGATGATACTCAAATGTAATTTTACAAAATATGTAGTTTGGAGCCGACTAAAGTTTTTTTTGAGAGGAAAAAAGATGTGTATTCATTGATTAAAGAAGCCAACTTGGTCGTTACTAAGGGGGTGGCTCTTGCGATAGCTAAGTCGATATCTTCGGACTTGCTATAAGATGCTAGGTGATGTGCGATTTCATGAAACATTTTCTATTTCAAAACAGTCATGTTCTGGATGTGCAGAACCTTTGAACCTGTTTTTTAAAAAATATAATAATATATTATGTTGAGAGTGGGATTTGAACACACGTCCTTTCAGATCAAAACTTTAATCTGGCACATTAGACCAACTTGGCCATCTCAACACACACTTTATAGACCAAGTTTTCTATTTAATTTAGAAAACTCATTTGGAAAACTTAAATAGCAATTGAGGACTTGTTGGGTTAATGTCTAAGGGAGTGGATATGGTATGCTTTAATCGAGCACCAAAGATGTACCCCAACAAAGACTTAAAGTTATGCAAAAAACAATTTTCTTCTTAAAATTTGTATTGACACCCTGGCGTGAACAAGATTGTGCGGCCGACGAGGAGGGGAGTGGATGGAGAGGAGATAGGAAAACTGGAAACGGAAAGGAGTCGTGAGAGTTATGTTTTCCTTAAAAACTCAGTTATATCTTTGCTCCCTACATGGTCACTATCTTATAAAAATTGACATTCCCTTCCCTCCTATTCCCCCCCCCCCCCCCCCCCCCACCCACCCCACAAAAGAACTTATTAATTTGCATCCAACTTTAAGGTACATAACTGGTGGATATTTTCCTAGGAAAAAATTTGAGGAAATATGTGTGATCTTCCAATGAGGTACAGAAGAGGGGATCGGCAAATAAATTTTCTATGCAAACAATATACTATGCTAGTTTGTGGGTCCAAATGGCTGAGCATCAAAAAGAAACTGCCCTCTCCTAATTAGAATATTTCTCAAAACCCTAATCCAAAATCTGAATTTCCATAATCGCCATGAAGGATGTTGTCCAGGTTAAAACGGAGCAACCTTCATCGGAAATTCGACGAGAGGAGGATGCATTACCTGGAGAAATCCT
Organism: Leptodermis oblonga; assembly: GCA_016801395.1. Taxonomy (NCBI): domain Eukaryota; kingdom Viridiplantae; phylum Streptophyta; class Magnoliopsida; order Gentianales; family Rubiaceae; genus Leptodermis; species Leptodermis oblonga. Next base: position 7,854,168 of record CM028755.1, read on the forward strand.
GAATAACAGCAGCACTAATGATGTGAAGGTGATCAACGAAGGTGATGGTTGGAGTAATACTAATATGAGACTGATCATGATTCAACCAGCATTTTGAAGCACAAATTAATTACTTAGAATATTTTCCTTCCTTTCTTTTAACCCCCTGATTCTCTAGCTCCATACAAAGGGCTAGTTTAGTTTAGATTGCTACGTTAGGTTTATGTATTTTGCAATAAGGTTAAAGCCATACATCCTTTTGTATAATTCGTGCGACAACGATAGGAAGCTTGAAAGCTCAAGTCCTCTGTTCCTAATCTACCCTCTCTTAGTTATTAAACTTTGTAAGAAGTATAGGTAGTTTTTCTTCAAGCTGTTGAAAAAAGTTACATGGCATCGCATGTGTGATGCCCCCACCATGCATGCAAAGTTATTCTAGTGAGCACAACCTATTCGTGCAATAAATCTTTTAAGAAAAATCTCTTTCAAAAGAAAGAAATTTTTATAACAAAATTGAAATCAAAATCAAAATTGAAATTGCACGTGTGATGCCCCCACCATGCATGCAAAATTATACTATGTAGCACAATATATGCGTGCAATAAATATTTAAAATAACTTTCTGTCAAAAGAAAGTAATTTTTAAAACAAAATAGAAATCAAAATCAAAATTGAAATTGAAATTGAAATTGCACGTGTGATACCCACATCATGCACGCAGTGACGGATCTAGAAAATTATTTGCCTGAGTGATGAGGACATTAATGGGTAAATTTTGGCTAAGAAGCTAGCTAAACTTAACAGTTCGCAGTGAAGCAGAATCATAGTCTCCTTCGTGTCACTCACTGGGAGAAAGCTAAATTGATTGTTGAAACTTGGGACAAAGTTTTCAAATCTGCACCACGTGAACCGCTTGTATCATTCTTATTTTACACAAGGGTAGTGAGTTTGTGAAATGAATTTGGTAAGTTATTTCCTGCAACTCTTCAGAATGCTTGTGATAATGGAGATGGAAGTGGGAAGAAAGCAGCTTCCAGGCTGGTTGATATTGGGAAGAAAGAAAAGTTTCAAAGATGAAATACTGGGGCAAAAATCCTCCATAAAAATCCTGGGCATTGCTGTGCAAAACGCTTACTCTGCCTGTGCAGACAAGGATTTGGGGCAGAAGTTTACTGTAGCATTATTTGACCAACGATTGTAGGTAATGGTGTGGAGTTAGAATTATATACGTGGAAGGATTTTATTAGACAGAAGTGGAATAGATGGGTGGAATAGGTGACCCACTTCTACATGCACGCAATGTCCCCACCATCGAAAAATAAAATTAGAAGATTCAAAATACACTGAAGTGTGTTGGAAAATATTATTTAAACCAAACTTGTATTAATTAGACACACTACTACAGAAATGCTCAAAGAATGCGCCCCTTTGGAGGCGGGTGTACAAATACCCACCTCTAAAGGTGGCTAAATAGAATTTGGAGGCGGGTGAAGGGGTCACCCGCCTCCAATTACCTCCCTAATTGGAGGCGGGTTTTGGCTTCACCCGCCTCCAATTAGGGAGGCAATTGGAGGCGGGTGATGCCTTCACCCGCCTCCAATTGCCCTCCCTAATTGGAGGCGGGTGATACCTTCACCCGCCTCCATTTTTTTTAAATTTTCAATACTAGATCAAAAATTGGCTTTGTTTTGGACTGTTGAAAATAATTTTGAAAATTTATCGAGATTCTAGCGAAGCGAAAAATTAATAGATAATAAAAATCACAAGTTTTAGAAAAAATATATACTTTCGATTTTAATATTAAATACATAAGTATATGTAGCATAGTGGTAAATTTAATGTGAAAGAGTCAAGTGAAACTCCAGGCGCGAGTTCGATTCCTACTAAAGCCATAAAATGAAAAAAAAAGAAATTAAATTTTTTTTACGAGGGGTTATTGGAGGCGGGTGCAGTTTGAATAACAATTAATGGAGGCGGGTGCAACATGCACCGGCCTCCAATAACCATTATGTTTAATGGTTATTGGAGCCCGCCTCCAATAATTGTTATTGGAGTTGCACCCGCCTCCAATAACCCCCAAAAGGGGAGGCGGGTGCGGGCCCTCCAAAGGGAGGCGCCCGCACATGCAGCACCCGCCTCCAATCTCCCCTAGGACCCGCCTCCTAAGGGAGATTCTGGTGTAGTGGCAGTTATATTTGTAGTAGGATTTATTATTTATCTGTTTCCTATTTGGTTCAGTGGTTGTTTTGGGTAACCTAGCTAGTTGTTTTAGGAAATGGTTCTGAATCAGATTAATGGTAGGATTCATGGCTAGTTTAGCCTATAAATAAAGACATTGGGAATCATTGTAATCACAAAGAGATACAGAGATAGATACAAGAGAAACTGAATAGCCTTCGGGTTGTTTCTCGACCAAGCTTCGGCTTAGGTGCGCTGTACAGATTGTGTGCGTGCGAATTTGTTATTGTTCATTATTACAAAGAAGTTTTATTCCTCTGTGCGTTAATCTCTTTAATATTATTTTGGATATATATTGTTTTTATATCCTACAAGTGGTATCAGAGCTAGAAAATTTCTTGTTTGTTAGTGACAGCCGCGCTTTGTGGATAGCATTTCGGAGTGACAGAAAACGTTGGTGGTTCGGCTGCGTAGGGAAGCATTCTGACGTGGGAGAGAAAATTAGCCTTTCGGCTGTGCTAAGGAAAGAAGCCTTCCCTTTGCTTTATTCTTGATTTAGATTCTTTAATCAAGATTTTGAGGAGTTCTCTCATATTCGGTATCATGCAAACTATTTTGTTTGTTTCAGATATTGTAAGATTAATTTGAGACATATCAAATTAATTGTTTCCGGTGATCGCAAATTTGGTTTTTTTGGGAATTGTTTCTCAGTTTCCCTTGGTTTGTGTGTGGCCTAGATTTAGTTCCGTGATTGAGCGAAGTTTGGTTTTCAACTTTGCATCTCTTGAATCAATCTGATTAGAGCTTCGGCATTTGTTTTTTGGCAATTTGGCATTGAAGCCGATTTTTATTGAAGCTTGCGGACTGGGTAAATTTTGAGTTCATTGGAATTATTCGTCTTTGGGATTGTTTTGGCCAGGGAGGTTCTGGAAATTTTTAAAAATAAAAAATAAATGAAGTGGAGATTTTGAGATGTAAATTATGGATTGGAGTGCTTATATTAGACATATTCCAAAGTTAGTTGGGAGACAAAATTACCCTATTTGGATAACGCTGATGGATAATCATCTCGGAGTATTTGGTTTGCAACAATTCATTCAGAAGGAGGTGGCAAATGATACAGATGATGAAACAAAGGAGAAGGTACGTTTGACATTATCTCTCATTCGTCAATGTGTTGATAGTTCAATCTCTAGAAAAATTTGTCATGCGAAAACTGCGAAACAAGCATGGGATATTTTGGTAAAAAGTTATAGAGGAATGGATAAAGCTCGGAAAAATAATATTTAAAATTGAAAAAGACATTTAGAGATAGCAAGAGGAGAAAATGTGAGACAATTGAAGATTATATTAATAGATTGGAGAAAATCCAAGATGAGATGAGATCAAACAGGTATTTTCTCGACGAAGAAACTTTTGTGAATCATGTTCTCAATACATTGCCTACCAAGTTTGATTACTTTGTGGCATTAATAATTGAGACAAGAGATATTTCAAAGTTGTGTCATGAAGAATTGTTAAGTATATTGTTCTTTGATGAAATAAGGATTAATAGCAAGCAATTAGTGATCAAGGAGTTACAATCGCATGTATTCCAAGAAATTGTGTTGAGAATTGTGGATGAAGAAAGTCAAAGTATCATTGAGCAGGAATGTGTCAATGTGAATAAAGGCACTGAAAATGTTCATTTGGTCAAAGAAGAAGAGATTGTTGGTGTTACAGAACAAGAGCGAGAGATTGAAATTGATGATCACGTAGATAAAAGTGATCATGGGATTGTTGAAAGCTCTGTTAAATTGGGGCAGATCAACTGCAGTGAAGTCGACTTCTTATTTGGTGGAGAGTCCAACCAGGTTAAAAATGTGACAGTGGAGCCTTGGATTTGCAAGGACATTGTTATGGTTAACGGTATTGATGAGATTAGTAATGTCGACAGAAAGCTCTATTCTAAAGATGAATGGATAGATATCAGTGAATTCTTTGATCAAATTGGGAAATTTGACGAGATGTGCTCAAAATACAAGTTTATATTCAAATCAAATTTGAAGGAAATACTTCAAATTTGCGAGGTTGTTATTGAAATTTGCAAGGTTGATTGCAAGGTTGACGAGAAGATGAACTCGGATGAAGAAGAATTGGTGTACATGAATAAATTCTTCAATAAAGATGAATTTCCACATAAGATACATGGCACATACAAAAGTGTCTCTACGATGAGATTGAAAGTAGAATTGAAAAACTACTGCAAGATGGTTTCGCATGTTGTCCACACTGTGAAAGAGATTTCAATGGAGATTCAAGCTCGTGATGGCATTGGAGCAGTTTTGATCCAAGTTTGGTTTAAGGGAGGCTATGTTGGAAAATATTATTTAAACCAAACTTGTATTAATTAGGCAATTATATTTGTAGTAGGATTTATTATTTCTCTATTTCCTATTTGGTTTCGTGGTTGTTTTGGGTAACCTAGTTGTTTTAGGAAATAGTTCTGAATCAGATTTTTAGTAGGATTTAGGGATATTTTAGCCTATAAATAAAGGCATTGGGAATCATTGTAATCACAAAGAGATACAAAGATAGATACAAAGATACAGGAGAAACTGAATAACCTTCGGGTTGTTTCTGCACCAAGCTTCGGCTTAGGTGCGCCGCACAGATTGTGTGCATGCGGGTTTGTTTATTGTTCATTATTACAAAGAAGTTTTATTCCACTGTGCGTTAGTCTCTTTAATAGTATTTTGGATATATATTGTTTTTATATCCTACAAAGTGTGCTTCAAGAAAAATGACAAAGAAAGCATTAAATGTAATTCCCACTTCCATAGTTTCAAGTAATTTCATTCACTAATTACTCTAAAGTAGAAATTTTTTTTTGTTTGAAGAGTGATTACAAAACAAAATTGCAAAAAGAAAAATAACTTATTACAATTGGCAATAAATGCAAGTAACTGCTTTTTGGGGTGCGTTAAAAGAGAAATAATTCACCATGCATGTGTGATGTCCCCACCATGCACGCAATGTTATTATAATTAGCACAATGTGTGCAATAAAATTTTCCCTCAAACACTTGATATTAAATCCTCTTCAAACCAAAACCGGCAACGAGATGCCTTAAATATCAATTGCAGGTCAACAAAAAAGAATTGGCAAGAGAAAGGCTGATGATCATAAGTAGGTACGAATACAAAATCAATGTTGATTAATTTGGTTGTGTACGTACTTACTTTAATTTCAATAAGGAATATTGATTAATTATAGTTAGCTAAAGTTGTTTTGATTTCAACATTAATTAAAGTATGAAGGATCCTGATTATGTTCCTGTTCATAAGCCCTTGGACTTGGCCAACGACAACGTTGTGTCCTAATCGAAAGGCAAGGCATCCGACATCAGAAGATCGAAGGGGAGAAGAAAGATGTCGACGATCATCCGATGATGGAAAGGAGAGTGATCCCTGAGGATCTCAACCTTCCTACACTTGTTGTGATTGATCCTGCAATGGTGAAGAGAAGTCCTCTGCCAATTTGGTTCCATTTTGTTGCTTCTAAGATCAAGTGAGATATAATTTATATGTTAACTTTCAGATTGAAGCTATATATAATTCGTAAACATTTCATTCAAGTTGTTATAATTTACTTTTATATATGTGTGTGTGTGTATATATATATATATATATATATATATATATATAACGTTCGGACTCTTCAGGAGAAATGGTAGCACTTTACCTTCGACCGCCTCCTTTCTTCTTGAGGGTCAAGTAAGTCACTTAATTTATCATCTCTAAAAAACTTAATTTTTTGTCTTAGTACGTGTATGTCTAGTGAGGATCACCTGTCCAAAGAATATATTTTCTTTTTCACCATGATTAATATTGCTGATCTTCGTTGGTTGTTTAATTGTTACCACCTGTCCAAAGTGCACTTTTTTAATAATAATGATCTTAGCACGTGATGCCCCCTCCATGCACACAAAATTATTCTATTTAGCACAATGTATGCGTGCAATAAATATTTAAATTAAATAACTTTCTTTCAAAAGAAATTAATTTTTAAATCAAAATTGAAATTGCACATGTGATGCCCTCATTATGAATGCAATGGCGGATCTAGAAAATTATTTTCGAATGGGTTAGAGTAAATTACAATAAATATATTTATATGTGTGTGTGTGTGTGTGTGATGAAACACGAGTCGCCCAAGGAAAGATATTCCGGCGCAACTAGAGAATACCGGGACTTTGTGACCTGGTATTGAACTTTCTTGACCCGGTAACCTTATCAGTTAACCTGAGATAAAGAAGCAAGACACAAGCGGGGCTATCCCCTGTTCCACTCCGACGCTCAAGTCAGTAAGATGATAAGTATGAAGTATAATTCACAAGTGCATAATCTAGTAAGAAATGGCGTACCATGATAAGAAATGACTACCAACTTTATATAGACCTGCTTTGAGATTTGTCCATTGGACCGTCTTTGTAACCGATGTCATAGGTGTAATTGCTTTGTAACCACAGTTGGGTTTAAGGAGGATGTAATGTCTGTCAGGATTTAATTTGCCTGAGTGACAAGGACATTAAATTTGTAAATTTTGGCTAAGAAGCTTGCTAAACTTAACAGTTCACAGAGAAGCAAAGTCACAGTCTCACTGGTGTCACTCACCGGGAGAAAGCTAAATTGATTGTTGAAACATGGGACAAAGTTTTCAAATCTGAACTGCGTGAACTGCTTGTATCGTTCTTATATTGCACAGGGGTAGTTTTGCTTCAAGCTGTTGAAAAAAGTTACATTGCAACGCACATGTGATGCCCTCACCATGCACACAATGTTATTCTAATGAGCACAAATAGGTGCAATTTAAAATAACTTTCTTTCATTTTTTTCCCATTTGGATGATGGCAGGTGGATTTGCTGGGACAATGTCCTATGGTAGCTGCATTAATTTTTTACCTATATTAGCATATATGTAATGCTATCGAAGATCATCCGGTCATGGGTATCTTCGAAATCTGTGGAGTCCTATCGGAGGATGATTTTCTCAGCTGAGTTGAGCACAACGTCGTCGTTCTCCGGCGGGTTCCTTGGACAGGGGTAAAGATGAAAAGCTGGGGGATGAGAGTGAAGAGATCTTGAAAAGGGTCAAATTTTGGATAAAGTGTTTTTCAAACTTTCTTAGCCAAACATTATTTTCGAAAACAGATTTTTGAAACCATGTTCTTTTGTATGTTTTTTTGTTTCTTTTTTTGAAAACTTTTGTATGTTTTTGAAAACATGGTAATGAATAGTTCCTTAGGCTCCAGACCTACTTCGACCATATACAAAGTTGTTAGCAACTGCAGCTGAAATACAAAAATTTTACTCAAAAGAATCGATGAAGATCAATTTTTCCATATAAACTTTTTTTATTTTAAATGATGAATCAAAAAAAAAATTCTCAAAAAAGACCTAATGTCAGCATTGAAATCATGCGCAAAATGTGTGCACGCTGGGGACGTAAAATGTACAACACCCTATGTAGAAACTCGTCATTTTGGTCCTTTAATTTTTAGAATGTCTTTCTTTGTCCCCTACTTTCTTTTATCATGAACTATTTGATTTCTTTTGAAAGAAAGTTATTAAAGGATGTAATATTGCATGTATTGTGCTCATTAGAGTAACATTGTGTGCATGGTGTGGGCATCACATGTGCAATGCCCTCTCCGCTTTACTTGGTTTTCAGTTCCTTGTCTTTTCAAAATACACTATTTTTCAACTCTTCTAGAGGGCAAAGGCAAGGTGAGCATAATGCAAGGTAACACGTGTTTAAGGCACATCCATAAGTAGGGATAAGAATGAATACGAATATTCACAAACAAGTTTGGGATCAGTACGTTCAGTAATAAACAAATAAGAATATGATCTTAGACTCAACTGAGATTTGCGGAATATGAAAAGGGTCCCTAAAACTCAATTAATGTTTGGCCATTTAGGGTGCTGATGGCCAAGAACAGTTCGGATAGTACCAAAATTTGAATTTGTGACCATTTAAGAACAACTTTTGAAGTTTAGAAATGAAAATAGAACTTTTTCAAGTCGAGAGATAAAACAACATAGCAAGCTAAGGGATCAATAAATTACAATATTTATTTTTTTGTGATGTTCTTGTGTTGTTTTTATTCATCTCATCTCTTAGTTGTATTATTATACAATTTAGTGTCTTGTATAGTATTTATCATAATACAAATACGCATTCTAGAAAGCCTCTTAATTTACCTACCTCCAATTAGGAATTATCTATCAAGATTTGGTATCAATTAATTGAATAAAACATTCTTGCAGAAGTATTTGCAAATTGCATTGCAGCATAATCTTCCACTTAACTTACCAAAAATTAAAGCACTTCATTACAACTTCCCATATTCACAATAACGTTATCCCATTCCATTTAAAGAGGGAATCTCATGTCCAACCGTACCTAAACTCGCATATGCATGTTTTCTTCACTACAATCAATATTTGTTACGTTAACATGACAATGATACATCAGCAGCATAACTCGATACATCATAGGCATAACTCAATAGTCAATACATCAGATGTTATACATGATATGCAATACGCCAAGAGCTAAATTCAAAAACTGTGGAGGCTAATTACTGGATACGTGCACTTTCGAACCCTCACACGTGTTTTCTTCCACTATTATTTTCATATTTTAGATTGTCGCTTTCATACTTAACGAAATGGCTCTGGTGTAGTTAGGTTATGGCAGTCTTCCTTGCTAGTAAAAGTCTCAACTTGCAATGTGTTGAATGCAAAATGGCCTTGTGTTGTTTGAACTGTTAGGATTTGTCAGATCTAATTAAGGGATAAGAAGAGCAAAGAGAGAAAACCTTCTAGGGATTTCAATTGAACAAATTTACAATACAATGAACAATATACACAAAGGGGAGTATATGTAGGAACTAGACTAGTCTACCCTTTTCCAACAAGGAAACTAACTACTATTCAATAAGGAAACTACTATTTACATATATCTAACATCCCCCCTCAAACTCATGATGAATCGAGAGATATCAACGAGAGTTTGCTAGTCAAAAAGCAAAACCACGATAACGGATGCTGCAACTAGTGCCATGTTGAAAGTGATAACAAGTGAAGTGACAATCAATCTCAATATGTTTAGTGCGCTCATGAGAGACAGAATTATGAGCAATCTCAATAGCACTTTTGTTATCACAATGCATAGGGGTCGAACCAGAGAGAAAGACGCCTATATCAGCAAGTAACCAAGGCAGCCAAACAATCTCAGCAACAGTGGTAGCCATAGCCTGATACTCAGCTTCTATGGAGCAACGAGAGACAACATCTTGTTTTTTACTTTTCCAAGAGATTAGAGAGTCTCCAAGAAAAATACAAAAACTAGTGATGGATTTACGATCAATACAATTACCAGCCCAGTCAGCATCAGAGTAGGCACAATTCCAAGGAGGAGTATGAAGGAAATAGAAGACTTTGAAATTGAGTACCACAAAGATAGCAGAGAATTCGAAGAACAACTGCCCAATGAATATATGTAGGAGCACCAATGAATTGGCTAACAACATGGACAGCATATGCAATGTCAGACCTGGTGATAGTGAGGTACACTAAGCTGCCAACAATAGTCCGATACAAAGTAGGATCTGGTAAAAGGATGCCATCTGAAGGGGAATATTTGGCATTCATTTCAAGAGGCATATCAGCTATTCTAGCATCAGAGAGATGAGCCTGATTGAGGATAGAGGCAATATACTTGGACTGAGACAAGAGGTATCCTCAAGGAGAGTAAGCAACTTCAATTCCCAAAAAGTATCGTAGGGGACCCAAATCTTTCATTTCAAATTGTGTTGCTAATTCAGATTTCAGTTTAGCAATTCTATGAGTGTTGTCTCCAGTAATGACCATATCATCAACATACAAAGAAAGTAGAATTCGGCCATGAGGAGGGCACCTAATAAACAAAGCAGAATCATGGGAGCTAGCAAGAAAGCCAAGTGAAGTAATCACAGATGAGAATTTCTGAAACCAAGCTCGTGGAGCTTGTTTGAGACCATAGAGAGACTTTTTGAGTTTGCACACTTAACCGGGATAATGTGGAACACTAGGTGAGGGAGATATCCATTTGAGATATGGCCCACTGGCAAACAGAAGCAATAGAAATAAGAGTGCGAATGGTCATCATTTTTGCAACAGGAGCAAATGTTTCCTCATAATCTATACCATATTGCTGAGAAAAACCTTTTGCCACTAGACGAGCTTTATATCACTCAACAGACCCATCAGACTTTGTTTTGATTTTATACACCCAATGTGAACCAATAGCAGTTTTTCCTAGAGGTAGAGAGACAAGATCCCAAGTATCTATTTTGTACAAAGAAGAGAGTTCATCTGCCATAGCTGTCAACCAAAGAGGATCAAGTACAACCTTAAAAGGAAGAAGGCTCAGACAAATTGTGAATAGAATTCAAGAAAGAAGCATAAGCATGAGAGTTCTTTGAGTAAACAAAGTCTAGCAATTGAGTGAACTTACGACCTCGTTATAGGTAATGAGGTGGAGGGTCCACAATCATGGGAGAAGGAGGAGAGGCCATACGGGTAGGAGAGATATCATCAGAAGAGGTACTTGTATTATCAGACTCAGTCCTAGAGTCGCTAGAATCAGAGAGCACATTAGGTGAGACAATATCCAAATCGGTGTGGAATGGATCAATGTGAATGATATCTAACTTTTTTAGATTGTGAGAGTCAGGAGGGATAGAATAAAAATGAATATGTTTAAGAAACACAACATAGAGTTTTCGTGCAAGAGGATCATAACAATGATATCCCTTTCGACCTTCACATAACCAAGAAAGACACAAATGGCGGAACGAGATAACAGTTTACTACGTTCTACATGAGGACGGAGGACAAAAATTGTAGAACCAAAAACTCTCAAGAAAGAATAGTCAAGAGTATGACTATATAATTTTTCAAACGGAGACAAGCCTGCAATAACAGAAGATGCAATTTTATTAATAACATATATGGCAGTAAGAACAAATTCCCCCCCCCCCCCCCCCCCCAAAAAAAACTCATTAGGAATATATGTAGACAAAAGAAAAGAACGAGCAGTTTCAACAATATGTCGGTGTTTTCTTTCAACAACCCCATTTTGTTCAAGAGTATTAGTACAAGAAGATTGGTGGACAGTACCATCAGAAGCAAGTAATTCAAAGAACTAATTAGAAGTATACTCACCACCCAAATCACACCTAAAGCATTTAATGACATCATTATGTAAGTTTTGACTAGGGCACGAAACATTTTGTAAATACCAAAGGATTCAAAACGATTTTTCGTAAGATAGACCCATGTAAACTGAGTGTAATCATCAATGAAAGAGACATAATATCGAGAACCACCTTTGGTAAGCACAGATGATGGCCCCAAACATCATAATGAACCAAGTCAAAAGGTGCAATAGACACAGAAACACTTTTATAGAAAGGAAAAGTAGAAAACTTAGCTAGTTTACAACCACAATAGTTAGATATATCATGAGTTTTCAATTGTCCTAAGACTCCTGTGGATGCTAAGTATTTTAAACAAGAAGAAGAAACATGGCCAAGACACGAATGCCATAAATAAAAACTGGAGGATGATGAACTCAAATGAAACAATGACAAGTCAACACTAGACGCTGCAAGATGTGAAGCTTTCAACTCATCCAAAATGTAGAGTCCACCCTGCCTATGGCCGATCCCAATCAGTTTCTCAGACTGCACCTCTTGCAGATAACAAGCAGTGGAAGAGAACTTAACTAAGAATCTAGAGTCATATAAATGACCAACAGATGCAAGATTCAAGGTTAACCTTGGAATGTAATAAACATTCGATAGAGACAATTGAGGGGTACAAATAGATCCAATGCCATGTGTGGGCATGGGAGTGATATCATCAGTCATAACAAACACAAAAGAATTAGAACATAAATTGATAAAGGAACTAGCATCAAATGACATATGATGAGAGGCTCCTGAGTCTAGGATCCATGTGAGGGAGGAAATACCTGTCGACCCAGATGAAGGCAAACCTTTGTTCGAAGAGGTAGTCAATGCATGTGGCTAGGAGGCCAGAAATCTCTAAAATTGCTCTGCAAGGTCAACTGCAGAAAGGGTAGTTGCATTCCCACTATCAATCATAGGAGCAACAGCTGCAACATTCAATGTGGGAGGCCTGAAGTTCCCTGGGGCTCTATTTCGCAGTTTAGGACATTGAGACTTCCAATGACCTTTTTGCTTGCAAAATTGACATTCATCTTGAAGAGGTTGATGATTGTTGTAGTAGGAAATTCGATGAGGGGTAGCAACATGAGTAGCAACAGGAGTAGTAAAAACAGCTGAAGAATTCCTTTTTCTGAATTCTCTTTCTCAGATTTTGATTTTAGATGAGTTTCTTCAGCCAACAACTCATTAAACACAAAGTCAACTATAGGGAGAGGATTACAATGTAGAATCGATCCTCGTAGTCCCTCAAAGTCCTCATGAAGAGCCATTAAGAATTGAACTAAATGTTGCTCCTCTCTATAGGCAATGTAGGGTTCAAGAACACTAAATTGATCCCACAAATTAGTCATAGTATCATAAAATTCTTGAATAGTCATGTTGCTCTACTGAAGAGAATGAATATCATTCTCCAATTGACACTGTTTAGCAAAATTAGACTGTGTATACAATCTCACCAAGTGATCCTAAACATCTTTTGCAGTGCCACATTTGGCTAATTGAACTCCAATAGATTGAGTAACAGAATTATTAATCCAAGTAATGATTTTTGAATTGTAGGCATCCCAATTCTCCAATTGCTCAGCATATTTATCATCCTTTAAATCAACAGGCTTAACCAAACTACCATCTACATATCCCCACATTCTCTTTCCCTTTAAAAAATTCATCATCACAGCTCCAGTAGGAATAATTTTTGCCATCCAATTGTACACTAATGGGTTGAAGAGAATCATCTTTTTAAGAAGTCATGGCAACAAACTACACAACCAATTTTCAACAAAGATGATAGCCAATGACAAGAACCAACAATTTTTAATAACCCAGCACAGATTATCAAAGTTCACAATCCAACTGATCTGACCATTTTTGGAGTATTATTTTAGCAACTTTAAAGGCAGTTCTCACAGGTTTTTGCCCAAGTTTTTAGTGTTTTATTGTAGATTTGGAGAACAACCCAAATGAAGAGGAAATACGCAAAAGCGGGGATTTTGGAGCATGAGGTGTTCGGTCATAGTGTCAACATGGATTGCGGCCCAAAAAGGTAGAAATCCAAAGCCCATTGGAGCAACTAAAGTTATAGAAGAATCCAGAAATTACTGCCATAAAAGTGAAAAGTTGAAGATAAAAGGAAATCTCCAAAAGCAAGATAAGGATCGGTTCTTTCTTTCTCTGGAGTGATTTGCTGCCTTTTCAAAAGGGTGATTTACTTCCTTAAGTGATAAGTGATAAGGATTGATTTATTTCCTTAAGTGAGGAGATCTTTGATTTACTTCCCTTTTGCTGAAAGATGATTATCTCTATAAATAGGGGTACTCTCGTAGGTAGAATTACATTCAGTTTTCATTCAGTTCGTAAGTTGAGATTTTGCTTTAGTTTTGATAGAGTCAGCATATCACGATACATTATTCTAGCAGATAGTTCTATTTTGTTTGAGAATTCCATCCGGCAGGCTACCTATTGCCCAGACAGGAAGAGTCTCCAGTAGCAATTTTTAGTAAAGTATTTCTTTTTCTTATTCCATCCTTGCTTTCATTCCATAGTTGTTTTAATCTTTATTCATGAGATGCTTAATTCTATGAGTAGCTAAATCCTTTATTCTAGTATTATGTGAGAAACCTTAACCATTGCAAGTATGAAACCATGAATTCCAGTCTAATTAACTCGTTTCATAATTGCCTGTGTTTATATGTCTAAAAACTACGGTCATATTAAGTTTATCTCTTTAATAAAGATCTGGTAGGGTCAGTGAGTGGCACAACTACCAGCCGATTAGTACAAGTATAATTAGGTAGTAATCTCTTGAGCATCATCAAGAGGAGTTACTGGTTTTGGGTTCTTCTGATTCTTAATGCTTCTAGATTAGTTAATATGTTGATTGTGGAACTCACGACTTGTTAATTAAACTAGATAGGGAAATAACCTTGATTGTGGGAACTCACTGGGGTTATCAATTAATTAAGGGAGAATTGGATTATGATTGTAGGAACTCACGGTAATCTATAACTGAAACGACATAGGATAATTAGACAGTAAAAAAGGGTTTATGATTGCATGCATACGGTTAAGGTGGATTGCATAATGCTGCAATATCTCTTTAATTGATTTTTAATCTGTTTGCATATTTAGTTGAATTCATATTTCATATTTCTACAAATTCAATGTCTCTAGGAGACACAAAAGGTGACTACTAGTCAAGTTTGGTTAAATTGCATGTTAATTTAGAATTTGTGTTGAAATTTCTGTCTCTGTGGATCGACCCTGTACTCTGATGTGCTACGTTTTATATATTTAGCTTAATTGGTGCAGGTTTTAACAATATTTTTACTGCATTTGATAGTTCTACGATAGGTTTATCACCAACACACAAAATCAATAGGATTAGAAGAATCAAAAATAGAGAAGCCAAAGAGAGTACCCCAAATCGCATAAGGAACACAAATTGCGACCAGCCAAAAATATCTACCGCCGTTGCCCAAGGAAGGAGAAGAAACAGTTGCCAAAAGAAGAACCAGTAACCAAGAAAAGAAAAAAAAAAACCCAAATCCGCTGCCACCCTAGAACCCAAATCGCAACTGCCGCGAAAGAAAACTGCAAAATCGCGGTCAAAAATTGAAGTTGGATCCGTGAAAGCTATGGTATGATTGAAGTTGGGCTCTGATACCATGTTTGGATTTGTCAGATCTGATTGAGAGAGAAGGAGAGCAAAGAGAGAAAACCTTCTAGGGATTTTAATTGAATAAATTTACAATACAATGAACAATATACACAAAGGGGAGTATATATAGGAACTAGAAAAGTTGACCCTTTTCCAACAAGGAAACTAACTAGTATTCAATAAGGAAACTACTATTTACATATATCTAACATGAACTACGTCAAATTTGGGTTTTCTTTGGAAAATTTAACTACAATGTTCTTAAACTGCAATTAGATTATTTGTTGAGCATTTTGTTATTTAGAATTGTACCTTTGATTATACTCAAATGTAATTTTACAAAATATGTAGTTTGGAGCCTACTAAAGTTTTTTTGAGTGGAAAAAATACGTATATTCATTGATTTAAAGAAGCCAACATGGTCGTTACTAATGGAGGTGGCTCTTGCGATAGCTAAGTCGATATTTTCGGACTTACTATAAGATGCTAGGTGATGTGCGATTTCGTGAAACATTTTCTATTTCAAAACAGTCATGTTCTGGATGTGCAGAACAGACTAAAATCTTAATCTAGCACCTTAGACCAACTCGGCCATCTCAACACATTAACCTTATTGACCAAGTTTTCTATTTAATTTACAAAACTCATTTTGAAAACTTAATAGCAATTGAGGGCTTGTTTGGGTTAATGTCTAAGGGAGTGGATATGGTATGCTTTATCTAGCACTAAAGATGTACCCCGACAAAGAATTAAAGTTATGCAAAAAAAAAAAAAAAAGTTTCTTCTTAAAATTTGTATTGACACCCTGGCGCGAACAAGATCATGCTGCCGAAGACGAGGGGAGTAGATGGAGAGGAGATAGGGAAAACTACAAAAGGAAAGGAGTCGTGAGAGGTTTGTTTTCCTTATAAACTCAGTTATATCTTTTGCTCCCTAAATTGTCACTATTTTATAAAAATTGACATATCCCCCCCCCCCCCCCCCCCCCCCCACGGAACTTATTAATTTGCATCCAACTTTAAAGTACAAGCCTGGTGGATTTTTTTCCTAGGAAAAAAATTGAGGAAATAGGTGTAATCTTCCAATGAGGTACAAAAGAGGGGATATGGTAGAGCATCGCTCGCCCTAACAAAAGATAGTAAATTACTACCAGACCTGCAAAACAGCAAAGATTAGCACAGGGGAAAGCATGGTCGAATCCACGGGGAACGGAGTGATTATTATCCTTAAACCTACTAATTTCAAGCAATTGTTTTTGGTTAGCAACCACCTTTGTGCACCGGAGTGCCTTGTAGAGTCACCTATGATTATTAAACTAGAATACTAAATAGAGAGATTAATTTATCAAATTATTAAAGCAATCCAGCAACATGTAACTATACAATAATCTCATGCATCAATCACAAACTCAATAATATATTAATTAGCATGTATCAAGCAGTTATAGATTACCGTGAATAAGCATAGACATAACCTAATTCCCCTTTATTTATTAACAACTACCATGAATAAGCACAGACATAATTGTACTCTAATTAATATAGAACATGCCGGAAAAGTCGCCAACCATTAAATATACCAACAGTATTAATAATTAGGGAAACTTGATTCTAGTTATTCTTACCCAAGTCACCAGTTCAGAATTACTAACCCTTTACCCTTCATTACCTAACGGTACTTCACCACTAATTAACCTATCCACTAAATGACATGAAGTAGTCTTACATGAAGTAGTGAGACGGAATATTAATTACGAACAATTTGGTTTCATGACATGCTCAGATTAATTGCTATTTACATTATGCTGGATCTGAGAATTTAGCTACTCATATTAACTAAACTAATTAAACAATAATGAAATAAGTAAGACATAATAATAAACTAACTAATAAAATAATACTTCTAATTAGCTACTCACCGAAAGTACTACTTGCGTATATTAACCAAACTAATATGGTAACTCTACTGCAACTTCTGGATTCAATCAATAATTAAACCAACTAATTGATAAACTAATTAACTAACACTACCAATAACCTACAGCACCGAAAAGAAACAAACTAACGGAAAAGGAAAAATACCACTTGATTATTCTCAATCCAAAGTCTGCCGACGGAAACTTCAAACAAATTGCATGCATGCAAATATCAAAGTAATACTACGGGACCTTGACCAATTGATTGATTAATTAACTAACTACCCAACATGCATAAAATCAATCCTATCGGAAGCGAACAGCAAAACAATGAAAAGAGGGAAAAGTACTACTTGATTGAAGAAATTGTTACCGACGGATGAATGAATCCAAATGCCGAAAAAAATGCTTAGCAATCCGAGAACAGTATCAAAGCTACGCTGCTGCTTATCTACCTACGGGAATTAAACTAAAATTCGAGATGAATCCAAATGAATAATCCTGTTAGTGTATAGATTAGCCCAATGGGCTGTTAGTGTATAGATTAGTCCAATGGGCTTAACCCAGTATCCTACTTGTACTACTTGTACTATTGTACTACTTGTACTACACCTAGTGTACTACTTGTACTACACTTAGCCTATACCTAGTCTATATATAGGCTCTCCTTGTACAATGTTAGACACACAATAAAATCATTGTTCAACAAATCTTTTCTTTTATATTTTTATCATGGTATCAGAGCCATTGCTCTAATTCTTTTGGTTCCTGTGGATATTTCCGGCGTTCTTCCGCTGCCCTCATCTTCATCCGGTAATCCGGTCAGAAGAATAGTCCCGCCGTCACGCCCACAACTCTTTCCAGAACTCGGTCTCCCACGCGCCCAACACGCGCCGACAGCCGGTTCTGTGCCTGACACCACGCGCCTTCACGCGCCTCGAGTCGCCTCTGCACCACCAGCGCACGTCTGCCACTTCAGCAAACATGTCATCATCTGACCATGTATTGGCTACACCATCTCCACAGCCTCCCATTGCTGCATTCACTGCTCCTCCACGGATAAACTCTGGGCGTCCCACCTCTCAGTCTTCCAAAGGTATTCGCTGTGAGTTTTGCCGTCTAAAGGGCATGACATCTCCGTTTGTCGCAAACTGCAGAAATTTATGCAAGAGCAGAATAAAGCTTCTCTTCCTCGGGCAGCTGCTGTATCTCCTTCTGATCCATCGGTTCCTACCGGTCCACCTTCGACTTCCTCACTTACTACGGCTGATATTGAGGCAGTTGTTCAACAGGTTTTATCCCGTACTTCCACTGCCCTATCTGTCACCTCAGGTAACCATTCTTGGTTTTTTGATACTGCTTGTTGTAACCATATGACTCCTGATGAATCCCAATTTTCTGATAAGGCACTCTTAGAACATCCAATCACCATTTACACTGCTGATGGAACTCCTATGCCTGTTAGTCATAAAGGAACAATCTCTTCTCCTTGTTTATCCCTTAGTGACACTTTTCATATCCCAAAGTTATCCCTCAATTTGCTGTCTGTTGGCCAACTTTGTGAATTAGGCGTAGATGTTCTCTTTACTAATCATGGTGTGGAAGTGCAGGATCCCCGGACAGGTCAAGTTCTTGGGACAGGCCGTAAGGTTGGTCGCATGTTTGAGGTTCATGACCTGAAAATTCCTTCCCGAGTCGTTTCTGCAGCTGCTGCCACTATTACCTCCTCACCTGATCTATGGCATGCTCGTCTTGGTCATCCATCCTTATCTGGTCTTCAGCTGTTGGCTTCTCAAGGTCATTTAGGTTCGGTTCAGTTTCAAAAATTTGATTGTACTTCTTGTCATTTTGGCAAACAAACAAAATTGCCCTTTAATAATAGTGACTCCTTTTCTTCCGCACCCTTTGATCTTATACATTCTGATATTTGGGGTCCTGCACCTGTTCCTACTGAGGGGGGATCTAGATATTTTGTCATATTTGTGGATGATTTTTCTCGATATACTTGGATTTATCTGCTTCATCATAGGTCTGAACTTGTGTCTGTTTATCAAACATTTCATAAAATGATTCAAACACAGTTTAATCGCACTGTCAAAGTTTTTCGATCAGATAATGCTCAAGAATATAATGATAAGTCTTTCCTATTCTTTTTAGACAATCATGGTACCCTTACTCAGCGGTCTTGTCCTTATACCTCCCAACAAAATGGTCGTGCAGAACGAAAACATCGTCACATTCTTGATGTTGTCCGTACCCTTCTCATTTCTGCCCTCACTGCTGTATACACCATTAATCGCATCCCTTCACCAACTACACACAACAAATCACCATTTGAGCTTCTCTATGGTCAAACCCCTGACTACTCATCTCTTCGGGTTTTTGGTTGTGCTTGCTTTGTCTCTCTTCCTACTCATGAACAACAAAGCTCCAACCTCGTGCTCGTCTCTGTTGTTTCCTTGGTTATGGTGTATCTCAAAAGGGATTTCGCTGCTATGATCCCATTTCTCGTCGTCTTCGTGTCTCCCGTCATGTTGAGTTTTGGGAACATCGTCCTTTTACGAGTCTCCAGCAGTTTCCTGCATCCTCTTCCTCCGAGTCTCCCATTTTTACTGATCTTCTTCTCCCTCTCTATCCTAAACTTGTGGAGGATTCTTCAACATCGGCTGCCTCTCCAGACGACTCATCTACGGTTCTGTCCTCGGCACATGACCTGCCTGTCTTGGATCCTGTGGCACCACCATCTCCTGAATCTCTTGATGGTCCAGAACTTCGTCGTTCCACTCGGGTAAGCATTCCTCCCTCTTATCTCTCTGATTATCACTGCTCTTTTGCCCTTGCCACCCTCTATGAACCTCGCACCTATCGTGAGGCACATACTGACCCTCTTTGGCAGCAAGCTATGAATGATGAACTAGATGCCCTTAATAAAAATCACACTTGGGATATGGTTGATTTGCCTCCTGGTCAGACTGTAGTAGGTTGTAGGTGGGTCTACAAGATCAAGACCAAGGCTGATGGATCTGTTGAACGCTACAAGGCTCGCCTAGTTGCCAAGGGTTTTACCCAACAGTATGGCATTGACTATGAGGAAACATTTGCTCCTGTTGCTCGCCTTACATCTGTCCGCTGTCTCATTGCTGTAGCTGCTGTTCGCCGTTGGCCTCTTTATCAAATGGACGTGAAAAATGCTTTCCTCAATGGTGACCTTAATGAAGAAGTGTACATGCAACCACCCCCTGGTTATCCACATTTAGGCAGTCAAATTTGTCGTCTTCGTCGTGCTCTTTATGGCCTCAAGCAGGCTCCTCGAGCTTGGTTTGAAAAGTTCAGCTCAGTTGTTGCTCAGCAGGGTTTCACGTCGAGTCCTCATGACACTGCTCTCTTCGTTCGCAAATCCTCTGCTGGTATCACTCTTGTTCTTCTCTATGTTGATGATATGATTATTACTGGAGATGATTCTGCAGGTATCCGCTCTCTCCAGTACTTTCTCAGTCAGCATTTTGAGATGAAAGATTTGGGCACTCTCAGCTATTTTCTTGGGCTTGAGGTTACCTCATCCTCTGATGGATACTATCTTTCCCAAGCTAAATATGCTTCTGATCTTCTCTCCAAATCCGGTATCACTGACAACAAGACTGCTTCCACTCCTTTGGAATATAATGCCAAGCTCACACCCTTAGACGGTGAACCTTTATCTGATGCTACTCGCTATCGTCAGCTGGTTGGTAGTCTAATCTATCTCACTGTTACTCGTCCCGATATTTCACATGCTGTGGGTATGGTTAGTAAATTCATGGATGCCCCTCGTTCTGTTCACTATGCTGCTGTTCTTCGGATACTCCGATATGTCAAGGGTACACTTTATCATGGTCTCCACTATTCCTCTCAGTCTTCACTTGAGCTTCATGCTTATTCAGATGCGGACTGGGCTGGTGATCCGACTGATCGATGCTCTATCACAGGCTTATGTTTCCTGTTGGGTACTTCTCTTGTCTCATGGCGTAGCAAAAAGCAGGAAGTTGTTTCCCGTTCCAGTACTGAGGCTGAGTATCGTGCCCTTGCCGATACCACCTGTGAGCTTGTCTGGCTGCGCTGGCTCTTGGCTGACATGGATGCTCCACAACCCATTGCTACTCCTCTTTATTGTGACAATCGTAGTGCTATCTACATTGCTCATAATGATGTCTTCCACGAACGTACCAAGCACATTGAGATCGACTGCCACATTACTCGCATGCATCTCAAGAAAGGCACTCTCAAGTTATTCTCCATATCATCTGCTGACCAGCCTGCTGATATTTTCACCAAATCTCACCCACCTGGTTGTCTTCGAGATCTTATATCCAAACTCCAGTTGGCTTCCTCCTTGCCACCTTGAGTTTGAGGGGGGATGTTAGTGTATAGATTAGCCCAATGGGCTGTTAGTGTATAGATTAGTCCAATGGGCTTAACCCAGTATCCTACTTGTACTACTTGTACTATTGTACTACTTGTACTACACCTAGTGTACTACTTGTACTACACTTAGCCTATACCTAGTCTATATATAGGCTCTCCTTGTACAATGTTAGACACACAATAAAATCATTGTTCAACAAATCTTTTCTTTTATATTTTTATCAAATCCTATACTAACTCTGTCCATTTAACTATTAAGGTAGTAGAATTAAAAGAGGAATAATGTATCATGGTAGGAATAAAATTCCTACAAGTGTCACAAGTCGACTTAAACTAGGAAACACAGTTCCATAACTCTTCGTTACTTACATCAGAAGTAACTTAGATCTGGCATGTGAATTAATTCCTTCTGGGCTCTTTCTCTTCAGACTCGGTCGTGCTCCCTTTCTATTGGGCCTATTCGTGTGTCATGAACCCAATAGAAGAAATAGGAAGAACCCGTAACAGCTTCTCTACTACGCAGATGGCCCGTTGGGCTGTCGGAACTTCATTTCTGCCTTCTTTTGCAGTCCTCCTACACATCACAACTCGTCACCTAAACCTACATAATTCATCACAAATAACTGCAAATACCTATGAGATCTGCAAATTTAAACCTTACAAATAAACAATGTAAAGACACACATCAGGATCGACAAATAAATTTTCTATGCAAACAATATACCATGCTAGTTGTGGATCCAAATGGCTCAGCATCAAAAAGAAACTGCCCTCTCCTAATTAGAATATTTCTCAAAACCCAAAACCCTAATCCAAAATCTGAATTTCCATAATCGCCATGAAGGATGTTGTCCAGGTTAAAAAGGAGCAACCTTCATCTCAAATTCGCCGAGAGGAGGAAGCATTACCTGGAGATCCTAAATAACCGCAACACTAATGTTGTGAAGGTGATCAACGAAGGTGATGGTTGGAGTAATACTAATACGAGACTGGTCATGATTCAACCAGCATTTTTGAAGCACAAATTAATTACTCAGAATATTTTTCCTTCCTTTCTTTGAAACCCCTAGTTCTCTAGCTCCATACATAGAGCTAGTTTAGTTTAGATAGGTTTATGTATTTTGCAATAAGGTAAAAGCCATAAATCCTTTTGTGTAATTCGTGAGATAACGATAGGAAGCTTGAAAGCTCAAGTCCTCCAGTCCTAATCTACCCTCTCCTAGTTATTAAACTTTGTAAGAAGTATAGGTAGTTTTTCTTCAAGCTGTTGAAAAAAGTTATATGGCATCGCACATGTGACGCCCCCACCATGCATGCAAAGTTATTCTAATGAGCACAATGTATTTGTGCAATAAATCTTGTAAAAAAATTCTCTTTCAAAAGAAAGAAATTTTTATAACAAAATTGAAATCAAAATCAAAATTGAAATTGCACGTGTGATGCCCCCACCATGCACACAAAATTATTCTATTTAGCACAATATATGCATGCAATAAATATTTAAAATAACTTTCTGTCAAAAGAAAGTAATTTTTAAAACAAAATAGAAATCAAAATCAAAATTGAAATTGCACGTGTGATGTCCACATCATGCACGCAGTGACGGATCTAGAAAATTATTTGCCTGACTGATGAGGACGCTAATGGGTAAATTTTGGCTGAGAAGCTGGCTAAAGTTAACAGTTCACAGCGAGGCAGAATCATAGTCTCCTTTGTGTCACTCACTGAGAGAAAGCTAAATTGATTGTTGAAACACGGGACAAAGTTTTCAAATCTGCACCGCGTGAACAGCTTGTTTCATTCTTATATTGCACAAGGGTAGTGAGTTTGTGAAATGAATTTGGTAAGTTATTTCCTGCAACTCTTAAGAATGCTTATGATAATGGAGATGGGAGTGGGAAGAAAGCAGCTTCCAAGCTGGTTGATATTTGGAAGAAAGAAAAGTTTCAAAACCTTAAAAGATGAAATACTGGGGGAAGAATTCTCCACTAAAATCCTGGGCATCGCTCTGCAAAACGCTTACTTTGCCTATGTGAACAAGGATTTGGGGCAGAAGTTTACTGTAGTTTTATTTTACCGACGATTGTAGGTAATGGTGTGGAGTTAGAATTATAAGATTCAAAACAGACTGAAGTGTGCTTCAAGGAAAATGACAAAGAAAGCATTAAATGCAATTCCCACTTCCATAGTTTTAAGTAATTTCATTCACTGATTACTCTAAAGTAGAAATTTTTTGTTGTTTGAGTGATTACAAAAACAAAATGAAAAAAAGGCAAATAATTGTTTACTATTGGCAACAAATTCAAGCAACTGCTTTTCAGGTTACGTTAAAAGAGAAATTCTTCATAGTGCAAGTGATTTCATCTTCTTATAAATTCTGATTCTCTGTAGCCCTACCATTTCTTATGCTTTCTTGCACATTCCCATAACATAAGGAAAGTTTTGAAAATCCATCTTCATTACTTTAAGAAAATTTTCTAAAGATTCAAACAGATAGAAGTCATCCATCTTTTTTTCGAGAAGAATTCTGTTATAAAAAGAAGGAACTAAGAATCAGTTAGTCTTCGGCGATCCCCCCACCATGCACGCAATGTTATTATAATTAGCAGAATGTGTGCAATACAATTTTCCCCCAAACTCTTGATATTAAATCCTCTTTGAATCAAATAGTACTTGATTTTTAATTTATTCAGCGATCCTGATTATGTTCCTCTTCATAAGCCCTTGGACTTGACCAATAACAACGTTGTATCTCAATTGAATGCAAGGCGGCCGACGTCGAAAGAGCAAAGAGGAGAAGAAGATGTCGATGATCATCCGATGACAGAAAGGAGAGTGATCCTTGAGGATCTCAACCTTCCCACACTTAATGTGATTGATCCTGCAACGGTGAAGAGAAGTCCTACGCCAATTTGGTTCCATTTTGTTGCTTCTAAGATCAAGCGAGCTATAATTTATACGTTAACTTTCAGATTGAAGCTATATATAATTCGCAAACATTTCATTCATGTTGTTATAATTTATATATATATATATATATATATATATATACATATAACGTTCTGACTCTTCAGGAGAAATGGTAGCACTTTACCTTCAACCGCCTCCTTTCTTCTTGAGTGTTGGTCCCTCAACTTGACTCTCATTACACTTTTAGTCCCTTAACTATTGAAACTCGTACTTTTAGTCCCTTAACTATCACTTATTCAATATTTCACAAGGTTACCGGTCATTTGGGGTCAAAATAAAAAACTTATAAAATATTTGGACCAAATCATAATAAATAAAAACTTTAAAATTAGAAAAAAAAACAAAAAAAGCTCTTCTTTTTCTTTCCCCCGGAGGTGGTCAAGCAAGCAAAGCCGCTGGATTCTTCGTCTGATTTCTCTCCCGCCGCCGCCGTCTACAGGGCGTGATAATGGGTTCTGCCATTGCCGCCTCCTCCTCCTTCTTCTTCCTCATCTACTCACCAGATTTTTCAATTTCGGAGCCTAGGTCGTACGCGATTATCGGTCGCTGGAGCTTTCGCGATTAGGCTTTTTTTTCTTCTTTTTTTTGCTTCTTCTTCATCATCATCATATGGAACAAGAAAGAGAAAGAAAGAACACAAGGAAAACTCTAATAGAGAAATTTCCTCAGTTCAAAGCATTCCGGTCAGAACCAAGAGAAATTCAAGAGCTGTTGGTTTTTCTACGAAATTGCAAAAGCATAACAAAGAGGGGCAACCACCCTTCAATAAATCCCATCACTCTGTTTGCCTCATTATCCAGAGAGCTCATATTTAATTAGACCCAGATGGAGAGAGGCCTCACATGCCTGACCATTGCTCAGAATTGAAATAATCATCACGGTCTTACGCGAGGAAGAGGACATTAATGAAATCCAGAAATCTTATTCGCTTCAGCCCTTGTTGCCTCATTCTTCTGAGCTGAAAATTAAGGCGCCGTTCAGAACTCCGGGGGAGGAAAGTAAACAGAGAGTCAACGTTCCGACAGAGCTCCGGAGAGGGAGAAACTCTCCATTCCTCTACACTCTTTCTTTACGGGTTTGATAACCCAAAACTGGTTGCTTTTTCCTTTTGTTTGCAGAAAAAGTTTTTTTTTTTTTTATTTTTTTTTAAGTTTTAAATTATTATGATTTGGCCCAAAACTTTTAAGTTTTTCAATCGTGTCCAAATTACCGTTGACTTCTTTAGTCAACCGGTTGCTTGCCGGTAAGAGGGACCAAAAAGGTGAAAAAATGATAGTTATGGGACTAAAATTGCGAGTTTCAATAGTTAAGGGACTAAAAGTGTAACGAGGGTCAAGTTGAGGAACCAAAAATGCGATTTTCGCTCATTTAATGTATCATCTCTAAAAAACTTAATTTTTTGTCTTAGTACATGTAGGTCGAGTGAGGATCACCTGTCCAAAGAATAAATTTCTTTTTCAGCGTGATTAATCATGAGGGTCTTCATTGTTGTTTAATTGTTACCACCTGTCCAAAGTGCACTTTTTTAATCATGATGATCTTCGCACGTGTGATGCCCCCACCATGCACCCAAAAAAATTTTATTTAGCACAATGTATGCGTGCAATAAATATTTAAAATAACTTTCTTTCAAAAGAAATTAAGTTTTAAAACAAAATTGAAATTACACATGTGATGCCCCCATCATGCACCCAATGGCGGATCTAGAAATTTGTTTTTGAATGGGTTAGAGCAAATTACAATAAATATATATATGTGCGTGTGTGTATGTGTGATGAAACACCATTCGCCCAAGGAAAGATATTCCGGAGCAACTAGAGAATACTGGGACTTTGAGACTTGGTAACCTTAACAGTTGACCTGAGATAAAGAAGCAAGACACAAGCGGGGCTATCCCCCTGTTCCATTCCGACGACCAAGTCAGTAAAATGATCAGTATGAAGTATAATTCACAAGTGCATAAGCTATAAGAAATGGCATACCTTGATAAGAAATGACTACCAACTTTATATAGACTTGCTTTGATATTTATCCGTTGGATCGTCTTTGTAACCGATGTCATAGGTGTAATTGCTTTGTAACCGTAGTTGGGTTTAAGGCGGATGTAATGGCTGTCAGGAATTAATTTGACTGAGTGACGAGGACATTAAATTGGGAAATTTTGGCTGAGAAGCTTGTTAAACCTAACAGTTCATAGAGAAGCAAAGTCATAGTCTCGTTGGTGTCACTCACAGGGAGAAAGCTAAATTGATTGTTGAAACATGGGACAAAGTTTTCAAATCTGAACCGCATGAACCGCTTGTATCATTCTTATATTGCACAAGGGTAGTGAGTTGGTGAATTAATTTTGTGTCATTCTTATATTGCACAGGAGTAGTTTTGCTTCAAGCTGTTGAAAAAAGTTACATGGCATCGCACATGTGATGGCCTCACCATGCACACAATGTTATTCTAATGAGCACAAATAGGTGCAATAAATATTTAAAATAACTTTCTTTCATTTTTTCTCATTTGGATGATGGCAGGTGGATTTTCTGGGACAATGTCTTATGGTAGTTGCATTAATTTGTTTTACCTATATTAGCATATATGCAATGCCATCGAAGATCATCCGGTCATGGGCATCTTCGGAAGCTGTGGAGTCCTATCGGAGGACGATTTTCTCAGCTGAGTCGAGCATGGCGTCGTCGTTCTCCGGCGGGTTCCACGGACGAGGGGTAAAGATGAAAAGTTGGGGGATGAGAGTGAAGAGATCTTTTATTAGTAATATTAAGAAAAGGGTTAAATTTTGGGGAAATTATTTTTCAAAATTTCTTTGACAAATATTGTTTTCAAAAATAGATTTTTCAAACCATGTTCTTTTGTATATTTTTGAAAACATGGTAATGAACAGTTTCTTAGGCTCCATACCTACTTCAACCATATACAAAGTTGTTAGCAACCACGGCTGAACTACAAAAATTTTACTCGAAAGAATCGATGAAGATCGATTTTTTCATATAGATGTTTTTTTTTTTTTTTTTAGTGATGAATCAGAAAAAAAAAATTCTTAAAAAAGACCTAATGATAGAATTGAAATCATGCGCAAAATATGTGCATGGTGGGGACGTAAAATGTGCGACACCCTATTTAGAAACTCGTCATTTTGGTCCTTTAATTTTTAGAATGTTTTTCTTTGTCCCCTACTTTCTTTTATCATGAACTATTTGATTTCTTTTGAAAGAAAGTTATTCCAAGGATGTTATATTGCACATATTGTGCTCATTAGAGTAACATTGCGTGCATGGTGTGGGCATCGCACTCTCCGCTTTAGTTGATTTTCAGTTCCTTGTCTTTTCAAAATATAATATTTTTCAACTCTTCTAGAGGGCGAAGGCAAGGAGCGAATAATGCAAGGTAAGACGTGTTTAAGGCAGATCCACAAGTAGGGATGAGAACGAACACGAATATTCACAAACAAATTCGGGATCAATACGTTCAGTAATAAACGAACAAGAATACGATCTTAGACTCAACTGCGATTTGCAGAATATGAAAAAAAGTGTCCCTAAAACTCAAGTAGTGTTTGGCCATTTAGGGTGCTGATGGCCAAAAACAGTTCGGATAGTACCAAATTTTGAGTTTGTGACCATTTAAGAACTACTTTTGAAGTTTAGAAATGAAAATAGAACTTTTTCAAGTCGAGAGACAAAACAACATAGCAAGCTAAGGGATCAATAAACTACAATAATTAGTTTTTGTGATGTTCTTGTGTCGTTTTTATTCATCTCATCTCTTAGTTGTATTATTATACAATTGAGTGTCTTATATAGTATTTATCATAATACAAATACGCACTCTAGAAAGCCTCTTAATTTATCTCCCTCCAATTAGGAATAATTCCTCATTTGTAATAATTGTAACGAACTCCATACTCCGTAGCGAATCCTCCATGTTTCAATGTAGGAAAAAAGTTGACCACTCACGGGTTGAAATTTTCTACAATTGTGTGACTAAAGCCCAAAGAGATTCTACTTTAATGTATGAAGGAAGCTATGATCAAGATTAATGTACAATTAATTAATTATAGATTGAATGGGAAAATGAAAATGGCGGAAAAAGGAAAGCATTATCTTAAAAGTCAGGCAGGCAGGATTCAAAGTCGATATGCAAGTTTTTTTTTTTTTTTTATATCGAATATGCAAGTTTGATCGAATGTACTCCAAAAAAAATTTCATTCAAAATTTTGAAGATTTTTTTGTTCCAGTTGTTAAAATGACATAATTTCATTTAAAATTTTATATTGAAACCAGGTCATTTTAACACTAAAATAATCTAAACAAAGAGAGTCAAAACTACCCACATACTCTCTCTCTCTCTCTCTCTCTCTCTCTCTCTCTCTCTCTCTCTCTCTCTCTCTCTCTCTCTCTCTCTCTCTCTCTATAGGTACTCTTCGATGCAGCGGGGACGAGACGATGTGACATACTACGATCACGTACAGAAGTGCTGCCCTTCGTCTCGGCAATATGGAACCTCTCAACAGCTCCCGTTTTTTTATGGGGTCCTATCGGGATAGGTAGGCCCAAGCCTTTCCCCTCCCCCATAAGACCCTCTTTATCTTTCCCCCTCAGGAAAGATAAATAAGAGAAGAAAGGATAATTTTTTCTTTCATGTGAACGGCCCTATCTTGTATCGAAAGGTTTTTCGTGCTATACACCACGTTGAGAAAGACCAACTTCCTATGTACCGTACTCTTTCCTTAGCGGCCTCGAAAGGGGGGTCCTCCTTATGATGCTACTATGGGGGGCTGTCTGAAGTGCAAGGGGTAAACTCGGACTCGGATAGGATAGGATTGTGCGTGCCTGGCCCTTCGGGTGTGATATTTTGGCCCAGTTTACCGTACCTCCGGTCCCTATGTTAGGCGGCCGTAATATTTTGTTACATTTTACCGCCGTTACACCAGAAATAAAAGGTTCCACACGAGCTCCCGTTCTGCGACGTGGTGGCAGGACCGCTAGGGGAGTGGCTCCGGGTGTAGATAGGGTTAAATCTGCAGGGGTCTATTTCATCCCATCTCCCCAAAGATTTTATAGGAGTTTATACAGCTATCAAGGCCGGTCCTTAAAATTCTGGGATAAGGAACTATACAATAAAAGAGGCCCCCATTTTT
This sequence comes from Leptodermis oblonga, assembly GCA_016801395.1. Taxonomy (NCBI): domain Eukaryota; kingdom Viridiplantae; phylum Streptophyta; class Magnoliopsida; order Gentianales; family Rubiaceae; genus Leptodermis; species Leptodermis oblonga. The sequence continues at coordinate 7,883,698 of CM028755.1, forward strand.
AAAAAAATTTTTAAGAATGACATTTAAAAATATTTTGAGATTAAAAATTATTTATAATATAATACTATTTTGTTTCAAGCTTGTTCAAAATTTCTTATTCAATAGATATTTGTCAAATTTTTCAATATTTATTGTAAGACACAATTTCAAGTATGTTTTTAACAAATGTAATGTATTAGAAATCATAGTGATAAAAATGAACCACTATTTATCACCATTCTAACTATAATTAATATTATAGAATAAACCAATAAAATGTAAAAATTTAAAATTCACTTTGAATATGACCATAATTTAATATTGTTTATTATTTGTGCATGCAAGTCATAAACCCACAAATATATGAAATTGGTGTTATAATATTTGGGCCCCTAAAATAAACTATTATATATTATAGGGTGAGACATATAGTCTCATCAAAAGAACCATTCAACCTTTGAATTTGGCATTGTATAAATTAACTATACAATTTCATACTCAATTGCATAGGCCAAATCCAATGATTGAATGGTTCCTTGAATGTTCTCTTTTTGTTTATATTTTTTAAGTTTTGAATTATTATAGTTTGGTCCAAACATTTTATAAGTTTTTCAAATAGGTCCAAATTACCATTGACTTCGTCAGTCAACCGGTAACTTGTCAGTAAGAGGGACCAAAAATGCAAAAAAGTGATAGTTAAGGGACTAAAAGTGAGAGTTTCAATAGAAGAGGGACTAAAAGTGTAACGAGGGTATAGAAAAGGGACCAAAACTACAATTTTCCCTTAAGTAAATACCGTTACAACTTTGCTTTTGTAACTGTTTCTTTAGATTTGAGTGGTACTATTATTATTATTATAGTAATTAATTAGTAACTGATAAAGCCCATCATGAGGCTACCAAAATGCACAAAAATAGTGCTTAAACCTGCAAGAATTATACTACACATAGTATAGCAAAACAGGATCGATCCATAGAGAACAGCTGACTGAAACTCTCATTCCTATCGATTTGAAAAATAGTTTGATTTGCAATCACCTTTGTGTCTCAGAGAGACCTTTAAAATTTGTCACTTTATAAAAACTAAAACTTCACAAGAACAAATAAAATTATCAATCTAAAGAATATTCCAACATCATGTAAATTGCATTAACCTCATGCATGTAATCATCAACATCTGCAGGAAACTAATAACATAGCATCGATCAATTATAGGGTACCGTGGGCTCCCTACGACATACCCCAATCCCCCCTTAGCGTGTTGGCAGTCACCGTGGGCTCCCTACGACATGACTACTACTCTAGCTAATCTAATTAAAAGGCTGCAGACTCCCTACGACACCTTATTAACCAAATTACAGAATTATCTTGTATTACCAGGCGGTAATTTTGTCACTAATTGACACTACTGGGTTTTAACAAGTTGATCATACTTACTAAAATCCTAGTATGCAGAGCTATGTTCACAGGATGAAAAAGGAATGCATGCAATTAGACAGAATTCAATTTCCAGTTTCATATATGCATGGGTCAATGTTCTTTACACAATGTTGGAATAAATGTTTAGGTACTTATGGTTATGGCAAATACACTAAGATTTAATGTAAAAGCCATTAGACAAAGCAACAAAGAAGAAAAGAAAGAAACAGAATACTTATTAATGAAAGCATGTCTAAACCACCCTCCTTTTGGGCAAATAGAGGCCTGAATGTGAACAATTCCAGCACAAGAAACAACTCTAAGTTTTATTGTACCAATCTTTCCTTAATCCCAGAATGGAAAACAAAGGAAAAATTGATATAAAACTACTTGAAGATCTTAAAGAAGAACTAAGTAAAACTAAAGAGTGTATCAAAAGCTTCAAAGGAAGCTAAACTGAACAAAAGAGAACTAAGAACTAGAGAGAACTCTTCCTGAAAAACTAAAACTATCGTACAAATAGAATGCCAAAAGCTGAATGATTTTTTCCTTCAGTAATCTCCTCTATTTATAGCTGTAGAAAGTGCTAAAAAGTAGGAGATAACCATCACTTCTCTTCTGGTGAAATCAACATCAAATTTTATCCCTTGAATATTCTTCAAAATCTGAATTTCAAACCAAGGATGAAATCTCATCCTTATCACCTTCTAGGTCCTTCCTGAACCTTCTTTTATCTCCTTCTCTCCAGTGAAAACTTTAGAACCATGGTAACTCTCCTATTTACTGAATGCTGGACTTTTTCCTCTTAATTCACGGTTGGACACACCCGAACTTCTCCATGGTTGCACCTTTTTCACTGCTACCTTCCATTTGATCAAACAGACCCTTGCTTTTTCCTCCTTCTACCTCATTCTTCCCCTTCTTGACCCAGTCTCTAAACACCTGCTCTTGGCTTCATAAAACATCAAATATACCCGTGAAAAGCACCCAAGAAACGCTAAAATAAAACAACTAAAAAAACACTCATCAGTAACAATAACAGCTAAGAAGCAAGGCCATTTCTTTGTAGCTTTTGCTTTTCTATTCAAGACACTATAGCTGAAATGGGATGCAATTGGGAGCTGAAGGGTTCGCTGCTAGGTTTTTGTATCCGGTTGTTGGGTCGCTGCTAGCTTGTGTTACTCATGAGCTTCTTATTGCGCAAAATAGGAGTTTTTTTTGAAAAACAAAAAGGTATAGATAAGTTCCATATGGGTAGAGCTTTTATTTTGATTTTGATTTCAATTTTGTTTTGAAAATTGCTCTCTTTTGAAAGAAAGTTATTTTAAGGATTCATTGCACGTATTGTGCTCATTTGAATAATATTGTGTGCATGGTGGGTGCATCACATGTGGGATGCATTACGTGCATGGTGGGGGCATCACACGTGCTATGCACTCTCCAAATACTACATGATTTTTAGTTTCTTACATTTTAAAACAAAAAAATTTAGGCTCCAGACATACTTTGACCATAAATAATTAAGAGTAATGATATACTCAGCAACAAATCATAGCAACTTTTTGATAGCAACTCATGTGGCATGCATTCATTGGCCAATTATTTGATATTAATAAAAATGTAACCAATGAATGCATGCCACATGAGTTGCTATCAAAAAGTTGCTATAATTTGTTGCTAAGACTATCATTACTCTATAATTAAACTTGCTAGCAGCCGCCACTGAACTACAAAACTTTTACTCGAAAGAATCATTGAAGATATGTTTTTCGACATAAACATTTTAAATAATTTTTGTAATTTAATCTTAATAAAACTGGTACCCAATCCCCAAATTTAATTTTTTTTATGAAATAGATGAATAAAAAAAATTAAAAAAGACCTATTGTCAACATTGAAATAATGCACAGAATGATTGCATAGGGGACGTCAAATGTGCCATACACTATTTAGAAACTCGTCATTTTAGTCCTTTAATTTTTAGAATGTCTTTTTTTGTCCCCTGCTTTCTTTTATCATGAAACTATTTGGATTATTTTGTATTTTTGTTACGAAATCTATCAAATTATATCCCATGATTGTGTGCATAGTGGGGCATCACACGTGCGATGCTCTCTTGAAAACTACCTTATTCTTTTCTTCTTTTTTTCTTTTTTAGTGATAATCAAGTCTCACTTTTATGGGAAAATGTATAAACAATCGTCAATTGAGAATTGGGAGCTTTCACAAGAACTTATTGATTTGCATCCAACTTTAAAGTACTAGCCTGGTGAATTTTTTCCTAGGAAAAAATTTGAGGAAATATGTGTGATCTTCCAATGAGGTACAAAAGAGGGGATATGTTGGTTTTAAGTCCTAAAGCCAATTAAATTATAGAATTATAATTTATATTTATTTGCCAACGTGTTTAAGAACATAAAGGGTCACATGCATAAGAATAACTGATTGGGTTAAAATGATTAATTATGAGTTAATTTATTATATATAAATTAACTCTAGGGACTTATTAATAAATATCTTATACTGGTTTCCTATTTGTGTTAGGCTTCCTATTAGATTAGGTTTCCTACTAGTAATAAGTTTATACCAGAAAGATATCTATAAATAAAGTCTTGTCGATCACTGGACATTGATACTATTCGATCGATACTCATGTACGGTTGTATTCCGCACTACTACAAAATCCCCCTTAGGAGGCGGGTCCTAAGGGGGATTGGAGCATGCAGCACCCGCCTCAGCTGCGGGCGCCTCCATTTGGAGGGGCCCGCACCCGCCTCTAGAAATTAGGGCATTGGAGGCGGGTGCAAGGTGCACCCGCCTCCAATGCTCTATAATTGGTGCACCCGCCTCCAATGCTCCTCTATTGGAGGCGGGTGCATGTTGCACCCGCCTCCATTAAGTATTATTCGAGGCGGGTGCAATTTTGCACCCGCCTCCAATAACCCCTCGTAAAAAAATTTAATTTCTTTTTCTTGCACTTTATGGCTTTAGTAGGAATCGAACTCGCGCCTAGAGTTTCACTTAACTCTTGCACATTAAATTTACCACTACGCTACATATACTTATGTATTTAATATGAAAATCGAAATTATATATTTCTTGTAAAACTTGTGATTTTTATTATCTACTAATTATTCGCTTCGCTAGAATCTCAATAAATTTTCAAAATTATTTTCAACAGTCCAAAATAAAGATAATTTTTGATCTAGTATAGAAAATTTTAAAAAATCATTTTCGTATTTTGAAATTGGAGGCGGGTGAAGGCATCACCCGCCTCCAATTAATTGCTAATTGGAGGCGGGTGATCTTCACCCGACTCCAGTAAGCTGCTTAGCTTACTGGAGGCGGGTGAAGGCATCACCCGCCTCTAATTAGCATCTAATTAGCAATTAATTAGAGGCGGGTGATGCCTTCACCCGCTAGCTTACTGGAGGCGGGTGAAGGCATCACCCGCCTCTAATTAATTGCTAATTAGAGGCGGGTGAAGGTAGCACCCGCCTCCAATTACCTCCTAATTGGAGGCGGGTGACCCCTTCACCCGCCTCCAAATTGTATTTGGCCACCTTTGGAGGCGGGTATTTGTACACCCGCCTCCAAAGGGGCACCTCCTTTGAGCATTTCTGTAGTAGTGCCGGAGACCTAGCTGTTAATCCTTTGACTGATCAATCCTTGCGAAGGATCCCGGGAAGTTGTTCGTGTGGATACTGTTAGAGGCCGGACAACTGTGCGGCTCGTGATCAAACACACCTCGTCGGTTTATCTCTGTAAGATCTTCTGCAGCTGAGGTATGTCTCTGAACAAATACTTTATTATTCATGAATTGCAAAGATTCTTGGCTTGTCAATCTATAATTTAATTCCGCAGTTTATAGATTGGTTAACTTACAGGATCGGCAAATAAATTTTCTATGCAAAAAATATACCATGCTAGTTGTGGATCCAAATGGTTGAGCATCAAAAAGAAACTGCCCTCTCCTAGTTAGAATATTTCTCAAAACCCAAAACCCTAATCCAAAATCTGAATTTGTGTAATTGCCAGGAAGGATGTTGTCCAGGTTAAAAAGGAGAAACCTTCATCGGAAATTCGCCGAGAGGAGGAAGCATTATCTGGAGAAATCATGAACAACTGCAACACTAATGATGTCAAGGAGATCAACGAAGGTGATGGTTGGAGTAATACTAATATGAGGCTAGTCATGATTCAACCAGCATTTTTGAAGCACAAATTAACTACTTAGAATATTTTTCCTTCCTTTCTTTGAACCCCCTGGGTCTCTAGCTCCATACATAGAGCTAGTTTAGTTTAGATAGCTACGTTAGGTTTACGTATTTTGCAATAAGGTAAAAGCAATACATCCTTTTGTATAATTCGTGCGACAACGATAGAAAGCTTGAAAGGTCAAGTCCTCTGTTCCTAATCTACCCTCTCCTAGTTATTAAACTTTGTAAGAAGTATAGGTAGTTTTGCTTCAAGCTGTTGAAAAAAGTTACATGGCATCGCATGTGTATGCCCCCACTATGCACACAAAGTTATTCTAATGAGCACAATCTATTCGTACGATAAATCTTTTAAAAACACTTTCTTTCAAAAGAAAGAAATTTTGTTAACAAAATTCAATAGCACGTGTGATGCCCCCACGATGCAAGCAAAATTATTCTATTTAGCACAATATATGCGTGCAATAAATATTTAAAATAACTTTATGTCAAAAGAAAGTAATTTTTAAAAAAAAATAGAAATCAAAATCAAAATTGAAATTGCACATGTGATGCCCACATCATGCACGCAGTGACGGATCTAGAAAATTATTTGCTTGACTTATGAGGACAGTAATGGGTAAATTTTGGCTGAGAAGCTGGCTAAACTTAACAGTTCGCAGTGAAGCAGAATCATAGTCTCGTTGGTGTCACTCACCGGGAGAAAGCTAAATTGATTGTTGAAACATGGGACAAAGTTTTCAAATCTGCACCGTGCGCGTGAACAGCTTGTATCATTCTTATATTGCACAAGGGTAGTGAGTTTGTGAAATGAATTTGGTAAGTTATTTCCTGCAACTCTTAAGAATGCTTATGGCAGTGGAGATGGGAGTGGGAAGAAAGCAGCTTCCAGACTGGTTGATATATGTAAAGAAAAGTTTCAAAACCTTAAACATTAAATACTAGGCAAGAATCCTCCTCCACTAAAATCCCGGGCATCGCTCTGCAAAACGCTTACTTTGCCTGTGCGAACAAGGATTTAAGAATTGGGGTAGAAGTTTCCTGTAGTTTTATTTGACCGGCGATTGTAGGTAATGGTGTGGATCTAGAATTATATACGTGGTGGATTTTATTGGATGAAACATGAAGTGGAATAGATGGGTGGAATAGGAGACCCGTCTCTACATGCACGCAATGCCCCCCCCCCCTCCCCCAAATCGAAAAAGAAAATTAGAATATTCAAAACAAACAGAAGTGTGCTTCAAGGAAATATGACAAAGAAAGCATTAAATGCAATTCCCACTTCCATAGTTATAAGTAATTTCATTCACTAATTACTCTAAAGTAGAAATTTTTTGTTGCTTGAAGAGTGATTACAAAACAAAATTGCAAAAAGGAAAATAACTATTACAATTGGCAACAAATGCAAGCAACTACTCTTCGGGCGCGTTAAAAGATAAATACTTCATAGTGCAACTGATTTCATCTTCTTATAAATTCTAATTCTCTGTAGCCTTCACATTTCCTATGCTTTCTTGCACATTTCCCATAACATAAGGAAAGTATCAAAAATCCATCTTCATTACTTTAAGAAAATTTTCTAAAGATTCAAATAGATAGAAGTCATCCATTTTTTTCTAAAAAGAATTCTATTATAAAACGTTAGGAATTAAGAATCACTTAGTCTTTGGATAGTGTGATGCCCCACCATGCACGCAATGTTATTATAATTAGCACAATGTGTGCAATAAAAGTTTCCCTCAAACACTTGATATTAAATCCTCTATAAATCAAGGGCAAACACCTCAAAACCCCCATGTGGTTTACAAAAGCTACTCATCACCCCTCGTGCTTTTCTGAAATTCGTAAAGTAACGAAAATTACTCCAACTAACGGTGGATGGTAAATTGACCAATTTACCCTCACATTAACTCTCAAATTACCCAAATTATTTTCTTCGGTTTCTGAAGAAAACAATTTTCTGGAAATCGTTTTCTTCCGACTTTTTTTTTTCATTTCTGTTTCTGAAGACTTTTTTTTTCATTTTGGTTTCTGAGGAAATCATTTTCTTCAGACTTTTTTTTCCCATTTCTATTTCAGGAAATTGTTTTCTTCATCTTTTATCACATTCCTTTCACAATCGTCTTCACCATCGAACGAAGATGAGGAACCAAAGACGATTGGGTTTCTTGAGTTTCATATCGACAAACCCAACAATGGGTTTCATACCCATTGCTGGGTTTCTTTCCTCCTGCACCATTTCTTTCACTTCTTTGTGTAGAAGAAAAGAATAAGAAGAGGAACTGAAGAAGAAGAAGAAGAACAGAAAAAGAAGAAGAAGAAGAGGAACTGAAGAAGAAGAAGATCGCAGAAAAAGAAGTGAATGATTTTTTAGAAACCAAAATGGGAAAAAAAAAAAAAAAAAAAAAAAAAGGTCTGAAGAAAATGATTTCCAGAAAATCATTTTCTTCAGAAACCGAAATGAAAAAAAAAAATTATGAAGAAAATGATTTCCAGGAAATCGTTTTATTCAGAAACCGAAGATGATGGTGATAGGGGTATTCTGAAGAGACGCGTGATTCACACGCGCCGTTAGTTGGAGTAATTTCCGTTACTTTACAGATTTCAGAAAAGCACGGGGGGTGATGAGTAGCTTTTTTTTGTACAGGGGGGTGATGTGTAGCTTTCGCAAACCACCGGGGGGTTTTGAGGTGTTTGCCCTTAAATCAAATATTACTTGATTTTTAATTTATTCAGCTTTATTACATCTTCCTCGTATTTAGCTAGCGATTCTGAAACTGAAACCAAAACCGACAACGAGATGCCTTAAATATCAATGGCACGTCAACAAAAAAGAATTGGCAAGAGAAAGGCTGATGATCATAAGTAGGTATAAATACAAAATCAATGTTGATTAATTTGGTTGTGTATGTACTTACTTTAATTTCAATAAGGAATATTGATTAATTATAGCTAGCTAATGTTGTTTTAATTTGAACATTAATTAAAGTACGTAGGATCCTGATAATGTTGTTTTAATTTGAACATTAATTAAAGTACGTAGGATCCTGATTATGTTCCTGTTCATAAGCCCTTGGACTTGACCAACAACAATATTATATCTCAATCGAAGGGCAAGGCTGCCGACGTCGGAAGATCAAAGAGGAGAAGAAAGATGTCGAAGATCATCCGATGACGGAAAAGAGAGTGATCCTTGAGGATCTCAACCTCCCTACACTTGTTGTGATTGATCCTGCAACAGTGAAGAGAAGTCCTACGCCTATTTGGTTCCATTTTGTTGCTTCTAAGATCAAGTGAGATATAATTTATATGTTAACTTTTAGATTGAAGCTACATATATTGTGAATGAATTTTGTACCATTCTTATATTGCACAGGGGTAGTTTTGCTTCAAACTGTTGAAAAAGTTACATGTCATCGCACAAGTGATGCCCCCACCATGCACGCTGTTATTCTAATGAGCACAATAGGTGCAATAAATATTTAAAATAACTTTGTTTCATTTTTTTTCCCCATTTGGATGATGGCAAGTGGATTTGCTGGGACAATGTCTTATGGTAGCTGCAATTTGTGACCTATATTAGCATATATGCAATGCCATCGAAGATCATCCGGTCATAGGAATCTTCGGAAGCTGTGGAGTCCTATCGGAGGACAATTTTCTCAGCTGAGTCGAGAACGGCATTGGCATTCTTCGGCGGTTCCATGGACGAGGGGTAAAGATGAAAAGTTGGGTGATTAGAGTAAAGAGATCTTTTATTAGTAGTATTAAGAAAAGGGTCAAATTTGGGGGAAATTGTTTTTCAAAATTTCTTTGCCAAACATTGTTTTTGAAAATGATTTTTGAACCCATGTTCGTTTGTATGTTTTTTAAAACATGGTAACTAGCAGTTTCATAGGATCTAGACCTACTTCGACCATATACACAATTTCTAGCAACCACAGCTAAACTACAAAATGAATTTTACTCAAAAGAATCAATGAATATCAGTTTTTCCATATAGACTTTTTTTCTATTAAAAAAAATGATGAATCAGAAAAAAAATTCTTAAAAAATACCTAATGTCAGCATTGAAATCATGCGCAAAATGTGTGCATGGCGAGGACGTAAAATGTGCGACATCCTATTTAAAAACTCGTCATTTTGGTCCTTTAATTTTTAGAATGTCTTTTTGTGTCCCCTACTTTCTTTTATCATGAACTATTTTATTTATTTTGAAATAAAGTTATTTAAAGGATGTAATATTGCACATATTGTGCTCATTAGAGTAATAATGCGTTGCATGGTGTCGGCATCATTTGTGCGATGCCCCCTCCACTCTAGTTGATTTTCAGTTCCTTGCCTTTTTAAAATAGAATATTTTACAACTCTTTTAGAGTGTGAAAGCAAGGTGCAAATAATGCAAGGTAACACGTAGGGATGAGAACGAACATGAATATTCACTAAAAAGTTCGGGATTGGTACGTTCAATAATAAACGAACAAGAATAGGATTTTAGACTCGACTGGGATTTGCGAAATATGAAAAAAGTGTCCCTAAAACTCAAGTATTTTGTTTGATTTTTGAGAGTTTGGAGCTAAAGAAAATTCAGTGTAAATAAATACATTCTCCGAGTTTTGAATCGATAAAGTTTGTGGCCATTTAGGATGCTGATAATACCAAAATTTGAGTTTCTGACCATTTAAGAACTATTTTTGAAGTTTAGAAATGAAAATAGTAGAACTTTTTCAAGTTGAGACACAAAACAACATACCAAGTTAAGGAATCAATAAACTACAATATTTATGTTTTGTGATTTTCTTGTGTGGTTTTTATTCATCTCTCTTAGTTGTATTATTATACAATAGAATGTCTTGTATAGTATTTATCATAATTCAAATACGCACTCTAGAAAGCCTCTTAATTTCTCTCCCTCAAATTAGGAATTATCTATCAAGATTTTGTATCAATTAATTGCATTGCAACAAAATCTTCCACTTATCTTACCGAAAATTAAAGCATTTCATTACAACTTCCCAATTCACAATAATGTTATCCCGTTCCATCTAAAGAGGGAATTTCATATCCAACCGTACCTAAACTCGCTTATGCATGTTTTCTTCACTAGGAGCAATATTTATTACTTTAACATGACAACGATACATCAACTGCATAATTCGATACATCAGAAGCTAAATTCAATAGTCCATACATCAGATGTTGTACATGATAGCAATATGCCGGCCAAGAGCTAAATTCAATCCAAGCAGCTACACTCAGCACATCGGAGGCTAAACTTGATACGTGCTCTGTCAGACCCTTAGGCATGTTTTCTTCCCCCATTATTTTCATATTTTAGATTGTCGCTTTGTAAGAAATTAGGATCGTTCAACCAGGCCATTTTGTAAAAGTCCGAAAAAATTTCTTCCTTGCTAGTAAAAGTCTCAACTTGCATGTGGTGAATGCAAAATGGCCTTGTGCGGTTTGAATTGAACTGCGAAAAATTTGGGTTTTCTTTGGAAAATTTGACTAGAGTGTTCTTAAACTGCAATTAGATTATTTGTTGGGCCTTTTGTTATTTAGAATTATACTCAAATGAACAAAGAAAATATGTAGTTTGGAGCCTACTAAAGTTCTTTTTTGAGAGGAAAAAAAAAACGGATATTCATTGATTTGAAGAAGCCAACATAGTCGTTACAAATGGGGGTGGCTCTCCGCTCTTGCCAGATAGCTAAGTCGATATTTATTTTCGGACTTGCCATAAGATGCTAGGTGATGTGAGATATTATTAAAGCATCGCGGTATTCATGAAACATTTTCTATTTCAAAACAGTCTAGCAATTCCTTTACATCTCTACCAACGGATCCGAAGAGATCATTGTGATCGATTCTCAAATATGCCACCAACGCCACCAACCGAGGGGCACAGCTACATGCTGGCACTCAATTAGTAGAGCTGACACATCACTCGGATCCTCAGCTCACTTTGGTTGTGAGTGGATTAGGCGGCAGTTGAAAGAGCTGCTTGAAAGCTAAATTCAATTTCAAGATGCCAACCCCCTAGAAATATTTATACAAAGTTCATCCATATCAGGTCAGGTAAGAAATTTCTTAACCAGTTGATCTTACTAGTAATGAATTGATACAGTTTAGGCGTAACGCAATAAGCTAAAGCTAAAAATAATGAAAAACAGAATTGATAGAGCTAGAGAGGAGGTGCTCTTGAATTTCATTTTGCAGTTGCCCCATTTCGGCACTATAACTAAGACTGCTCGGAACTGAACTAACTGCCTTTAAGGTTTAGGCTTTGAACCACTTGTTGAAAGAAATATTCCAACAAGAATACTGTAGCAAATTTGAAAAACATCAAAGAAACAACACAACAGATTTAACGTGGTTCAATCTCAACAGATCTACTCCACAAAACTACTGACTACTTCTTCATATATGGGAATTAAACAATAGAAGAGTTTACAATGTATACTCTCAACATACAAAGTCTTTCGCCCTCTATTCTATTATCACTCCCCCTTTCGATCTCATCCCCCTTTCGTTATCGTCGTCGAAGGCACAAGCAGGAACACACATCTCTTATGGCCTCAGAACAACCTACCAACAACAACGTCTTCATCTTCATCGGAAGCATAGGCAGGAACATCGATCATGTCCTATAACTTCACAACGACCTACTAATGTCAACGTCGGAAACATAAGCAGGAATCTTCATCGTCTCTTATGAACTCACGACGTTACCCTATCTCTCACTTGCCCGAAGGCCTTTCCTACTACACCCCGCCTGGGTGGATGCTCTCTGTTTAGCCCCTGACCGCATACTTGTCAAGTGGCTTCGTCCAATGCAAGATCTTTATCTTATTCTTCCGTGGCAGGAGATTAATAACTTTTGAATCCAATAGCTGCCGCAAGTCTCCATATATGTTCCGGATGTGCAGATTCTGATTTACAGCCTGCTGGAGGGCGAATCCTGATGCAATCCAATACAGGACATCTTTAGCTCATTTCCTTGCTTAAAATCCTGCAAATTTGAAGCTTAAATTTAAGAGTTTGGTCCACAATTGAGAGGTGATTTTGAAGAGCTTCAGCCAACAAGGGTGCATTTTGAATCAACCTTTCTTGGAATTCAAACAAGCACAGAATTCTGAGGGCATTCTTTACATTAAAATTCAGTCAACGCTCACCTTAAATGGAGTATTGGAGTTCGGCCAAGGAAGCTAGAAAGATTTGATCTGAATGCATAATTTGTCAAGTACATCAGGGCTATTAAATTTTCTGATTTTTGTTCACATATAAAGACTTGGAGTTCGGCCCTATATCTCACAATGAGGATCAGATTCAGCCACAGGATGAATGTGAATTCAGCCTACAAGCTTCAATTGGGAAGAGTCCAAATTCGTTTATGTCCTTCAAGGAATTTGAAATATTAATTGCTGGAATCTCAAGGGGCTTGCTCATTAAAATATTCAATCAAAACATTCAAGAGTCCAAGTGAATTGACGAGAAGAAGGGGTTGGCTGATTGTGATCATTTCAAGCTTTTCAAGTGTTGGATTCTAATTAATTGCTGCATGGAAACTCATTCAAGGCAAAAGGTTGGTGAAAAACTCTTCATTCCAAGCAAGACTTTAAAGGGCATTAGTTGCTGAATTTTAATCAACTAAAGTATTCATTTATGAAGAGCAATCAGCCACTACATGCAAGTGAAGAGTCATAGATTTTCAATACAAGATAATGTATCCTTTCATTTTCTTTTCTAGAATAATCTTTCTTAAGCCTATAAAGAGGCTACCTATGTAATCGTTTGAGCAGAAGACTTTGATGAATTGAAATGTTTTTGTGAGTTTTTCTAAAACTCTTTAGTTCTTCGTTGAATTATAGAACTTATTAAGACTCCGTCTTGTGGCTTTCAACATTTATCGAACAATCTTTTGGTGAGTTGTTCATGGCGTGCTTATACGAGTGTGAGTTGTTGCGTGTCTTGCTCGATTTTGTGCAGCTTTGTTGTCCAGGTGCCATTTCTTACAAGCTCGGAAATTTGTTTTGGCAATTTTGAAAAAGTATAAATAAATAAATATGTTGAGAGTGGGATTTGAACCCACGCCCTTACGGACCAGAACCTTAATCTGGCGCCTTAGACCAACTCGGCCATCTCAACAGGTGAATTATGATTACCAAGTTTTCTATTTAATATATAAAACTCATTTTGAAAAATTTGATAGCAATTCACGACTTGTTGGGTTAATGTCTAAGGGAGCTTTAATCTAGCACCAAAGATGTACCCCACAAAGAATTAATTATGCCAAAAAACAATTTTCTTCTTAGAATTTGTATTGATACACTGGCGCCAGTGAGATTGTGCTGTCGGCTAGGAGGGGAGTAAATGGAGAGGAGATGGGGAAAATTGGAAAATCTTTTGCTCCCCTGCACTGAAAGTGACATTGTTACCATAATTGATCTTAAAAGATAGTGTTCGCATCAACAAAAGCGATGAAGAAAATATAAATTTTTGTGAAAGGAAGAAATACTAATTAAGCCTTTTTTTATAATAAAACAATCAATTAAAATGACACATCTCACATCCTTTTTAAATCAAATATCACGAAGGGTATATTGCACCTTGTATTTCTTGCCCTTGGCACAATCCTTCTCATTCTTGAGATCAAATAGTTTTGTTTCTTACAAGTTCATGGATTAATATACACCCCAGAAACCATAAATCATATTCTCTGTGGTTAAGATGTGATCAATTTCAACTTGGAGCACTGCTCGGTTTTTGTATCCACTGTCTCACTTGCTTCCCGCCGTTCCCGGAATTGCGTCCTTGGTGAGAATGCTTCCTTCCTCCATAGTTTCTATGCCTGCTGGTGCTAGGCCTATTTGATGAACCACTAGGAATGGTTGCGGAGTTTCCAGCTGCATTTTCAGTTTGTTGACCCTCGGTCTCTTTATTATCTTCGGTGGCCGAAGGTGTTGCAGCAGGCTGAGGAAGAAACATTCCGGGCAACAGTACTTCGTGTCTTTTGGGTTCGATCAGACCACCGTTCTGCTGCTGTAGTTTTAACGTTTCCTCGAACTTCTGTCTTCTAATCTTCTCTGAATTAGACAGGAGAAGATCTTCGTCGTCTAAGACGTCTGTTTCGTTGGAATTCTAAGTTTTATCAAGGAGAAAAGATTGTGTTAGTTTAAAATCATAACTGAAGAACAGAGGAACCAAATTTATACCATTACACCTAAAACCAACATAACTATTCAATTTGTTTCCTGCTGAGCTAATCCTGAGTTCAAGTTCATATTAAAGGCGCAACAAACTCGCTATGCCTGTATCATATTAATGGAAATAAGCCTCTTAAAAGCATCATGTGTTAAAATCCAACAGCCAAACAAAGGGATAGCAATAATGCACCAATCGAAGAATGTTGTACAAGAAAACCATGTTCCAACTTCTACGGGCGGGCTTTACCATTAAATCCATTTTCAGTCTTTCCCATATACCTGAATCACAGCAACACTTTATTCCCTTAAAGGACAACTTTCTACCCCATAATGTCCATGATTCTTGCTCCATGTGCCACTAATTCTCGATCTTATTCGTTGTCCCCAATGCTCCTCTTCTAGCGACTCGACACCAGAGACCCCGAAAGGGCGCCAAGACTTGACTATACGCCTGGGAAAGAATATGGGTCCTCCCTATCAATTGGCGAGGCCTCACGTAGTACGCTTCTTTACAGTTTTGTAAAAAAATTATCTTGTTCATGCTTGGGGCCGGGTTGGATGCAGCACCACCTCTTTAAGTCTCACTGAACCATATTCAACCCATTTAAGACAAACTAAAGTAAACTATCTCGTCTAGTGCTACTTTCAAGAAGCAAACTCATTCTGAAGTTTACAGAAAGCTACCATCCAATTTACTGGAAGTATAAGTCAGCATCCTAATTAGAAAAGTCAAGTTCTTTCCTTATTTTTTGAAACGGTATTGATTGTCATTGAGAAACTACAATTGTAAGAGGCAATAGTGGAACAGCCTTAACATTAAGTAAGATGATATTTAACAAATACAAATGATCAAAGGAAAAAAAAAAGGTGGGGGGGGGGGGGGAGGTGGTAATGAAAAGCAACAAAGCGAAAAATATTTTAGCAGGCCGAAAACAGTTGTTGACTTACCGAATCAGGATGAGTACCAGCCAAGTCGAGCACATGTTCAATGTCCTTTGCAAGGAATACCTTACGACAAACAGGGCACTGTCCTGTACTTTGTTTACTAATTTCATGTCTCCCTGAACAACACAATATTCAGTAAACACACCTCAGAAAAATATGAAAACAATTCAGAATGATACTAAACCAAACCATTCAATCCAGTAAATATCACTATATCTAGCATAGAAACATTCAGAACTCAAAGACCAAGATTGCAAGAAAATTTGGAGCAAAAAATTGAACCTTCACTCTACCCCTCTTTTAAAAAGTGAGTTAATTAGACAAATTGGCAAACATCCATTATTCTGCAACAAATCACTGCCCAAAAGTTAATTACTTCACCTCAACTATAGTACCTATGCAAGACAGCAAAAGTTTGAAAGCTATCTGGAACACTATATTGAATTTTCAGTGACTGGTCAGAAAAAATTAAGAGCAGTTTGAGTAGCATAAATTTTATTTCCAGTAAACAAGCTCCATAGTAGCCATTTTGAGATAGACTTTCATATCTTTACCTGGTATGTCCTAAGCAGATGAACAAAATCTGAATAAATTCATGCACGTTGCATTTTGCAATTGTCTTAAGACATATTACTTGCTCACAACTAAGTTTCTTGTTATGGTAATGGAGACTTAAGAAAATAAAGAACCCCTAATGATATCATACCAAAAAGTCGTCACTAAGCCTTGAATTTTCACTGGCTTACTGATGATATTAGCAAGAGCTAATTAAGTAGATCCACAGAAGTGAAAGCCTAACTAATAAAGAAATATAAATTCAAAGTTCCAACCAGAAGAACAACTACTGCAAGAAAAACTCAGGAAGCAAAACCAGATAAAAAGTGGATGGAAAGGTTCAGTATCAGAAGACATTGATAAAAATAGTAGAGTTGCCTATTCAATAAGGAACCCGGGACTTAACCATAGAAGCGAGGGAAAATAAGGATGTCCTGTATTATATTTCAAAAAAGAATACAGCAAGAATATGCTAAAGATGGCAACTAACTGTAAAGGGTGTAGGTAGGTTTCATTTTCATCTGCCACCTTCTCACCCAACTGATTGACAAATACAGTGTTTACAGTTCATAAGGAGACTCAAAGTTAACTTTGTTGAGTACCCCAACTTTTACACAAGAAAAAGGAAAATTATTCCCCTTGAATTCCAAAAGGTAATAGGTAGGTCATTTGTACCAGAAATGTTGTCATGATCCTCTTCTTTTTCAATCTGACGCCAATTGTACCATCTTATGATACATTCACTGCAATGATTTTAAAACTTGCATCAACAATCCAAGTACAGAAGTTCAAAATAGTCATATGTTACTGATATCCTGAGTAAAAGAAAAGAAGCAGAAGTATAGGATTGGTTGCTCAACTTACCAATGAAAACAGTGAAAACAGGACATCAACTTCATAAATGGCATCGAAGCACTGCCACCTTCTTCATCAAGTAATGGATACAGACACAAGGGGCAGTTTCCATCTGGATGATTCATACTAGAGAGCTTCTCCACTGCTTCCTAACAATATACTTGAATTCATCAATGTTTCAAAAAATTGCAAATTGCTTAAAGCAACTACACCCATTACTCTCTTGCTCACATTTCACTTGCAAGCTCAACAAACATGGTCCTTTTTCCCTTAACAAGAACCCATTTGAAATGGGAAGAAAAATTACCTCACAAAGCGCTACAAGCATCAAACATGAAGAGAGTTGAGCAGCCCTGTCCTTAATACTAGCTATAAGATGATTTTGCCTCTGCTCATCAAGACCCTTTGAATCAACAATACTAATAACGGGAGGTTCATCTGGATACTGCCACAACAATACTCGGAATCAAATCTCCATACTCAAACCACATTACACATAAACGGGCATTAAATTAAAGATCAAATTCACCTTAGAATTTGCTCGAATTCCAATAGTTGCTTCCACAAACTGCAAATGTTATGAATTCCAATGAGAATAAGCGAAGCCCAATAATAAATTGATGATCAAGGTCGAACTTTATGCAGTAGCACCATTCAGTTCCAGTTGCTCAAATCCAAAATCTCCCTAGGGGAAATTTAATCGATAAAGGGAAATTCTCTGTACAAAGTTTGCGGAAAGATGGTAGGACCTGTTGAGAAGAGACATCGGCAGTGCGGGGTTTGATGTGGACATGGAGGTGGGGAGGGAAGTGGTGAAGGACCAAGCAGTCTTCGCCGTAGACAGCTTCCACAGCCTCAACTTCGGCGGCAACTTCTTCTTCTTCTTCCGCCATTATTGGGTTGGTCGGTCCGAGACTCCGAGCGAACATTGTCTCAGACCCACCAATATCCCTATTCAAAACGTATGTGTTTTTTTCTCCGGAAAATTTATACTAACAGCTTACCAAGAAACAAAATTATTTAAAGGGGCGTAACCTTTTTATATTTATTGTTAGGGGTGTTGAAATATTTTCTTTATATTTCTAATTAGTAAAAGACTAATTTATCCTTTTCAATTAATAAGTACAATACATTTATTAATTACGGAATTGTTATTTGCAGGACACCATTTACTAAACGTATGACACTTTTCAAAAATTTTAGACGTAAATTTATATTTTTGCCTCTCCATTCTCTTCTACCTTTATGTAGTAAAATTGAATTATTAGTGTTTATGACGCGTTTTTATTAGTGTTTATGACTCATTTTCCGGCTGTGTTTAGGGATGTATTAGTGTTTATGACGCGTTTTCCGGCTGCATAGTGATAATTTTAAGGTAAATTCAGTGGTCGTTCGCCGGAAAAAACAATTTTCAGACGAATGACCGGGAAAACCAAAGAAAATCGCCGTCCTGTGGCGATTTTTTTAGGGAAAATCGCCACGGGACGGCGATTTTCCCTGAGTTTAAAAGTTGTGTAAATTTTCGCCGGAAAAACTATTTTTAGGCGAATGACCGGGAAAACCTAAAAAAAGGCCGTCCTATGGCTATTTTCCCAGAAAAAATCGCCACAGAACGGCGATTTTCTCTGGGAAAATCGCCCAGGCCAGGCGATTTTACCTGAGTTAAAAAGTTGGGTAAATTTTTTTTATAAAGGTAGAAACTATCAATGGTATATTTGTCTTTTTATCACTTAAAATTTTAAAAAGTGTCATGTGTTTAGTAAAATGGGTCCTGCAATTAACATGCCCCATTAATTATTGAACCCAATTGACTTTCAGCCCTAGTTCTTCTCTCCATTTTAATCCCAATGTTCTACATGCAACTCGCCGTTGTTGTCCCTGCCTACAAGACGACGATTTCCGGTCGTCCCCACAATTGCCGCACACAGTCACCACTCTCCGTTTCTTTTTTTTATTTTATTTTTGCAGATTCAATAAAAATAAAGTTTCTGGTTTGGTGAATTCTCTATCAGGAAAACTATGAATCGTTTAGACGCAGAAGAGGATCTTATTACTCCGTCTTTTTTTCTTTTTCAATTTTGTGGCATTGGTAGCACGCAACTAGGCAGCCTGGAACCAATCAAATTATGCATCCTTATCAAGTCTGACGGAAAGTTATGGATGATTTCAGTTGTTTCAAGTGGCTAACCATCAAATAGAACATTAATTTCAGTTGTTTCTGGTTGCTAAACTGATTCATTATGAAGTTTAGTGAACTACTTCAAAGTGATTTTGCACTGTGAACCAATTAATGTTCATAGCTGATGTTGGTTTTCAAAGGGTGGTTTTGTACTGTAAAGTTAATAGTTTTGTATTGTAAAGTTATGTTCTTGGGTAGAAAATTATATTGGATTAGAACTACACCATATTCAGAAAATAAAGCTACATCGTGAATGTATTTTTACTTATTTAACAAAGAGGATAAACTAATCTTTTACTGATCAGGAATATAAATGACATGTTTAACGAACCTAACAATAAATATAAAAAAGGTTAGGTTCCTTTAAATAATTTTATTTCTTGCTACGCCCTTAGTCCTTAATAGAAATTTTCCTTTTTTTTTTTTCTCCTAGGCCCAAGATTAAAGGGGGAGATTTAATTACAGTGTGAATATTATTGCAAGTTTCAATAAAATTAAAGGAAAATAAAAGAGTCACACTTCAACCTTAAAATCGATTACCTCGTTTTTCACTTACTACATGTGATCATTTTTTAAACTGGCAAGACTTCTTTTACTTTTTTTTTTCCCCCCTTTTTTTCTTTGTTAAATAAGCAATGTTTTTTTTATTACAGGCTATACATTAGAGGATTCACGCGATAATTTCAATAGCGTGATACATCAGCAACTAAACTCAATACATCATTAGGCTAAACTCAATATCTAATATATCAAAGGCTAAAATCAATAAGCATGTTTTATAACATTAATCCGATATTTTAAAATTGTACTCGATATGCATGTTGTCGTGTGTGTAGGTTTTGGGATATTATTGACTTTTTACACGTGTCCTACCGAGCAACACGTGTTATGGCCTTTTCTATTTTCTCATATTTTTTATACTTTATTTACCATTTTTACTTTATCTTTTTTTTATATGTGATATGTGTCATGTATGTGCTATTGCGCTTTTTATATATTCTGTCAGTGTGACTTGTAAGAATATATATGGTCCAAAACCAATAAAAGTAGTGGATAGTGAGGCCAAATTTCACCTCTAATAAGTGTTTGCGTGTGAAAATTTTGCCAATATCAAGCAAGCGTATCTGCTTGCATTCCACACCTCGTTGTACTCTTGTTTTCCACCTGTTAATAGAAAGATCAGAGTTCTCTTCCCAACATGTCTTTTTAAGTTTTAATTTCTCTCTATTTTGAATAAGTCCTGGTGTTAGAGTTATTTCAAACTCTTGTGTAGTTCATATGACTTTAGTGAGTAACATTATGCTCTAAATTTGTAGCTATGGCTGATATTACTTATTAAGTTATTTAACCTTGCTTATATGAATGAAATAAATTTGGAGGGATATGATATATTAGACAGAAGGATCTTAAGTTTGATAACCTAATAGGCTTAACTGCTGAGTATGCTAATCGTTTAGCATAAGTGGTTGTCTTTAATAAAAATCCGAGTTCTAATAAAGGACATCTTATAAAGTTAACTGTTTATATGATAGTATGACATTTATCTTAAAAAATTAAGTGTTAATTTTCAATTAAAAAGGATAGTTTTTCTACACAATAGTGATCATTTTTAACATAAAAGTATCACTTTTTTTAGCAAAATGAAGTACCACCTTTTATCAATTTTAAAAATACATGTAAACATCGCAAAAATTTGTATTTGACGTGCCTGACAATCTAACGATTCCTGTATCAAGTTTAGCCTTTGAAGTAATATCTTATATGTTCAAAACACATATACCGTTTTTAGATGTTGAAATATTGAATTTAGCTAATGAAGGGTCGTGATTATGTTAAAACGAATATTAAAAAAAAGTGTATCGAATTTAACTGCTGAAATATTGAATTAAGCTATTGAAATATCTAGTGTAACTGCTAAAATATAGTGATTATCTTAAAACAACAAACCTTATGAGCTAATTGTTATGTCAACGCAAATAGGTTATTGCCCATTTCCAAAACCTTGGGAGAATAATAGTAGTTTCACAATCTCAAAGTTAGTCGTTTCAAATTTTAGAAATTTTCCGTATCGTTGAATATAATCTTTTAGAACTTAAATGTTTACTTGCTTTGATCTTCATAAGGTTATATTTGGTGATTTAATTAGCTGTAAATTTGGGGACTATTGAGGTAATTTCTACACTTAATTGGTTTATTTTATTGCAGGAATTAATGAAGTGGCAATTGAGCACGTGAGAGCAGTTTGGATGAGAATTGGTTTCTTTAAATGGCAAAAAGTAATTCGCCCAAGGCAAAATCAGAATGAAAGTGGGAGTCTATCTCTCACTCGGAGGAGATTAAAGAGCAGTTGCTAAGAAGCGGTTCAAGAAACGATCAAAGAGATTTTGGATCGTTGATGAGAAGTTGAATCTCGGTGAGGATGAAGGAACGACTTGGAGACTGCAGAAGAAACTTCCGTCGGTTGAAGAGAAGTTGGAGATGCAATCGGTTATCGGACGGAGTTAGAGATGCAGTTTTGGATGAAGTTGACGAATGCAGTTTTCACTCCTGCGGTTTTTCTTCTTTTTCTTATAAATATTAGAATAGGAGAGAGCAAGGGGGTGTGCTGGATGGGGCTGAACGTCTTAAGCGTTTGGTTTCGCCCATGCCCGTAGAGTAGTTTTCTTTCACTTCTGAATAGTAGGGAATGCATATTTTTTCTATTTTCTTTGTCTTTTATTTGATTCAATTCCATTTCCGTTTCTTTTAATTCCCTTTCTTTTAATTATGTTTAGTAGATAGTTATTTCTTCTGGCAATAATATGATGCAACTCTGGTTTAAGTTCGTTCGAGAGACCGAACTGTTCTTTAGTTTAATAAATGGAAGTTCTTATTCTCTATGATAGTTCAAGCATTGTGTAGGTTTTCTTAGGTATTGATCACACTTAAGTTAAACTACAATAATGGGAAGCCAATCGGGTAAATTGAGGCGTCCTCTTTGAGTCCGATGAGTGGTCAGACTACCTTCAGGTAGGGAGAATAATAGGGTATTCGAATGGCCCTGCGTCAGAGTCTTTTGGCTACAATCAGGTTCCCTTCTTTCTTAATGCTGTTAGTTGGTTAATCTAGTAGAGTGTCTCTCTAGGTTGCTGGTTAATTAGGAGATTAGTTAGAGATGCGTCATCCTAACTGTCCAGAAAATAAGAGGGAATGAGGTTATGCATGGCGTGTCGCCAGTAACCATAACTGGTTGATTTTTATTTGTTAAACATATCCTTGCGTCGATGAACGAAGTTCTTGAACTAATGTGAATTCATGTGCTTGCCGGAGCCCTTTTATATTAGTTTTAGTTTTTATTATTATTTTAGTTTCTTTAGTTTTCCTCATTTTAATCCTGAATAAATTCTCTCCCAAACTTGTGTTCAATTAACTGAAGGAAGGAGTAATCCCGTTCCCTGAGGAGACGACCTTACTCACCACTATGCTGAATTGAGTAGGTTTATTTTGGTGTAAAAACGACCCACCAGATCTTCCACATCATAAATTCCGGTAAGGGCATTATGTCCCCACTATTACTAATTTATAAAATTATAGGTGAAATAAACCAAATACCACTTAACTATCTCGTTTTGCAAAAAACACCACTTTCCTTTAAAAACTTCAAATACAAGCACTTTACTTTCAAAACGTGCACCCAGTACCATTAAATCACCCTAACGGCCGTTAACTCGATGACGGGACGAAAAATCCAGGGGCAAAATCGTCTTTTCACTGTTCATCTTCCCCAATTTTTTTTTAAAACAAAAAAAAAATGAAGAAAACGATTTCTAAGAAATAGTTTTCTTCATAAAACTGTAGAAAAAAAAACGGATTTGCAGAGCAGCCGTCTTCTTCTTCTTCTTCCGATGCCCACTTCTCGGAGATATATCTCAATAAATTAAATCACTGTTCATCTTCCCCATTTCTATCACCATCCCTTTCTTCCGCAAAATCCGCCACCACCACTACAACCTTTACCACGAATACGCCGGACGCCACCACTGTGGCCTCCTACACAAACCTAGAATTCTCCTCCATCTGAAACCCACCATCACAGCCCAAAAACCCAGAAAATCATCCCAATACTCCAGCCGCCAAAAACCCAAAACTGGAGTTTTTTTTCTAGAGAATCCAATTCAGGAATTAATGGAGTCTTATGTAGTATTTGATTAAGAGATCTGATTTTTTAATATGGGTTTTATCCAAATTGAGCAATTGACGAGGTTATGACCGCCCGGGAGAACACTATGTATCTGTTTTGACCATTAATGGCCTTAAGCCATTTGTGGCAGAGTCATAAAGAACAGAGTGAGCTGTACAGTCCGTCTTCAGCGCCGTGTCGCTGTCGTCGATCCAACAGCGACCACCGGGAAGAGAAAGGTTGGATTTCGCAAAGTTCGTTCGGCAAAGATTACTACTTTGTTGTTATGCAAAAGTTGCAAGTGCATTGCTGATATGCCAATGTTTTCTTGCATAAGTTGCCATTCTCCTCATTTGAATGATCTATTTTGGGTTGTGAATTGAATTTGAATGAGAGATTTTCTCTTCTCTTTTGGCAGGCAGGAAGAAGAAGGCTCTGCAAATCTGTTTTTTTTTCTTCAGTTTTATGAGAAATCGTTTTCTTCAATTTTTTTTGTTTTAAAAAAAATTGGGGAAGATGAACAATGAAAAGACGATTTTGCCTCTGGATTTTTCGTCCCGTCATCGAGTTAACGGCCGTTAGGGCGAAAAATGGTATTGGACCCACATTTTGAAAGTAAAGTGCTTGTATTTGGAGTTTTTAAAAGAAAGTGGTGTTTTTTGCAAAACGCGATAGTTAAGTGGTATTTTGTGTATTTCACCCTAAAATTATTAACAAATGATCACCATACCTCCATCACTTAATTAATAGTTTTAAAAAAAAAATTAAATGCCATTTACCCCGAAAAAAAACAACATATGGAAATTACTTACCCAACCAACCAACCATATGATCTTTTTAGCGGAAAATCTTCAGTGAAATCAGTTTATACATGTAACACCGCGTTATCCGTTAGTGTGTCTATGCAGCAATGTGTTTTTTTTCTTCCAAATATCAATTAGCTTTTTCAAGAATTGCATACAAATCCTTCAAAAGTAACAATAGATTTTGCTACTTTTCTCTTGAGTATCAATTTTATTTTATTTATTTTTTTTTTCCATTCTTAAAACGATCTATGAAAAGAATATTACTGATACTTGTAAGTAGTATTACGAATAATATTCACAAGTATTAATTTTTATTTTTTTTATTTTTTGTCTATCAATTTGACCTCACGTAGTAGGACAATGGTTTTGTTCTTGTATCAATTTAAAGTTTAAAGCTTCGTTTGATAAAACTTATGTCTAAAAATTTATGTCTGAATCTGAAGACTGAAATATGAATTCATTAAATTACTTTGTTTGATAAAATCTAAAATTTAATATCTGAAATTAGGACTGAATTCTGAAATCTTAAAATTGAAATTTGAATCTTATTTAGTTATTAAAAATATTAAAATTTATTTTATTTTTAACATTGAATTTACTTATATTATTCATCAAGTTATAAAATAGATGATAATATATATTTTAAATTTTTTTATAGTTTTAAAATTAATTTATTTTTATTTTTTTGAATTGTTAAAATTTAAAAATATTTAAAACATAAAATAAAATAAAACAATGATACAAAAAATGAGAAAATTGAAAGAGAAAAATTATTTATTAAATTCTGATTCAGTGATAAGTGATTTTGCTCACCACTTATTTTTTAGGCCGAAATTATACTTGTTTTTCAGACCCACTTAATTAATTAAGTTATTCGAGTTTTTGTTATGAAACGCACTTAATCATTAAGTACTTAACTCCAGAATCACTTAATTCATTAAGACTTATGATTAAGAATTATCAAACACATTTAATTGAATAAGCTCTTAATCATTAATTTTAAGTGATGATTCATGTTTATCAAACGAAACCTAAAAAAAATAAAACGTGTTGTTAACGTGGAAAGCGATCACATGTATAAAACTGTTTTACACAAAACTAACTCTTGTTTTGGAGACAGAGAAAGTGCATTGCTTATGGAAACTACCTTCATCTGACATGTAGCATGTTCCAATAACAAATGAATGTATTGAGTGGTTTATATACAAAATTAACTAGACTCAGAAAAATGACATCAATTATTCTGTATAGAAATCAACCTGGGAAATACAACTTATCAACTCAATAATTACTGCAGCTATTTGCCAATCTACCATTTTTTTTTATGCCTTTCTTTGGCTCTTCTAGAACTACAAGTATGACTAAAAAGCTCCTAAACCATGGCAACTATATATTCTCAAGAAAATAAGTATCAAAATCCAGGCAAAAGTGAGAGGTCAGCTATCCCTTTTGGAAGATCAGCTACTTTCTGTAGCAGTGCAAGCCTGTTCTTTCTGATTCTTTCATCTTCCTGCATTTCATATATATATAATGCAAATTATGAACTCTGCTGCAAAGAAAGAAGCAAGAGAGGCAAAAGAGTGGAATAGCATGGACCAATATCTAGACAGATAATTGTTTGCTTCTGCAGCATCAATCAGGCGTTTTCTCAGCAAAGAATGAAAACCAAAACGGCAGTATCGGATTTTGAGCATAATCTTTATCCACAAGTAGCAAAATTCAAGTGGTTCAAAGAACAAAACGACAGTATATTCAACTTTGGATGTCAAAGTGTTCCATGACCAGAATGACAAAAACTGGTATCTCGTTAGAGAAACAATACATGTTGTGCTAGTGAAATGAACCCCAAGGACGGTAGGCAGAATTGCTAAGCAAAGCCCTCCCTCTTCGTGTAACTTATAATCAACACTTGTGTATACCAACATAGAGATCATGCTAGACATGCGAGAACATTATTAATGTTACGATGCATGATAAGAATGCAGTGACAGAAAATCCAAGCATTTATGTCAAGAATTTACGAAGACTGATGGAACTTACCACCATTACGAAGACATTATTGAAAAAATCCTCCAGTGGCTGTAATAGTGCAGAAGATGTTTCGACAAAATCATCCACTTCCATACCTATATGAGTGATGAACGTGACCCAGCACATTTAGTTTGTAATAGCAGCTGAAAGAAAATAATTTCTTACCAAACAAAACTAAGGTGATTATTTAGCAAAAACTAATGCTGCAGAAATTCAGGATAATAAGTTGGCTCAAATATCTGAGAAACGACTGGAAGCAGATACTAATTGAGAAAGAAAGCATACCCGGATGAATTTTGTTATTTAATGACAAGAAAGTGCTCCACAAAGCTTTCTCTTCGTTTGTTTCAAATACTGTTTCATCCACCTAGAAAGACCAATAGTTGTATTGGGACAAATTTAAAAGCATACATGTCAACAGATAGCTATGAAGCTGATGCATTGACCAACATACACTGGATAACATAAAATAAGACCCAGATATTAAGTAAGCACAAAAGAAAGCAAATCACCTCCATATCAGCATTTACATCCTTTCCACGAACAATTCTTGTTGGACGAGAATATCCCTCAACAACCTTTGACAGATGCTCGCCTCTTGACAATACATCCATCTGCAATTAACACATCCACGGTATTAATTCTGTCCAAAAAGGAAAGGTAAAAGAAACTAGTACAGCAAACTCATTTTACACAGTAGTCCTTCACCCTCCCCCTCCCCAATCTGTCCATGGCACCATGCCATTGTATGGATTAAATCTTTAAGAAAATAAATAAACAGCACCCATGGACATGGTGTTATATGCTCTGCATGTTTCTATAATACCATAGGATAATCCAAGAATAATTTAGCCGAACAAAGATAAAATTTATTGCATGACTTCGAGTGAATAGAAGAATGAAAGACTGACCAAAAGGGGTACGGCAATCATTTTAAAACACACAACAGCTTGAAATGAAGGCACAAAACTAAGTTACTGAAGTTTTCAGCATTATAAAAGACAGAAAAACCCAAGAAGCAAATGAAAGTTTTGAAAGAGGATATCCAAAAAGTATCAACAAAACAAAGAACAAAGGTATGTGCACTGTCAAAATAACACGTATACAGGCAAGAATACAGGAATACTTACTTTATAAGCAGACTTGGCAGCAAGGGAAGGCATGTTTCCACGCTCCGCCAGAACAGCGCGAACCACCTCGGGACTAATTCCCTTATCCATCTGTTATTGAAACAAAATAAATTAGGAACTATATCTCTTCAAAAATCAGTATGAAGTGACTAAGAGATCAAGATTAAAGTATGATCAAAGATTAGGGGATCTAACACCAACAAGAATTAAGTATTTATTCCACTATGCAGAGGACAACCATTTTACCACATGATCTAACAATTTAATTAATTCTCAAGAGAAAAATTAAATTTTAAAAAAAAATTAAAAAATGAGACAATAAAAATAAGAGATTATAAATTACAGATCTACGAGAATTAGATCTGATCTGTTCTAGCAATATGGGCTAGCTGACAGCTTTAAAACAAGAAGAATCTCCCAAGAAACGAGTCTGAGAATAGCACTAAGATTAGTAAATCTAGAAACTAAACTTGAATTCAAAGATAAATCAAAAGAAGTTGCCATTCTACATTTCACTAACTGACTGACCCAAACTCAGTCACATTAATGCCTATTCACAAAAGTTTGTCAAAACCTATGACAAAATGTCCTCTCAATTTTCAGACAACTTCAAAGGATAACTTTTCTGAGACGCTCTTTCGGCCACAATGTCAAATCGTCAAAATATCCATGTGCTAGCTTGCGAACATCATTACTCTGTATTGCATTTCTACGCAATTATCCTATATGATACTCAATAACTTTGCATTACTTCATGAGCTATACTAACTATGAAAGATACCATACAGAGCTATACTAAGTATGACAGATACCATACTAAGTATGATACTCAATACCTTTGCATTACTTCATGAGCTATACTAAGTATGAAAGATACCATACAGAAATTTGCATTTGCTACCATTTGTTAACGGTAAGAACTTCACTTACCAGGAACTGTTCCAGTCTTCTGATCACAAATTGATGCACCTAAAATTAGAGACAAAATGGAGCTTCAAACCCAAACAAAAGAATCAACAATATAACTAAAAGATACAATCTATGTAACAAAAAAGGAAAGCATAGAAAACAGATCCTGAAATTGCCCCTCAGTGTTGGTTTGCATGATAATGGCAATTGCTTACATCATCAATTGTGCTAATATCTACTTTTAAAGGTTGGACTGCAGCTGCAAGCTGTAATGCCTGTCTTAAATCCAAATTCTTCTCGTTTTCAACCAAAAGTTGCACCTACATCAAAGAGAGGTAAAATCAACAATCAGTAAAGACAAAAAGAAAAGCTATGCGGTACCAGAAAGAGTCAACAGTTCTTTAGATTCTTATACTTACAAGACCATAAGAGATTCTCCTCAGACCAAAGGGGTCACTATTAGAGCTTGGCTGACATCCAGCAGCAAACAAACCAACAAGGCTATCCAGCCTAACAAAAGTGACAACCATGAAATTAGTTCCAATTAGAGTCAGGAATGGATCTTGACATTGTTATTAAATTTGTATACCTAATTAAATCATCACCCTACCAACTATTATATTAGACCTGACCTCATGGAAAATTTGTACTACACATTCAAATTTCAAACTCAAAAGTATACGGGATAGAATTTAATATTCAAAGTAATCCCAGCACCAAGTTTAGAGAAAAAGAAATTTTGAAGGAGTTTTGCTTGTGCTAAAGTTTTATGAGAAAGTTCATAATTTCAAAAAAAAAGTATAGGGAATCTTTTATAAAAATGCAAGGAAAAAGCAGAATCCTGCCATCTTTACAGGCATTATGCTGTGGTTAATCTTACCTACCTCTAGCAAAAGTTACACAAATACCCCGTAATAATCAGTGACTTGTCAACACATAAACTAAAAGAGTGATACAGGTCAAAAGAACCAAACGGACTGTTAACCTGTCAGCAACAGCCATTACAGTCCCAGCATCAGTTTCTGGAAGCCTGTCTCCTGAAAATCGTGGTAGTGTTATCTCAAACAGTGCCTCTGCTATCTGTTACATGTAAGAACACAAATACAAGAAAACTTTATAATCCAACAAAAGGTGGAGTAAGTGCAAAACTAAGATGTGAAACCAAAAATGATTGATTACCCAAGAACAAAGATTAAGGTGACAATGCTAAAAACCAAGAATCATTGTAAATCAATGTTGAGATCTTCTGTAAAAAATCTCCTTGATCATGGAAAATCAGTACAACGTAAAGGCTAGAGGAGGTAGGCATGAATCACGAAGAGATCTATCAATATTAAGATAGCATTTACCACAATCTCTTACCAAAGGTCCGGTTTTGGACATCCCCCTTATCTAAGTAAACGATTAATAAGTCATAAGAGATTGTGGAGAAATATATAGTACTAAATGAAGCCACATTAACATGTGTGCAAGGCAACATAATGTCTCTAAGAATTGATCATGGTAAGCCCAAAACTATAAACAACAGTAAACCATTTACAAAGATGGTTGTGCTAATTATAAGCCCATGTAAACACAGTACTGTCAAGTAAAACTAAAATAGATATCCATTCGTATTCATTTCAAGAGCATTAGCTTTCCTCGTTAGAGGATAAAGAATGTAGAAAAAGGCACGAGGTTTAGCTGGAAAGATTAATGATTATATGTTAATGCATTAAGTCAAGGATGGACAACAAATTATTTAAATCAACCAGGCCAGTGAAATTAGACAAGTACTCTGCTATAGGCACATACACGCAAAAAGGAGCAAGATTTTGAGGGCGAACGAAAATGAAAGACAAGCACTAGAACAAAAGCATATGATATCAAATGTTGAAAGTTAATGTTATAGAATAAGAAGTGTTGTTGGCTTTTCTAGTACATAATTATGATTATAGGAGGGAATCTAGGAAAGTTAAAAGAATAAGAATTGATTCCTATAGTTGGTGAGTGTGGTTGGTAAGTGTGGTTGGTGAGTGTGGTTGGTGAGTGTAGTTGGTGAGTTTGTGTGATGTATATATATCCATGTACAAATGGTATATGAGATATAAGTCTTTCCTCTCATTCTAGTTCAGTTTAACTTGGTATCAGAGCTGTGGTTCAGACATGAACTTTAAGGCAGCCATGGTGGGTTCATCAGCAGCTACTTCCGGAGACACTAGTAGCGCAAGTCAACCCACAACAACATCCACAGCCGCTTGGGCTGTAAGTGGATCTGTGACGGGTTCAGACAATACCCTACAGATCACTCCTCACAAACTGAATGGGAAGAATTACTTAGAATGGTCTCAAACAGTCCGTCTGGCAATTGACGGCAAAGGGAAACTTGGCTACCTGAATGGGGAGATCCCACCGCTGAGTTCATCGGATCCAAAGTTTCAACAGTGGAGATCTGAAAATTCCATGGTCACATCATGGTTGATCAACTCCATGGATCCCTTGATCGGAAAGGCCTTCATCTTCCTGCCAACTGCACGTGACGTCTGGGAGGCAATCAGAGAAACCTACTCAGACTTGGACAACCACTCTCAGTTGTTTGAACTGAATTCTAAGGTTTGGAAGTTGCAGCAAGGCGATCGTGATGTAACCAGTTACTACAATGAGATGATAACTCTGTGGCAGGAGCTAGATCTCTTTGAAGAAGAGACATGGGAATGTCCGAATGATAGTGCCAGATACAAGAAAAAGATCGAGAGAGGAAGAGTCTTTGTTTTCTTGGCTGGACTGAATCAGAACCTCGATGAGGTTAGAGGCAGAATTCTGGGGAAAAACCCTCTACCCTCAGTCAGAGAAGTTTTTTCAGAGGTGCGTAGAGAAGAGGCCAGAAAATTGGTGATGTTGAGGCATAGCCATGAACCAAAAACTGAAGTAGAAAGTTCAGCACTTGTGGTTAAAAGTCCAATGTTTGAAGGAGAAAGACAAGGCAAGCAAAGGCCTTGATGTGACTATTGCAAAAGGGCATGGCATACTCGTGACACTTGCTGGAAATTACATGGAAAACCAGCAACAGGGAATTCCAAGAAGAAACAGGGAGGTCCAAAACTTGGGGGAGATCTGCAGGCACTTGTTATTGGTGCCTCAGATTCTGGCCAGCAGATTCATGAGTCTTCCCCCTTCACTAAGGAGCAGATGGAACATCTTCAAAAGTTATTTCAGTCCCAATTTATGGGAAACAACTCAGCCTCAGCTTCCTTAGCACAATCAGGTACAGTCCTTGTTGGTACAATTGCTTGTACCAAATCTAATGACTACTGGATTTTAGATTCAGGAGCCACAGACCACATGACTGGGTCTTCAAAATTTTTTTCTTCTTACACACCTGTTGCAGGTAATTTCAAAGTAAAAATTGCTGATGGTTCATTTGCCACTGTTGCCGGCAAAGGGCCTATACCTATGTCTTCCAACCTGATTCTGAAAGATGTTCTTCATATCCCCTCTCTCTCTTATAATTTGGTATCTATCAGCAAATTCACACATGACCACCATTGCACAGCTAATTTTTTGCTCCTCTCGTTGTGTTTTTCAGGATTTAACCTCGGGCGAGATGATTGGGGATGCTGAACAAACTGGTGGCTTATATCTCCTAAACACAAGACCTATGGGTATGCTAGATAGGAGAACATGTGTTGCTTCAACTTCAGTTTCTGAAAATAATGAAATGATGCTTTGGCATTATAGGTTAGGCCACCCTAGTTTCAGCTACTTAAAACTACTGTTTCCTAACTTGTTTATGAATAAACAATTTTCACTCCTAAAATGTGAGTCTTGTGAATTGGCAAAGCATCATCGTGCTACATTTTCATCTCAACCATACAAACCATCTGCACCATTTTCTATGATTCATAGTGATGTTTGGGGACCCTCTAAGTATCCACCCTATCCGGGAAACGTTGGTTTGTCACTTTTATTGATGACCACACTAGAGTATCTTGGGTGTTCTTATTAAAAGATAAATCTGATGTTGCACTAGTGTTTAAACACTTTTATGCCATGATCCTAACTCAATTTCAAACTCCCATAAAGATTTTTAGAAGTGACAATGGGAAAGAATTCTTTAATCATGTGTTAGGGCAGTTCTTCTCTACCAATGGCATTGTGCATCAAAGTTCTTGTAGTTATACACCTCAACAAAATGGGGTAGCAGAACGGAAGAACCGTCATCTTCTTGAAACAGCTCGGGCCTTAATTCTTACAACTAAGGTTCCAAAATTTTTATGGGGGGAAGCTGTATTAACTGCAGCATATCTAATAAATAGGTTGCCTACTCGTACCTTAAAATTCAGTATTCCCATTCAACAGCTCAATACACTATTTCCCAACTCTCGGTTAACCACCGATCTCCCTTTAAAAATCTTTGGCTGTGTTGCTTTTGTCCATAACTTCCATCCCCACAAATCCAAACTTGACCCTCAGGCACACCGTTGTATATTTGTAGGATACTCAACCCATCAAAAGGGATACAAATGCTATGATCCTACTTCTAAGAAAATGTATGTGTCTATGGATGTTACCTTTCTTGAAGGTACATCTTCCCACAGTCCCCCTCATCTTCAGGGGGAGAATCAAAGTCAAGATGAGGTTTTCTGGCCACAAAAAATTCTGATCCCTGAACCAACCACTGTCACACAGCCTGAAAGCTTTGAACCTGAACTACAAAAAGTGACATCCCAGCAATACCAGTTAGAGGTAGAACTACCAACAACTGATCATAACAAATTCAAAGGTCTGGTCTACTCCAGGAGAAAGAGCACCAATCCTCAGCATCATCAATCATCTCCGCCAAGGTTGGATCCTGAACTCCAAGGTCATGACATTGACTTGCAAAGTCCTACAACTACTCCTTCAGAAAATTCAGGTTCTTCTAATCACTTGGAGCTTCCTATTGCACTTAGAAAAGGAGTAAGATCATGCACACAACATCCACTATCTAATTTTGTGTCTTATGAGAACATTTCACCTCACCATTGCTCATTTATTTCACAATTGTCTAGTGTGTACATTCCTAACACTATTCAGGAGGCCCTACATGATAAAAATTGGAGGGAAGCTGTGTTCAAAGAGATGAGTGCTTTGGAAAAGAATTATACTTGGGAGAGAGTGGATCTACCCTATGGGAAGAAGCCAGTTGGATGCAAGTGGGTATTCACTGTGAAATACCACTCGGATGGATCCTTAGAAAGATACAAGGCTCGCCTTGTAGCAAAAGGATTTACTCAAACTTATGGTGTGGACTATTCTGAAACTTTCTCACCAGTAGCTAAGGTAAACTCAATTCGGGTATTACTATCTGTGGCTGCTAATCTTGATTGGCCTTTGTTCCAGCTAGATGTCAAAAATGCTTTCCTAAATGGTGATTTGCAAGAAGAGGTATATATGGAACCACCGCCTGGGTTCGTTGAGAAGTTTGGGAAGAAGGTGTGCAAGCTGAAAAGGTCCATTTATGGACTGAAACAATCCCCCCGAGCTTGGTTCGACAGATTCACCAAATTTGTTAAAGGTCAAGGATATAAACAAGGGCACTCAGATGATACCTTGTTTACAAAACATTCCAAAGGGAGAGTTTCAGTCCTGATTGTTTACGTGGATGACATAATCTTAACTGGTGATGATTTTGAAGAAATGGGGAGACTAAAGCAGAATCTGGCTACAGAATTTGAGATCAAAGATCTGGGACAATTGAAATACTTCCTTGGAATGGAGGTCGCTAGGTCCAAGAAAGGTATCACAGTATCTCAAAGAAAATACATTCTAGATCTCTTGAAAGAGACTGGAATGAGTGGCTGCAAACCTTCAGACACTCCAGTTGATGTGAGCTTCAAACTAGGAGATATCAAGGATGGAGTTCCTACTGAGAAGGGAAGATATCAAAGGTTGGTGGGAAAATTAATTTACTTGTCCCACACTCGACCTGACATTGCATTTTCTGTGAGTTTGGTTTCACGATTTATGCATTCTCCTTATGAAGAACACCTAGAAGCTGCTTATAGGATTCTGAGATATCTGAAAGGGAGCCCCGGGAAAGGACTGTTTTTTGGTAAAGGTGAGAAGAGGGGCATTGAGGTGTTTACAGATGCTGATTGGGCTGGTTCTGTCTCAGATAGGAGATCTACCACAGGCTATTGTACCTTTCTCTGGGGCAATTTGGTGTCTTGGAAAAGTAAGAAGCAAAAAGTGGTAGCAACTAGTAGTGCAGAAGCTGAATTTCGGGCAATGAGCCATGGAATTAAAGAAGTTTTATGGCTCAAGATGTTGATGCAAGACCTGAACAGACCTGTTCTTCTACCTATGAAGTTGTATTGTGATAACCAGGCGGCTATTAGCATTGCTCAAAATCCTGTTCAACATGAGAGAACCAAGCATGTTGAAATTGATAAGCATTTCATAAGGGAGAAGCTAGAAAAGGGAATAATTTGCACCCCGTTTGTACCTTCAACTCAACAAGTGGCAGATGTTCTAACAAAGGGACTACTACGACTACCATTTGATCGTCATATAAGCAAGTTGGGCATGTTAGACATTTTTGCTCCAACTTGAGGGGGAGTGTTGAAAGTTAATGTTATAGAATAAGAAGTGTTTTTGGCTTTCTTAGTACGTAATTATGATTATAGGAGGGAATCTAGGAAAGTTAAAAGAATAAGAATTGGTGATGTTGAGGCATAGCCATGAACCAAAAACTGAAGTAGAAAGTTCAGCACTTGTGGTTAAAAGTCCAATGTTTGAAGGAGAAAGACAAGGCAAGCAAAGGCCTTGGTGTGACTATTGCAAAAGGGCATGGCATACTCGTGACACTTGCTGGAAATTACATGGAAAACCAGCAACAGGGAATTCCAAGAAGAAACAGGGAGGTCCAAAACTTGGGGGAGATCCGCAGGCACTTGTTATTGGTGCCTCAGATTCTGGCCAGCAGATTCATGAGTCTTCCCCCTTCACTAAGGAGCAGATGGAACATCTTCAAAAGTTATTTCAGTCCCAATTTATGGGAAACAACTCAGCCTCAGCTTCCTTAGCACAATCAGGTACAGTCCTTGTTGGTACAATTGCTTGTACCAAATCTAATGACTACTGGATTTTAGATTCAGGAGCCACAGACCACATGACTGGGTCTTCAAAATATTTTTCTTCTTACACACCTGTTGCAGGTAATTTCAAAGTAAAAATTGCTGATGGTTCATTTGCCACTGTTGCCGGCAAAGGGCCTATACCCATGTCTTCCAACCTGACTCTGAAAGATGTTCTTCATATCCCCTCTCTCTCTTATAATTTGGTATCTATCAGCAAATTCACACATGACCACCATTGCACAGCTAATTTTTGCTCCTCTCGTTGTGTTTTTCAGGATTTAACATCGGGGGAGATGATTGGGGATGCTGAACAAACTGGTGGCTTATATCTCCTAAACACAAGACCTATGGGTATGCTAGATAGGAGAACATGTGTTGCTTCAACTTCAGTTTCTGAAAATAATGAAATGATGCTTTGGCATTATAGGTTAGGCCACCCTAGTTTCAGCTACTTAAAACTACTGTTTCCTAACTTGTTTATGAATAAACAATTTTCACTCCTAAAATGTGAGTCTTGTGAATTGGCAAAGCATCATCGTGCTACATTTTCATCTCAACCATACAAACCATCTGCACCATTTTCTATGATTCATAGTGATGTTTGGGGACCCTCTAAAGTATCCACCCTATCCGGGAAACGTTGGTTTGTCACTTTTATTGATGACCACACTAGAGTATCTTGGGTGTTCTTATTAAAAGATAAATCTGATGTTGCACTAGTGTTTAAACACTTTTATGCCATGATCCTAACTCAATTTCAAACTCCCATAAAGATTTTTAGAAGTGACAATGGGAAAGAATTCTTTAATCATGTGTTAGGGCAGTTCTTCTCTACCAATGGCATTGTGCATCAAAGTTCTTGTAGTTATACACCTCAACAAAATGGGGTAGCAGAACGGAAGAACCGTCATCTTCTTGAAACAGCTCGGGCCTTAATTCTTACAACTAAGGTTCCAAAATTTTTATGGGGGGAAGCTGTATTAACTGCAGCATATCTAATAAATAGGTTGCCTACTCGTACCTTAAAATTCAGTATTCCCATTCAACAGCTCAATACACTATTTCCCAACTCTCGGTTAACCACCGATCTCCCTTTAAAAATCTTTGGCTGTGTTGCTTTTGTCCATAACTTCCATCCCCACAAATCCAAACTTGACCCTCAGGCACACCGTTGTATATTTGTAGGATACTCAACCCATCAAAAGGGATACAAATGCTATGATCCTACTTCTAAGAAAATGTATGTGTCTATGGATGTTACCTTTCTTGAAGGTACATCTTCCCACAGTCCCCCTCATCTTCAGGGGGAGAATCAAAGTCAAGATGAGGTTTTCTGGCCACAAAAAATTCTGATCCCTGAACCAACCACTGTCACACAGCCTGAAAGCTTTGAACCTGAACTACAAAAAGTGACATCCCAGCAATACCAGTTAGAGGTAGAACTACCAACAACTGATCATAACAAATTCAAAGGTCTGGTCTACTCCAGGAGAAAGAGCACCAATCCTCAGCATCATCAATCATCTCCGCCAAGGTTGGATCCTGAACTCCAAGGTCATGACATTGACTTGCAAAGTCCTACAACTACTCCTTCAGAAAATTCAGGTTCTTCTAATCACTTGGAGCTTCCTATTGCACTTAGAAAAGGAGTAAGATCATGCACACAACATCCACTATCTAATTTTGTGTCTTATGAGAACATTTCACCTCACCATTGCTCATTTATTTCACAATTGTCTAGTGTGTACATTCCTAACACTATTCAGGAGGCCCTACATGATAAAAATTGGAGGGAAGCTGTGTTCAAAGAGATGAGTGCTTTGGAAAAGAATTATACTTGGGAGAGAGTGGATCTACCCTATGGGAAGAAGCCAGTTGGATGCAAGTGGGTATTCACTGTGAAATACCACTCGGATGGATCCTTAGAAAGATACAAGGCTCGCCTTGTAGCAAAAGGATTTACTCAAACTTATGGTGTGGACTATTCTGAAACTTTCTCACCAGTAGCTAAGGTAAACTCAATTCGGGTATTACTATCTGTGGCTGCTAATCTTGATTGGCCTTTGTTCCAGCTAGATGTCAAAAATGCTTTCCTAAATGGTGATTTGCAAGAAGAGGTATATATGGAACCACCGCCTGGGTTCGTTGAGAAGTTTGGGAAGAAGGTGTGCAAGCTGAAAAGGTCCATTTATGGACTGAAACAATCCCCCCGAGCTTGGTTCGACAGATTCACCAAATTTGTTAAAGGTCAAGGATATAAACAAGGGCACTCAGATGATACCTTGTTTACAAAACATTCCAAAGGGAGAGTTTCAGTCCTGATTGTTTACGTGGATGACATAATCTTAACTGGTGATGATTTTGAAGAAATGGGGAGACTAAAGCAGAATCTGGCTACAGAATTTGAGATCAAAGATCTGGGACAATTGAAATACTTCCTTGGAATGGAGGTCGCTAGGTCCAAGAAAGGTATCACAGTATCTCAAAGAAAATACATTCTAGATCTCTTGAAAGAGACTGGAATGAGTGGCTGCAAACCTTCAGACACTCCAGTTGATGTGAGCTTCAAACTAGGAGATATCAAGGATGGAGTTCCTACTGAGAAGGGAAGATATCAAAGGTTGGTGGGAAAATTAATTTACTTGTCCCACACTCGACCTGACATTGCATTTTCTGTGAGTTTGGTTTCACGATTTATGCATTCTCCTTATGAAGAACACCTAGAAGCTGCTTATAGGATTCTGAGATATCTGAAAGGGAGCCCCGGGAAAGGACTGTTTTTTGGTAAAGGTGAGAAGAGGGGCATTGAGGTGTTTACAGATGCTGATTGGGCTGGTTCTGTCTCAGATAGGAGATCTACCACAGGCTATTGTACCTTTCTCTGGGGCAATTTGGTGTCTTGGAAAAGTAAGAAGCAAAAAGTGGTAGCAACTAGTAGTGCAGAAGCTGAATTTCGGGCAATGAGCCATGGAATTAAAGAAGTTTTATGGCTCAAGATGTTGATGCAAGACCTGAACAGACCTGTTCTTCTACCTATGAAGTTGTATTGTGATAACCAGGCGGCTATTAGCATTGCTCAAAATCCTGTTCAACATGAGAGAACCAAGCATGTTGAAATTGATAAGCATTTCATAAGGGAGAAGCTAGAAAAGGGAATAATTTGCACCCCGTTTGTACCTTCAACTCAACAAGTGGCAGATGTTCTAACAAAGGGACTACTACGACTACCATTTGATCGTCATATAAGCAAGTTGGGCATGTTAGACATTTTTGCTCCAACTTGAGGGGGAGTGTTGAAAGTTAATGTTATAGAATAAGAAGTGTTTTTGGCTTTCTTAGTACGTAATTATGATTATAGGAGGGAATCTAGGAAAGTTAAAAGAATAAGAATTGGTGATGTTGAGGCATAGCCATGAACCAAAAACTGAAGTAGAAAGTTCAGCACTTGTGGTTAAAAGTCCAATGTTTGAAGGAGAAAGACAAGGCAAGCAAAGGCCTTGGTGTGACTATTGCAAAAGGGCATGGCATACTCGTGACACTTGCTGGAAATTACATGGAAAACCAGCAACAGGGAATTCCAAGAAGAAACAGGGAGGTCCAAAACTTGGGGGAGATCCGCAGGCACTTGTTATTGGTGCCTCAGATTCTGGCCAGCAGATTCATGAGTCTTCCCCCTTCACTAAGGAGCAGATGGAACATCTTCAAAAGTTATTTCAGTCCCAATTTATGGGAAACAACTCAGCCTCAGCTTCCTTAGCACAATCAGGTACAGTCCTTGTTGGTACAATTGCTTGTACCAAATCTAATGACTACTGGATTTTAGATTCAGGAGCCACAGACCACATGACTGGGTCTTCAAAATATTTTTCTTCTTACACACCTGTTGCAGGTAATTTCAAAGTAAAAATTGCTGATGGTTCATTTGCCACTGTTGCCGGCAAAGGGCCTATACCCATGTCTTCCAACCTGACTCTGAAAGATGTTCTTCATATCCCCTCTCTCTCTTATAATTTGGTATCTATCAGCAAATTCACACATGACCACCATTGCACAGCTAATTTTTGCTCCTCTCGTTGTGTTTTTCAGGATTTAACATCGGGGGAGATGATTGGGGATGCTGAACAAACTGGTGGCTTATATCTCCTAAACACAAGACCTATGGGTATGCTAGATAGGAGAACATGTGTTGCTTCAACTTCAGTTTCTGAAAATAATGAAATGATGCTTTGGCATTATAGGTTAGGCCACCCTAGTTTCAGCTACTTAAAACTACTGTTTCCTAACTTGTTTATGAATAAACAATTTTCACTCCTAAAATGTGAGTCTTGTGAATTGGCAAAGCATCATCGTGCTACATTTTCATCTCAACCATACAAACCATCTGCACCATTTTCTATGATTCATAGTGATGTTTGGGGACCCTCTAAAGTATCCACCCTATCCGGGAAACGTTGGTTTGTCACTTTTATTGATGACCACACTAGAGTATCTTGGGTGTTCTTATTAAAAGATAAATCTGATGTTGCACTAGTGTTTAAACACTTTTATGCCATGATCCTAACTCAATTTCAAACTCCCATAAAGATTTTTAGAAGTGACAATGGGAAAGAATTCTTTAATCATGTGTTAGGGCAGTTCTTCTCTACCAATGGCATTGTGCATCAAAGTTCTTGTAGTTATACACCTCAACAAAATGGGGTAGCAGAACGGAAGAACCGTCATCTTCTTGAAACAGCTCGGGCCTTAATTCTTACAACTAAGGTTCCAAAATTTTTATGGGGGGAAGCTGTATTAACTGCAGCATATCTAATAAATAGGTTGCCTACTCGTACCTTAAAATTCAGTATTCCCATTCAACAGCTCAATACACTATTTCCCAACTCTCGGTTAACCACCGATCTCCCTTTAAAAATCTTTGGCTGTGTTGCTTTTGTCCATAACTTCCATCCCCACAAATCCAAACTTGACCCTCAGGCACACCGTTGTATATTTGTAGGATACTCAACCCATCAAAAGGGATACAAATGCTATGATCCTACTTCTAAGAAAATGTATGTGTCTATGGATGTTACCTTTCTTGAAGGTACATCTTCCCACAGTCCCCCTCATCTTCAGGGGGAGAATCAAAGTCAAGATGAGGTTTTCTGGCCACAAAAAATTCTGATCCCTGAACCAACCACTGTCACACAGCCTGAAAGCTTTGAACCTGAACTACAAAAAGTGACATCCCAGCAATACCAGTTAGAGGTAGAACTACCAACAACTGATCATAACAAATTCAAAGGTCTGGTCTACTCCAGGAGAAAGAGCACCAATCCTCAGCATCATCAATCATCTCCGCCAAGGTTGGATCCTGAACTCCAAGGTCATGACATTGA
Source organism: Leptodermis oblonga (assembly GCA_016801395.1). Taxonomy (NCBI): domain Eukaryota; kingdom Viridiplantae; phylum Streptophyta; class Magnoliopsida; order Gentianales; family Rubiaceae; genus Leptodermis; species Leptodermis oblonga. The sequence goes on from CM028755.1 coordinate 7,924,565, forward strand.
CTTGCAAAGTCCTACAACTACTCCTTCAGAAAATTCAGGTTCTTCTAATCACTTGGAGCTTCCTATTGCACTTAGAAAAGGAGTAAGATCATGCACACAACATCCACTATCTAATTTTGTGTCTTATGAGAACATTTCACCTCACCATTGCTCATTTATTTCACAATTGTCTAGTGTGTACATTCCTAACACTATTCAGGAGGCCCTACATGATAAAAATTGGAGGGAAGCTGTGTTCAAAGAGATGAGTGCTTTGGAAAAGAATTATACTTGGGAGAGAGTGGATCTACCCTATGGGAAGAAGCCAGTTGGATGCAAGTGGGTATTCACTGTGAAATACCACTCGGATGGATCCTTAGAAAGATACAAGGCTCGCCTTGTAGCAAAAGGATTTACTCAAACTTATGGTGTGGACTATTCTGAAACTTTCTCACCAGTAGCTAAGGTAAACTCAATTCGGGTATTACTATCTGTGGCTGCTAATCTTGATTGGCCTTTGTTCCAGCTAGATGTCAAAAATGCTTTCCTAAATGGTGATTTGCAAGAAGAGGTATATATGGAACCACCGCCTGGGTTCGTTGAGAAGTTTGGGAAGAAGGTGTGCAAGCTGAAAAGGTCCATTTATGGACTGAAACAATCCCCCCGAGCTTGGTTCGACAGATTCACCAAATTTGTTAAAGGTCAAGGATATAAACAAGGGCACTCAGATGATACCTTGTTTACAAAACATTCCAAAGGGAGAGTTTCAGTCCTGATTGTTTACGTGGATGACATAATCTTAACTGGTGATGATTTTGAAGAAATGGGGAGACTAAAGCAGAATCTGGCTACAGAATTTGAGATCAAAGATCTGGGACAATTGAAATACTTCCTTGGAATGGAGGTCGCTAGGTCCAAGAAAGGTATCACAGTATCTCAAAGAAAATACATTCTAGATCTCTTGAAAGAGACTGGAATGAGTGGCTGCAAACCTTCAGACACTCCAGTTGATGTGAGCTTCAAACTAGGAGATATCAAGGATGGAGTTCCTACTGAGAAGGGAAGATATCAAAGGTTGGTGGGAAAATTAATTTACTTGTCCCACACTCGACCTGACATTGCATTTTCTGTGAGTTTGGTTTCACGATTCATGCATTCTCCTTATGAAGAACACCTAGAAGCTGCTTATAGGATTCTGAGATATCTGAAAGGGAGCCCCGGGAAAGGACTGTTTTTTGGTAAAGGTGAGAAGAGGGGCATTGAGGTGTTTACAGATGCTGATTGGGCTGGTTCTGTCTCAGATAGGAGATCTACCACAGGCTATTGTACCTTTCTCTGGGGCAATTTGGTGTCTTGGAAAAGTAAGAAGCAAAAAGTGGTAGCAACTAGTAGTGCAGAAGCTGAATTTCGGGCAATGAGCCATGGAATTAAAGAAGTTTTATGGCTCAAGATGTTGATGCAAGACCTGAACAGACCTGTTCTTCTACCTATGAAGTTGTATTGTGATAACCAGGCGGCTATTAGCATTGCTCAAAATCCTGTTCAACATGAGAGAACCAAGCATGTTGAAATTGATAAGCATTTCATAAGGGAGAAGCTAGAAAAGGGAATAATTTGCACCCCGTTTGTACCTTCAACTCAACAAGTGGCAGATGTTCTAACAAAGGGGCTACTACGACTACCATTTGATCGTCATATAAGCAAGTTGGGCATGTTAGACATTTTTGCTCCAACTTGAGGGGAGTGTTGAAAGTTAATGTTATAGAATAAGAAGTGTTGTTGGCTTTTCTAGTACATAATTATGATTATAGGAGGGAATCTAGGAAAGTTAAAAGAATAAGAATTGATTCCTATAGTTGGTGAGTGTGGTTGGTAAGTGTGGTTGGTGAGTGTGGTTGGTGAGTGTAGTTGGTGAGTTTGTGTGATGTATATATATCCATGTACAAATGGTATATGAGATATAAGTCTTTCCTCTCATTCTAGTTCAGTTTAACATCAAAGATCATGCGAATTTAACAACCTCTTTTGAGTAGCCATCCCTGAGAGCATAATGACGAGCCATTGTGCCTGAGAGGGATGTAAACTCAGTGACAACAGCTGTAGCAAGATCTGCCATTACCAATGATGCAGCATCCTGAATTACTCGAAGCATGTCTTCAGTTACTCCTAGACACAAGCCTACTTCAGTAGCTGTACTCCGGATACGATTCACCTTGTCCAGCATTGTCCCCAGTTTCTCCTAATTTTCAATAAAAAGTTCATAACCAGTGTTATTAGACAACTTGGATAACAGACAAGCATATGGCAATTACCTGTATCTAACCATCATGTCAAAACGTATATAACTGGCCTGCCCTTATGATAACTAAATAGACTTATCACTTTGCAGCATATAATATCAAAGAATTTCTGTTACCAGAAAGAAATTGAGATAGTCTGAATTTTTCGAAACAAACTTGTTCAAATTGAAGCACAATCAAGTTGTCTCCTTCTCAAGGTATATAAAAAAATTAATTAGCAGTTTCAAGGAAAAGTAGCAACTGCATTCATGATTAGAGGAGAAAATTTGCCATTTTACATTTCTTAGGAAGCAACATAATTATGCCATAGTCAATCCTCGGTAGCAGCATAAAAAGAGACGATAGAATAGTACAGACTAAAACTTACATGAAAAAGAATGCCTTGAAGTTGCCCTTGGAACTCAGAAAATCTTTTACTTGTATCCATCTCATAGAAAAACTTTGCATCTTCATAACGAGCTCTGGAAATTGAAGCTTAGTTAGATATACTATTTACATCTAAAATCTTGAATATGGAAGCAGCTAAAATTCATAGGAGTAATATGACATCATCAAAAATAAATGAAATATCAACCTTAGAACAGCTTCATTTCCTTTTCTCACTACACAGTCATCAATTGCTCCATTTGCAACCTGAAATAGAATGAAGCAGAATTTGATTACCATACAAGTGATGAACCCTTTCACTTCAGAGATCAACATGAGTCCTGGAAGTAATCGGAGGTAGCAAGGTTTAACAATCTCACAGAAATGAAGTACGGCAACAAATTTCCATGCTCATCGGTTATGGCGAAGTACTTCTGGTGTTTCTGCATCACCTGTGAATGATTTATAGGAAAGCAGCCACTGGTAATGCAATATCAACAGAAGTTATCACTCTTATGAATCCAACAAACAAATAACTTTATTCCACACCAGCCAAGCAAGAAACTAATTACTTTTAGGCACATTCCAGAGATACCTTTCCTCGTATGTAATGTCAGTAAAAGCATACTTACATAAACAAACAGAACCATATAAATCAGAGAAAATGCGGAAGAAAATAAGAAGAAACCTCAACATTCAAAAATATTATTCCAATTGAACAGTAATCATCTGGCCAGCAAAAGGATAACTTTATATCAGAATTCTTTTCTTTTTTATTTTTCTGACCTCGCAATCTTGGCAGGCTAAAGTTCACAATTTTGATAAATGGGATGGCAAGGAATACTTTTTTCAAAACCTTTTAGGTGTGTAAACTGAACTAGGATTAGAGGAAAGACTTGTATTTCATATACCATTTGTACATGTATATATATACATCAAACAAACTCACCAACTACACTCACCAACCACACTCACCACTCACCAACTACACTCACCAACCACACTCACCTCTCACCAACTACACTCACCAACCACACTCACCAACTATACTTATTATTCTATAACACTCCCCCTCAAGCTGGATCATAGATATCAATCATGCCCAGCTTGTTACAAATGTAGGTAACCCGAGCTCCATTGAGAGCTTTTGTGAAGATGTCCCCTAACTGTTCTCCAGTCTTCACGTATGCTGTATCAATCAAGTTTTGCTGGATCTTCTCTCGAACGAAATGACAGTCAATTTCTATGTGCTTAGTTCGTTCGTGGAAAACAGGATTTGAGGCAATATGAATTGCTGCTTGATTGTCGCACCAAAGTTTTGTTGGTCCTGAGGCTTTGAAGCCCAGTTCACCTAGGAGTTGAGAAATCCACACTACTTCTGCCGAAGCATGCGCCATTGCTCGATACTCAGACTCTGCACTTGATCGAGATACCACATCTTGTTTCTTGCTCTTCCATGAGACTAAATTACCACCAACAAACACACAGTACCCAGTAGTGGATCTTCGATCAATCTTAGAGCTTGCCCAATCAGCATCTGAGAAACATTCAACATGATTCTGCCCATGATTCTGATATAGAATTCCTCGTCCAGGGGCTCCTTTTAGATAACACAAAATCTGTTCCAAAGCTGACCAATGATGTACTGTAGGGGAAGACATGAATTGGCTTACAATGCTGACTGAGAAAGCAATGTCAGGACGAGTTACTGTGAGATAATTCAGTTTGCCAACTAGTCTTCTGTATCTCTCCGGATCTTCAAAGGCTTCTCCATCCTTAGTAAGTTGATGATTAGGAAGCATAGGAGTACTGCATGGCTTAGCTCCTAGCTTCCCAGTATCTGCCAACAAGTCCAAAACATACTTCCGCTGGGATAGAAAGATCCCCTGTTTGCTCCTTGATACCTCAATTCCCAAGAAATATTTTAGAGGCCCCAAATCTTTAGTATTGAATTGACATTGAAGAAATGATTTTAATGACGAAATCCCCTGCACATCATTTCCAGTGATAACAATGTCATCAACATATACGACCAGCAAAATGACTCTTGAATCAGAGTGCCTATAGAAAACAGTAGGATCACTCTTACTCTTCTGCATCCCAAATTCCTCCACTGCATTGCTAAATTTTCCAAACCAAGCACGAGGACTCTGTTTCAGCCCATACAATGACTTCCGAAGACGACACACCTTCCCACACTCCCCCTGAGCAACAAAACCAGGAGGTTGCTCCATATACACCTCCTCTACAAGATCACCATGTAGAAAAGCATTTTTCACATCTAGCTGGTGCAAAGGCCAATTCCTTATGGCAGCCAATGAAATAAATAGGCGAACAGAAGTCAATTTGGCTACCGGAGAGAACGTGTCTAAATAATCAATACCGTAAGTCTGAGCATAGCCTTTAGCAACCAACCGTGCTTTGAGACGAGCTATAGACCCATCAGAGTGAAACTTGACAGTAAACACCCACTTACACCCAACAGCTTTCTTCCCATATGGTAACTCAACCAAGTCCCACGTGCCATTTTCAGTTAGGGCATTCATTTCATCAATCATGGCTGCCCGCCACCCAGAGTGGGATAGGGCCTGTTGTACTGACTTGGGTACTTCAACTGAGTCAAGAGAGGCAATAAAGGCACAAGAAGCAGAGGATAACTTGTTATAGGTAACCAAAGAAGAGATAGGATAGGTACATTGGCGTTTACCTTTGCGAAGGGCGATAGGTAGATCAATGTCACAAGGGGGAGGATCTGATGAAGAAGAGGATACCAGTTCCGGACTTGAATCAGGAGGACAAGGGCGTCTCGAATACACCTGAGTGATGGGGGGTCGAGGTGGAGGGAGTTCTTGAACAGGCTCTGGACTAGAGATATGATAGATTAACATTTCATCATGTTCCTTTGGAGAGGCTGGTTGTGAAGACTCACTAAAGAAAGGAATCCGTTCATGGAATGTGACATCAGTTGAGACCAAGTATCTTTTTAACAGAGGAGAATAACACCTATACCCTTTTTGTAAACGAGAGTATCCCAGAAAAACACACCGTAGGGACTTAGGATCCAGTTTTGAAACTTGTGGACGGACATCACGGACAAAACAAGTACACCCAAAGATACGAGGCTCAATGGGAAAAACAGGTTTTCTGGGAAACAGAGTCTGATAGGGTGTCCGATGTAGTAAGACAGTAGAGGGCATTCGATTGATCAAAAAACATGCAGTAGAGACTGCATCAACCCAAAAATGTTTAGGGATATGAGCTTGAAACATGAGGGCTCTAGCTGTCTCTAATAGGTGTCTGTTTTTTCTTTCAGCAACTCCATTTTGAGATGGAGTATCAACACAGGAGGATTGGTGAAGAATCCCATTTTGGGTCATATATGTTTGAAAGGGTTCAGAGAAATACTCTTTGGCATTGTCACTGCGCAAGATTTTAACCTGAACATTGAACTGTGTTCTAATTTCAGCACAGAAAGATTGAAAATGAGAGAGTACTTCAGCACGGGATTTCATGAAATAAAGCCAAGTCATACGGGAAAAGTCATCCACGAACGTAACAAAATATCGAAAACCATTTGATAAGACTGAACAAGGTCCCCAAACATCAAAATGAACTAGATCAAAGCTATGACTAGCCCTTTTATTGATTCGCGGGACAGAGGACAACCTATGATGCTTAGCAAATTGACACGACTCACAATCTAGAAAGGACATATGCTGAAACTGCGGGTATAACCTTTTTAGGGAGATTAGGGACGGGTGACCTAACCGACAATGAATTTCAAAAGGAGATAGAGTGCTGGCATAGGCTACAGGTCGAGGTATTTGGGTATCCAAGATGTATAGCCCTCCTGACTCGCGCCCTTTACCAATAATCTGCTTCGTCATAAGATCCTGGAAAAGGCAGTAATCAGGAAAAAATGAGACAAAACAATTGAGAGCTCGTGTGATCTTGCTAATAGATACAAGATTAAACGCAAATTTAGGTAAACAAAGAACAGATTGCAAGGGCAAAGTGGGTGTAACATTAACTGTGCCAGAGCCAAGAACATTAGAGATCGACCCATCTGCTAAGGTGACTGAAGAGCAATGTGTATGAAAGGTGGAAAGAAGGTTTGGATTACCCGTCATGTGGTCTGAGGCACCAGAATCAATAACCCACTGAGAAGATGAGAGGAGACATGTCTTATTGTTACCTGACTCAGCAAGGACAGTGATAGATTGAGGCCTTTTTGATGCCTCCTGAAACTGGATGAATTTGGCATATTCATCTGCAGATACTACATGAGTCACCCCTTGTTTTTGTTGAGCCATAATAATTTTCCAGAAATCAGATAGTATGAGCCAACCAACACACGCAAACAGAGAAGAAGACCAAGATTGCACACTTGGGCAGAGAAACACAAGAAAAATAGGACTGCACACTTGGGCAGAGAAACAAAAGGAAAACAGCACTGCTCACTTGGGCAGAGAAACAAAAGGAAAACAGCACTGCTCACTTGGGCAGCAAACTGAACGAGAACTGAATTAAAAGATTCTGAGTTGCACTGCTCACTTGGACAGTAAACTGACAGAAAAATTCCTAAGCTCTGATACCATGTAAACTGAACTAGGATTAGAGGAAAGACTTGTATTTCATATACCATTTGTACATGTATATATATACATCAAACAAACTCACCAACTACACTCACCAACCACACTCACCACTCACCAACTACACTCACCAACCACACTCACCTCTCACCAACTACACTCACCAACCACACTCACCAACTATACTTATTATTCTATAACAAGGTGAAAAATAATTTAAATAGGTCAAGCTAGCACCGGTAGTGTGTATTTTATATGCCCTACCATAATGAGTAATTCCTTCGGAAGCTTTAAGAAGTTGTCTTTGAATTCCCCAAGAACTGGAACAGGAGCTTCAACAAGATTTGCAACCTAAACATTGATGATAACAATCAGGATATAAGATATGGTTATAAGGATCATATCAAGAAAGTATGAAACACTGACTACCTCATCTAGCAGATTGCTCTCCATAATAGCACGGCCATTAACAGTTTCAGCCAAAGCACTCGACTGCTCCATAATTGTCTTCTTCCTTTGCTGAAAAATACAAATTGTTACTCTAGAGTCTAACTATGAACCGAAAGAGACTGAGGGTAACAGACGTGAAAATGTTGAGATGGAAGAAAGGAAATAGGAACGTATAAAAAGAAATGACTAAAAAGGGTATGATATATCTGAACTGAAATGACAGGGACATATGATCTATATAGTCGATTCCCCCATAGTGGATGAAAGTTTAATTGTTTTAGAGTCTAATATTTGTAGTTTCAAAGCTCAACTATCAGTATAAACAATGGGTCATATAGTAGCACCTCAATATCAATAGAAATTCCAGCCAGCCACATCAATTCACCATAAGATTCTGCACTCACTACCTGCAAAATCAATTATGTCCATCTGTATAAATGCACATATTTCATAGAAAGGATTACAAAAAAGGTAACAGCTTTTCCAACATTATAATTGCAAATTCCTTTCAACATGCTCATGGAGAAAGAACTCCATGCAAGTACCTTCACATTAGCTGATGCAGTGTTTCTAAGACCATGAGAAAGATTCCCACTACAACAAAGAAAAGAGAACACAAAATGTTAGTATTGAAGAGGTTTAATAATTAGTTATCATATGAAAGTGGACAATTTGTGCACCAATTAAATCAACTAAGTACGAATATAAGTGCCAACAAGCAAAGCAACAAATTGCAAACACAAGGTTATAAACGATACATCAACTAAGCAAGTATTTAACTTTTTTTTTTTTTATAATCACTTTGTGCACCAGTTTGTGCTTTTAGCAGCTCTTCCTACTTGGATTTGTGGATAATTTTAAGGACAGCTACAAGCTGCATTAATATACATTGCTTCAGACAATTCACTTATTAACCTTCGCCATCCAGCAACCAAAGGAGAAGCAAGATTTGACTTTAAAAAAAAGCATTTTAAACATAAAGAAAGAGGAAGATATGAGAAATCACCTCAAAACACCAGCAAAACTAAATGGAATAACACAATCTCCAAGAAGAGCCAAAATCCAGCGAATAGGTCTGCTGAATGTAATCTTATGACAACAAATCAACAGATATCAAGTTAAGTTTCTGAGTAAGAGAAAGTTGATTCTAGTACAGTCAAACAAGTAGATAATTATATTGACACCTTACTTCAACAGAAAACTCAGAAAAGTAGTACATACCTCAGAGTTCCATCGCATTGACTTTGAGAAAGATATTTTTGCAATTATTTCGGGTAATCCTTCCGATAGAACCTGTATAAAACATAATCAACAAAAGTCTAAATTGCTTGTACACTGACCAAGAAGAAATTTCAATGATGTACAGTCATCATTATTTTTTAAGGAAAACTAAAAAAAACTGAAACTTTGAGGTTGGTTTGTGCCACTAAAGAGTTCTCACAAGAACACTGGAAAAATAAATAAAGAATTCATCTTGAACAGAATACTACAATACAAGCATGATTTGTTTCTTTCTATAGTTACTTTTTGCTTCAATGTGCTATGTGAGTAATCAAGTCAAACTAATGTTCCAGAGTGTCATTTCCTAACCTGAAGCATCAGTACTTGGTGAATATTGAAAAGCCAAACTTGACAAGGATATCCACAATCAAAAAAGAGAGAAATAAAACAAAACCAACACACGAAGAGTCACTGAAGTGTCAAAGCTACATCACCACGCACAGAAGAGAATTAACTACTATCATATGAAATTTGGGTTGTAACAGAAATAAATGTTACAAAAATGACTGTTTTGTAAACTAATTCATTCTTGAAGCAGAAGTAATCCAAGATAATGAATACACAAATCGAGATTATGAAGCACCACCACAGTGACTAATGCTGATAAATTATGGTTATTGACATACTATGAAACCTTTGGCGATTCAGGCTACCTCGCACTTAGCAAACCAGGCTCTTGGCATTCACTAAGCATACCAGGAAATAGAGCACAAATTTTTAGGGTAACAATGGATTAGCAACAAATAGAACTTATTATTTTACTAAATCATACATGAGCACCTAAACATGATATAAAAAATAACCCACTTACATCCCATGTCAAAATTTCTTTCAAGATCCATGCCAACAATGAAAGTGAATGAGAAAGGAGAAACTATAGAAGCATCACTTCTTTTCAAGTTTCTTTCCCTTTTCTTTTTTCTTTTTTATACGTGTTTGTACTTTTCAAATGAGGGGGGACTACGAAGGAGTTAAAAAATGCAGAGTACTAATGAGAAGCAGAGAAAAGCTTGCTTACATACCTGTAAAGCAAGGTGTGCCGACTCGAGCACACGAACAAAAACATATTCCGTTTTTCCTGTATTGATAAACATGGGTAAGCCCAAAACTACTAGCACAAGATGAAATGAACATAACACAACTAAACCCACAATTTCACAACCAAAAAAGTTCTTAAATTTTTCATAGTGAGGGATGTCCATTGAAAAGGTGGATGTTAAATTTCTGGACCCTTGTACTTATACATGAAGCTAACTTAGATTCATGCACTCAATTTGGGATGTAAGAGTGAAACTTCAATTGACTGCCCAGAAACAGAAGCAACTACACCATGCATGTTCATCTTCACATGGTACAGAACTTCCAACTCATTAAACTAACACAAACAAGGAAAGCAACAAATGACTATGCAAACAATATCTCTGATTTTAAGCATACCTTCAACTTTTCTGTACATATAATCCAAATGTGCTGAGTTTTTGCGACAAAATCCTTCAGCAGCCTGAGAAGTAAAGGAGGTCCTTAACCACCAGATGAATGTAACTATTGGATTGTGGATATAGAAATTTGATTATGGGAAATTTTGCAAGAAAAACATAGTTTAACTTGCAGGATAGACAATAATGACAACTTGAACAAAATATCCAACAAATCTCAAGCAAAAAGCTACAACATAGAAAACTCTTGAAGACTGTCAACGAATAACAATCCATGGCAACCAGACATACACAAGAAACTCAAAAGGTAAAGCACAAGCTTAGAGACAGCAATGAGAATGGCCAAGACAATATATATTTTCAGAACTCATGCAAGGGCTTGATTCAACGCAGTAACTGACTCTAACTAAGCCAGTCGATTTTTTGTTACCTGACCACCATTGGCAAATCACATAAAAGGAAATTGTGTCACCTTATAAAAGGGAATCATTAAATGTACAATGAAGATAAAAATATCTGAGTAAGGCGCAACCTTTGTGGGATTTCCTTGCTGGTCGAATGCTTTGGAAACTGGCGGACCCCGAACCTCCACTACATTTTCAACTTGCTTAGCACATAGGTTCTCAACATGAACCTGCAAATCGCATATCACTATGGTCAAACACCAGGATGTATCACAATCAACTTCCAGAAAACAATAATAATAAACAAAAGCAGGATATTAGAATAATGTACCACAAATAATAGTCAGGCAAATTTGTGCATAATTCTCAGTCAATTTGCACCAAATTTTTGGCCATTCAAGTTTCAATCTAATCTTTTCTCCTCATGTCAATACAAGGTGCAATCTCTGCTAAAAGGTTTTTATTAACCAGATAGGGGATTGGTACCCAATTCAACTGTGGCTTTATCGACGCTAGAATGGGTTCTTATGCTATGTTCTCTTCCTCTGCTTTTCAGGAAAATCACCACTTTTGCCTTAAAAATTTACATAAAGAAACACCTTCATTTTCTACAAAATTCAAATTTTATAATTCCCTCTAAATCTTTACTCACATTTTTTCAAAAAATAACATAATCATTACACTTATTTTTCCTCTCTGAATTTCCCAGAAAAGAATTCCCTCCAAAAAAATTTCTTTCCCAAACCAAAAAGTTTCCCAATTTGGTCACTAAAAGAACAAAGCCTAAAACAACTAGAAGATAAAAGCTCATCTAATTTCTTTAGCACTGCAATATGAACACAGAAGCAAGCTGGTAACTAAGAATCTGCTTTGGAAAGCAACGAAGATGAAACAGCTATAACTTGACAATGTTTGATTAAGCAAATGTTTCTCTTGCAATTAATATACCATGCTGGAAGCAGAGCCTTGAAGCAGCAGCAAGGGCTATTGCCGTGTGACTATAGGTAACAGGTTCAAGTTGCAAAACAACTTCTTATACAAATATCAGGCTGAATACTGAAGGCCTTAATGACCCTACCCCCTTCCCTGGACCCCGCACATGTAGGGGCTTTCATGCACCCAGATGCCCTTTTAGTATATCATGCTGGATTTCTGATCTTTCCTCAAAAAGGTTAACACAACGCCTCATAAGATGTGACAAGTAGCAGTGCTATGAGCACTATTAATGATGAACTATTTTAATAACAATTCCAAAGCATGCGACCTGAGACGATTACTTTACATAGGAAAAGGTGTGCCATTGCGGGCAGACTGAAACATTAGAGTACCAAAAGGCAATTATCATGACACCCAATTCTGAAGGAAAAAGCCACGAGAGATGTCATCATAAACTTCAGATCAAGTGAAAAGCTCTCGCAAAAACATAAATCAACATATTCCAGTTCAACACCCAAGCAAGTCCAACTAATTAATCATAACTGAACAGATACATCAACCTTGTACTAACACAACATTTTAAATTGTTCTTAATAGGTAACAGTATAAAAGTGTTTGCATGAAGATTTTCAAAAAATCACAATGGTGAAAATCCTAAAAATGATCAAGTAAATTTGTGACGTTACAATATGGTCAGAGAACCATTCCTGAAGCAAGACACTCTTTGCGCCAAACAAGCATGCAAATTTATGACCAAATAAGATTATAAAAATCACCCTCAACAGGCTTCTGATTTATGATTACAGCACACCATCTCAAATCAACATGGATCTTGGGCACTAAAAGTTTTTACCTGTTCTTCTAAAAGATCATTACTTTTTATTCATCAATGAATCTCTCCCAAAAATGACCAACAAACAAGATAGAATCTGAAGAAAACCCAGCAAAAGAGCATAAAGGAATGTGACAATGTAATAAAGTATATAACCAATCCAGAAGGTATTCTTTTAGCACACAACAACTTCATATAAGATTGTAAGGGCTAGGTTCGAAGTAAACTCTCCTACTGCTCAGAGCCATATGTGTTTTAAGCATTTCCTATCAATCCTAAAGGAGCAATACTTCAAAAAATCTTGATCAAACCAAGGGTACCAAGCATTTCGCACAATACAACAGAGATGCTAAGTCCTAAGAAAACATGCATAAGTTCTTCTGGAGTTTAGTATAGAAGAGAATATAAAAGCACCAGCCAATGGGAAAATAAAATTTAAAAAATCCAGATGAAGCATAAAGTTAAGGATCCCAAAACTAACAGACAAAATGATCATACGTGATGACTGGAACATACCACTAATCGACGTGGAGTACCATACAGTTTCACTTCTCCATGATTTAGTCTTTGTTTTCCCAGTAATTGCACTATAAGATCCTTGAGCTTCAAGAAATATTATGGCACAAGCATTAGATCTCATTAATCAATGACAGAAGTCCACACCGAGAGTCCTTTGAGATTCATAGAAATCTTCTACATGCTCAAACGTGAGTTTATTTCATAGCTTTGTGCAGTCATTCTTTAGCAAAGTGGATGCTAAAAATGAAGTAGATAAGTGAAAATGAAGGCAATCGTTACCAAGGCATAGATATAACAAAGTAAGAGGAAGTTATGCACTAATGAGAAAATAAATCCCCTAGTCTTCTGTAAGAAAGAGAAGAATATGTACTTGACTACACGCAACGATGACATCATCAGGAGGTAATTCTTCAGTTCCTATCTCGAGTACAAATGTTCGTGGTTCCTCGGAAACCTGGTCAACATGAGAAGCATTATAAATTAACCAAATACAATGAACCCGAGAAAACTTGTAGCTCCTCACTATAGATAGAAACATCCAAACCCCATCTGCAACACACAAGATGAAAAAGCTAACTTGGTGCTAAAAGTGCACAGAGAGAAGTTTGACAGAAGAAGACAAGTAACCAACAGATTTATAAATTAAATAACAGAGCAGGAAACTACATAAAGATCAGAAACACAAACCTTTTGGACTGCTTCCTCAAGGACTTCCATTCCAGCAGCATGATTAACAGCATGAGAAATGACGCCAAGTGGGTGGCCAAGAGACTCTCTAGTCTTTAACCAAAGTTGTGCACATTGACGAGCTAAACTGGGGGACAAGCGAGAGAAATATGAGCATTTACTTCTCAATTAAATCAAACTCCAAGTTCAAATAACTTACAATCAACAGAAAAGGCAAAGAAGGGGAGCCTTAGCGCAGTGGTAAAAAGTTGTTCCCATGTGACCTGAGGTTACAGGTTCAAGCCGTGGAAGCAGCAGCCTCTTATAAAAATATAAGGTCAGGATACATACATCAGGCCTTAATGGCCTGGCCATTCCACGGCCTGGCATCTATGCACCAGGTTGCCCTTTTTTGCCTTTATTTAGCAGAGAAGACAAAAAAATACTGATAAAAGAACATTTTCCTGAATGAGGACATTACATTTGTAATCCTAAATTCTAATTGCATGCATCAAATATTAAATAATATTCTATAGTCTAACACCAGTTTAACAAGCAGAACCACAATCATAGACTGTCTGTGTCATATATTCAAAGGGCAGTCATATATTCAAAGGGCCTTTAGGTTCAACTCTCACCTGCGCATTCGGCCAAAATAACGAGCACGTTCTGTCACACCAACAAAACCTCTGGAGTCCATTATGTTGAAAGCATGAGATGTCTTCAAAACCTGATCATACCTAGCACGTCAAAAGTTGATGTCATTCAAAGAAATTATTCAATATACATGCTAGGCTTGTGATTCATTGAAAAAACAAAGGTCCAACAATAGAAAACTTACGCAGGTATTGCGAGGCCTAAATCAAGTAGAGAATGAGCTTCTGCCTCAAAAAAATCAAAGTGCTTCTGAATATGATTAACACTGGCATGCTCTAGATAATAGGCACTCATTTCCTTTCTGAAAGCAGAATTCGGTGGTCATATGAAAGTAAAAGAGCAAACAACCTGAACATGTGAATATAACAACTGCACATGCAATATGTAATCATAGTTATAGCTGCTAAAAGCCTTGGAATCTAAATTTTAATTTCCTATTGGAACTTCCATAGCATTAAATCTCTGCATTTCATGTGGAACAGTTGCTCCTTCAACGGATTTCACAAGATTTAACCCAGAAGAATATCCTTTTCTAATCTACATGAATGGGACAAGAACAGGATGTTCTTTATTTACCACCAAATGGAATGCGTTGTTATATGCATGTATAACGTGCAACATTATCACAGTTTCTAAACATATTCATTCAATAATGAGTCTTTGTCCAAGAGGCTAACCCAACAAATATGCATTGGACTCCAACCTTCACCAATCCAAAAATACTTCTAAACTATTTACTTACATACTTGTTTATTTTGGCCTTTCTCCCTGTTTTTGTATAGAGATTTAAAAGAATGTTCTGAATTTAAACAAAAGCAAAACCAATCATAAGGCAAGAACCTCCTCTTTTCTTAATTTCTATGATTTTAAGCAATTTGTGGGCCTTTCTAACCTAGAAGTCAACAAAATGCAACTAGCAACTAAAGGTGCAATTGCACATTTTAGCTACAGTTCTTAAAGATTGCAGTAGGTCAACAGCATTCATACTCATTTTCTGAAAAAAGCTCCCCATATGTGATCCCATCTGCATATTGAATCTTCTTGAAATGATCAACTCCCTGCAAGTACAAACAAATTTAATCAACAGAGAAAATTAACAAGGAGAGGAAAAATAAAATATGGTGTAAGAATAACCTGAAGTAACATAAGGATGCGCTCAAGACCATATGTTATCTCAACAGATATAGGCATCAACTGAAGACTTCCAGCCTAAGGATAGAAAAGAAAATAAAGTACAATATTCACATATTATCACTGAACTTGACAAAATCATTATTCTGAGATCAGACAAGAAAATATTTTAAAAACCACAGTTCACCAAGAAACTCTCTTATACTAATCACCAGTAGGAAAGAAAACCTGCTGAAAGTAAGTGAACTGAGTGATCTCCATCCCATCCATCCAAACTTCCCAGCCCAATCCCCAAGCACCAAGCACCTGTAGACAAAAGCAAGAAAGTGTGGATCAAGTAAAGCTATTAGCAGTGCTACTTAGAATTTGCTTAGTGCAACCATATAGGAGTCCAACAACACACGACACAATAATTTAAGATAAACAAGTTTGAAATTCAGAACAATGCACTGGTGTAATGTTTATGTATGTGTATAGCCACATATAAGGAAGTGGCAACAAGGAAACCTACCGGACTCTCCCAGTTGTCCTCCACAAAGCGAATATCATGTCGATTAACATCAATACCTGTCAAGATTTGCATTGCAAAGCCTCTAGCAAATTAGGGAAATAAGAAACAGACTCAGAATTGTCTGCAGTACAAGAAAAAAGCATAAGGAATCATGAAGATTTAGTAATTTCAAGTAATCAATCTAAGGGGAGAAAATAAACCACAATTTCTTCCTTCTCCATTCTCAAAACCTATCGGCTAAGTTTATTATTGTCATTTCAGATAATTGTTAATCACACAAGTCTCCCACAAGGCCCAGAAAGATCATGCAATTTAACTGCATGTCAAATATCATGGCATCGTTATTCCACATAAGAAAAAATCATAGCCTGAAAATTCCCTGATGAGGAACTGAACTTGTTAAAAAATAAGCATGAAATATAAGATGAACATAAATTAACATCACAACCTAAGGCAGATAAGCTCCGTATAAACAGGTCCTGAGAATTCCCAGGATCAGGCTTCAAAATAACCTGAGATAAAGTGAAAATAAACATTACAAATTCCCCGAAGAAAAGCCACACTATGCAATTTGTAAGCGGTCATACAAAGCAAACTAAGTTCCAAACACAAGAGAAATGCTACCTGGAATTGTGTGTGACGTTGAAGTCTATTTGGGTTTTCACCATAGCGACTATCGTCAGGTCGGATACTGGGTTCCACATACCTTCCATCAATAACTACAACATCAGTAGTCAGAACAAGGAACTGAAAAGGAACCAACAATATTGTGCAATCAAAATATGAATGATAAAAAGTCTTAGCAATGGATTAGTCATGCAAATAAGATTAAGACCCCCTCCCTAACTTCATCAGAAAACCACATTTCATTTTTTTTTTTTTTACCTTGAATGAATGATAGCATCAAAAGCATACTTACGCGACATTCCACGGTTCAGGACCTAGAACTCTTAGGAACGTCAGAGGATTCATAGTCCCAGCTCCAACCTGACCAATTCATACCAAGCTCAATAAATCAGAAAATTGGCAGACAATAAGGTAAGCAAATGCATGATTAACAACTTCCACTAGGCATTCCGGCAACCCCATAAAACAAGCAATCTAAAGCAGATTGTGTAACTTTGAAAAAGATCATACAATGCAGCTAAGAGAAGTCCAAATAATTTAAAGAATTCTACAATAACCACCTCAGTGTTACTGCACTGCATTACGGCACAACCAACAGAAGCCCAAAACTCCTGCAACATCAAATGGAAAAGAGGATAACAAATATTAAATACCAATTTAAAATTTTGAATCCTGCAACATCAAATAGAACAATCTGATAATGCTTCCATCAAACAACAACACTACACTAAAATTCAAGTCAAGAAGAATAATGCAAAACTCATATCCCATTTTCTTGAAATCCCAATATAAAATCCAACAGAAAATGCAACTGGGATGAACTCCCCTCCTGCGCCATTTTCTCAGACTCTCCAAACTATATTACCAAATCAGTATATCATCAAACCTGCAGGCGCTGAATGGCTTGTTGGAAAGTGGGCACGGATGATTTCTTTGGGAGCTCGGAATTGGTGGGTTCCGCTGAGGGTTCTTGAGACACTGCAGAGCTGGTGCTCAAAGCAGAAGCAACTTTTCTTCTTCCAAAGAAAATGCCATGCCCATTGGTAAAAATACTCGGCCTTGTCGGAGCAACGAGGAAAGCGAGGCGAGACTTGTGGGGTTTGAGAATGGAGGTCAGTGAAGGCAGTGCCAGAACTGCCATGGTTGTAACAAAGGAGGACGATAAATGGATAGAAGAAGAAGCAAAACCTCAGCCTGGCGGTTTTAAATGATCATATCTACACTGCCAGCAGACTAACAGTATTATAGGTTTTTTAATTTTATCCTTTTTTCTTTGTTTTTTTTTTTTTCATGACTTTAACGGTCTCACACCTAAATTTTCATTTATCACTTCTATTTGCGGTGGGATTCGAAGAATTTGTGAGATTGATTCGTTTATGATTAACTACTAAAACCACAACTGAATTCTCAGTATTATGGAATGAGAAAATCAAAGACAGTCTCGGATTTCTTTTTCTTTTTTATTAATTGTTCCCACCTCTGAAATATCTTAAAATTTACCCCTAATGTTTACCAAAACGTGTTATTTCTCTCGACGTGGGCGTATTTTGGTAGAAAAAATAATGAAAGGCCTATTTTAATTTTTTATTTTGAAGTTAGCTTGTTTTAGGGATGCTTTTAAAGAAAAAGAAATGTAAACAGTATTAAAAATGATAAGAAATTAATATAAAATATAACAAAAGATTAGATAATGAAAAGGGCAACATGTTCATTAGGATGAGTTTGATAGTGTTTTGGTTTTGTTTTTATTTTTTATATATATTTTAATACTTTTTCCTTATTCTCCATACACATTTTTACATTTCAGTATATTAATTTACATTTTTACATTTCAGTACATTATTTTACATTTTTACATTTCAGTACATTATTTTACATTTTTACGTTTAAATATTCTTTCCATATGTGTTTTCAAAGTAATCCCTTCAAACCTCTCAATCAACGAATGGTGGGGTAGTAATTTCCATTTGTGCTTTTATCTTTTTGGAAATTACATTTACCCCTCTCTTTGTTTTGCCCAACTACCAAAATCCCTAAAATAAAATCACAATTAACCTTTTTAGATTGGTTAAATTATCGCTACCCTTTTGTCAGCAAAAATAAATAAAAGGGGCATGTTATTGCAGGTACCATTTAAAAATTATAGTGTTAAAATGACAAAATTAAACTTTTTCAAAAAAAATTATAGGTTCAAAAAAAAAAAAAAAATTTACGCCTGAGAGAGGCATAAGTTCTAAAACTTCTGCCACAGGCCAACTTCCGCGGGCATGTGGCTGAAGTTTTTCCTGAAGTTTTCCTCCTTTTATTTATTTATTTTTCTTCTTCGTTCGTTTTTTCTTCTTCACCAGAAACCTCCAATTTCAGTTGCGAGCGTCAGAGACCACCTTCTCTCTTTATATCGCAGAATTGTGTACAATAAGAGAAAAAAAAAGGGGGGGGGGGGGGGGGGGGGGTGGAAAAAAACAAAACAAAACATTTGCCTACCTTAGGTGCATGTTTTAAAACATGCGCCTAAGGTAGGTGAATCTCTTATTTGCAGGACCATTTGTTTGTTTGTGAGATGTTGAATTAGTTATGTCTTTTCATTCTTAAAACTTTTAAGTGGTACATGCATTTAGTAAAATGATACTTGCAAATAACAATTTCCAATAAAAAATGAACACAAATTTTAGAGCCTCTTTACTTCTCTTATGGCACATCCCTTTTTCTGGGGTAAATACACAATTAACCCCCTGTGGTTTCAAAAACTTATGCATCACTCTTATGATTTAAAAAGCTACCATGCACCCCCCTTAACTTTCGTGAACTATGTAAAGTGAACAAAAATGACCAAAATACCCCTGCGTCTAAACTGTAATTCACAACTAGAATATGGGCATTTTGGGGGTATTTTGGTCATTTGTCCACTTTACATAGTTTATGAAAGTTAAGGGGGATGCACGGTAGTTTTTTAAACCATAAGGGGGAAATGCATAAGTTTCCAAAACCACAAGAGGGTTAATTGTGTATTTACCCATTTTTCTGCTACACCCCCTTCTCCTCAGTCTTAATAGACAAAATCTATGATGGATATTTTTATTATTATTGTTTTTTTTAACATCCATATGATAAAATATTTATTCTCTCAGTTCCATTAGAAGAGTCTACCTTCAAAAACCTTTGTTGTTTCAATAGAAGAGTCTAACTTTCAAATTTGTTACTCTTTCTATCCTTACTAATTTAATTATTAAGGCCCATAATTAGCTTATACTTAATAATTAAGATGTAACAGAATAAATTGTGTCAATAAGTTATTTTCTGTGTTGTACCTTAACACTCATAATAAGTTATAAATTGGACAAATTGAACTTTTCTAATGGAAGTATGAAGGAATGTTAAAATTAGGTCCCTATTTAATGTTTCTTAATGGTAGTTTCCAAACTCTTAATAAGAGTTTACATACCCTGAGGTAAATTACATTTATTTCTTGAAATTTAATCAAATTATCAATTAGTACCTAAAGTTTCTTTAAATTGCCAATAGTCCTTTAATTGGCCAAACTTTAGCCATATAACGAAAGGCACTCTAAGGTTTTTAGTGTATATTTAAAAGTAATTGAAATTATTGGTAATATGACCAATAGTATCTATATCATTATGTGTGTAATCTATAAGTCTATAATTAACTTACTTTATTACTCTCCCGTTTCATTAGAATAGTCCACTTTGACACACGTACAATTTATTATTATGAATATTAAAGTACAACACCTAAAATAGTTGATTTGACACAATTTATTCTATTTATATCCTTAAATATAGATTAATTGTGGACCACACATAATTATATTAGTAATGGTACAAGAAGTAAAAAAAAATGTGAAAATAGACTCTTCTATTGGAAAAAAAAAATATTTTTCAAATAAACATTTCAAATGAACAGACGAATAATTATTAATATCACATAATAACCAATTAATGCATACTACGTGAATTGCTATGAAAAAGTTACTAAATTTGTCGTTAAGTCATCAATACTCTTCTTATGATTATATATATGTACATAAAAAGTAAAAAATAACAAAAAACTATTCAATTGAGGCGGGAGGGTATTATGTAGTTTAGATAATAATTTCGTTGGTCCACAATTCTGGTATCATTTCGCACTTTG